>CM039681.1:23574569-23979569 GCA_022537955.1 Schmidtea mediterranea
GCAGACAGGATTTATTCTTTGATGTTTCTTTCTGGACATAAATTTATTTTTTGCAAAGAAATATATTTTATAAATATTTAATTTAATAGATATTTAGATTACCATTTAAACTCTAATAATCACTGTATTTGTAAAAGCTAATTTAAAAATATAATAATAAAAATAAAAATAATAATAATAATAATAATAATAATAATAATAATAATAATAATAATAATAATAATAATAATAATAATAATAATAATAATAATAATAATAATAATAATAATAATAGTAATTGTAAGGAAGGATGCTATCATTTTTTGGTTATGCTAATATTTAATAATATTTTAGTAGGAATTATACAGAATTTAAAAATTTAAAGAACGTTAAAAATTGTTGAAAATAACATGAAGTGTGATTAAAGAATATTAAAATTGAATCAAATAAGTCTAGTAATATTTTTGTTAGGAGGTGAATATTATTACAAAGTGGTTCATTTATTTTTTATGTAAATTTGCAGTTATTTTAATCTATCAATAACATGTTTGGAGATTTGTAACGATTTATTTTTAACATAATTTTGTTTTATTAACAGCCAAAAATAACACTGGTCAACAAAGAATTTTAATTAGTGATGATTTTAAGTTGCCTGGATATCATTTTGACGCTGATTCCAAAACTGCAATCAGATATATTTTAGCACATATAGTTTTTATTATGAAAGCATATATGTAAATACATCATGTATGTAAATTCACGGCATGTATGTACAGCATATGTGTAAATACAATTTTATACTACCTTTTCAAAGTTTTTTTTGGTTTGTCTTATGTATTTCGAAGTTCTACGTGTTCATTTGAAAAAAATATACAATTTTTACTTTGGTTGCCACCTAGGTGACCAAGATAAACCACGGTGCGATTGGGTGAACAAAAATAACTGTTGTAAATTTCATTTAAATACAAACAAAACAAATAGCGCAATGTTATTCAGTATATTTAATTGGTGTATTTTAATAATTACAACTTTGTCATCTTATTATAATAAATTCTTATTTTTCTTCTTATTATTATTGTTACAAGATGGAAAACAATAAAACATTAACACTAAAATATTATATAATAGGAGGCAATAAATATATGATGAATACATATGTTTATGAATAGCAAACAATGAATGGCAATAATTTATTGAACAATGAACAGTGATAATGACAACTTGATGATAACGACAATGTGATTTGATTAAGGTAATTTGATAATATTAATTTCATTTGATTGAGTTGGTTTACTTGTGTTATTTTTTTTAAAAATAATTAATTATGGTTAATAATTATTAACCACAAAAGATTTTTTTATATTTTAATAAATTAGTTATTAATTGTTAAATTAATTAACACCTTCCCAGGGTAAAATTTCTGTTATTTTTAATAAGGCGTCATTTTAAAATCTTTGACACAAGTGTCTTGACACAAAGCGTCATTGCAATCTTCCTCAAAAACACTTCAACTACTAAGACACTTTACAGTGTCAGCAATAATAATAATAAAAATAATAATAATAATATAATAATAATATAATAATAATATAATAATAATAATAGTAATAATAGTAGTAATAATAATAATAATAATAATAATAGAAATAGTAATAGAAGCAAAATATTTTATAATAATTATGCAAAAAAAAATAATTATGATAATGATAGTAACAATAATATTAATTAAAATAGATATTATAGTAGTCACAATAGCGGTATTTATAATATGGATAAGAATAATAGTAATGATATTAATAGAAATAATAATAATAAATTTACAATGCTAATATAATAAAAATAAGAACATAAATAAAAATAGTAATCCAATGTTAATGAAGATGTAAATAATGATAAATTTAATAATATTAGGTATATAACTTAGTTTTTTGGATTTTTTGCAAAAAACACGTTTATTTATAATTTTTGTTGGTGACGTTCAGCAGTAATAGTTTCATTCGGTTTCAACAGGACACCACTCTTTTTTATTCTACCAAATGCACAAAATAACCTTTGTTGATGTTGATTGTTCTACTGGATAAACCCATGATTTTTTGCGTTTAGGGTTATCGTAGTAAACCCATTTTTCATCGCATGTCACAATTTGATTTAAACATTCCCATCTTGAGTGTCTTGTAAGCAAAAAATTGCAAACTATTAAACAATTTTCAATGTTGGTTTTAGTCAATTCACGTGGCATTCATTTTCCTTCTTTTTGAATACTTTTCATGGCATGTAAAAATTTGCTTATGGCTGCTTGAATGACATTTAACTGTTTTGCAAGCTCATTTTCATTTTGAGCTAGGTTTTCCTTCAATAATGCTTCTAATTCTTCATCGTCAATTTTTTGGTTGACAAGAACGTTCTTTATCAAAATTGCCGTTTTTAAATCGTTTAAACCAATTTTCGCAAGTCTGTTGAGTTGATGCATGCTCATCATAAGCTTATTGAAGAACACGAAAATTTTCAGAACCTTTTTTCTATTTATTAAAGCTAAAACGTAATCCTTTCCGTAAATCCTGTTTTCTAGTATACTATTTGGAAATGTACTGGATATCACTTAATGCATCGTATATTCTTTGAATATAATCAGACATAGTGATCAATGAAACTATTATTTTTTACTTTTAAAAATAGAAAATTGTTAGAAAAACAAATTATTATTTATAATTGAGGATCTCTACCACTTAAAGTCAAAGCCAACAAATATTTAGTATATAAACTAACATTTTCCTGAGTCAAACCATCTCTAAAATTCTTAAGCTTAGAAAGAGTTTATTAGTTGTAATCGACTATTTGAAATCTTAATATAGAGCATGCAGTACATCGAGCTCAAAGCAGTATTCAATACAAACATTACATATATAATGTATATATACATATTCAAAAAAGGTTGGTCCTGTAGGTGTAATATTGTTTTTTAGTAATCATTGTTATATTAGTTTATTGATTTATTTATATAAGATCATCAAGTTTATATTCTGACAACCTCAACATCATTATGATTATTATTATAACAATATTGTTGTTGTTATTATGTATTTACAATTATCGATCTGACTCCGAGCGCGTCTAGCTGATAACGCTATTGACGAATTCCAACGACGTAAAACTTTTTTGATTATCACAATTGATTACAATGATGATATATTATTTTCAACACACTTCAAGTGTTTTGGTGATTATTACAACTTTTCGGGAGGAATATCACAATAACAATACTCTGATCACACGACCACTTGACTACTGCTCGTGACGGGTAATCTACCACAATTGATTTGGTTGCTTTCTTGGCTTGATTTTGGTTCTTTAACTACTTATTATTATATCGATTTCTACCAATTAATAATTTTAAAAATCAGATTCCTCCTTTGTTTCACTATATATTCTTTTCCTTTCTTTTTGCTTCTTCTATTTGCTTCTGACTTGTACTAGCTTGTACCTAGCTTTAATACTTTTCCATCTAATGGCACATATTGATAATAGATTTATTTTCCAATCTGTTCTATTAGACACTTAAAGCATTCGTAGTCACAGCACTTTTCACAATAATATTTGGATCCAATGACCTTATTAACAATGCATCAAATATCACGCGTTACTAATAATTATTATAACTTTTCAACAAAATTCTAAAATCAGACATTCCTATTTCACTTTTACAGCCTCTATTTTGCTCACTATAATTGATCAAACCCTTCAATCGACAATGCTCTAGAACTCGAGTACAGAGATGACGGGAAGTCTCTCCAATGTATGTGGCATTACACCCATTACATGTAAATTGATAAACGAGATCAGAACACAATCCAACCGGAGTTTTTGATTTATTAATAAACATACTGCGTACCTTACACGAATTAGAGACGATCTCAACCTCTAAATTACCCATCTGTTTACTTAACTTCCTTTTATAATTTGTAAAACCTTCAGAATACGGCAATACTAACACATATTTAGGCTCAATTTTTTTATATCCATTTTTACTATTATTTAGATCAACACCCAATTCACACTCATTTTACAAATTACACTCAGACTTTCCAAAACATGGATCCTTAATCAATTTTTTTTAATCAATTTTTTTAATCAATTTTTAATCAATTTGTCAACAGTCTCTTTTATCATCAACAATAAAAATGATTTATATTACCCATTCTTTATCAACAACCCAACCAATTTATCAACAGTTTTCACCTAATTAGCAAAAGTAGAAGATAAAGACCATGAACGATAAATCAATCCTTTCATCATATTTCTCTTATACTTAAATTCGCAAAAGCTTACTGGAGAAGTATAAAGACCAGTATCAGTTGGTTTTCTATAAATCTGTGTCTCATAATGTTTATCTTTGCGTTGAATTAACAAATCTAAAAACGCAATTGATGACTTTCTCTCCGTTTCACATGTGAATACAATGTTTTTATGTAAACAGTTCATAAAATGCAAAAACGGTTCTACATGTTTCTGGTTTTCAAATACAAGAAAAATATCATCCACATATCTTTTATAAACAAAAAGTTTTTCAAATTGGAAAGAAGCAATTTTCTTTTCCAAACTAGCCGAAAATATTGATGCCATCGTTGGTGCTAAAGGGGAACCCATAGCGACTCCATCTATTTGTTGATACCATTCATTATAGAAAAGAAAATTGGCATTTGAAGTAGCAAATTCAAGTCATTGGATCCAAAGATTAATGTGCAAAGTGCTGTGACTACGAATGTTTTGAATGTTTTTAAATAGTTTACGTATGTTAAATCATGTTTATGTATTGTTTTTTTAAAAAACGTTTTTTTAATATTATTAAAATAATTGAATTTTTAAATTACATTATTTTTTAAAAAATTATAATATAAATAAAAATTATAATATTTATATAAATAACTTTTTTAATTAGTTAAAAGTGTTAGAATATATTTTTTAAATGTTTATTTATTACAAAATTAAATTAATATAACAAAAATAATTTGTTTAAATTATAAGTTAATTCATAATATTTTTAGTTGATTTTGTGTACCTGAAGATGACAGTTATGCTGTCAAAATATATTGTACGAAGAGTTTTTTATTGGCGTTATCTTTTAGTTAAATCGTTGCCAAATTTATTTAATTATTTATTTATAAATAATGTTAGAATTGTTTCAATGATAAATCTTTAGAATTAGCACAAAAATATTTTGCTTAAACATATATTGCATTTTGGCTGAACGAGTTAATCTATTCCTTCCTGTTAAATGTATTTCTTAGATAATTGTTTTTTCCTTTTTTAACACAAGTTTTCGACTCAGTTTATTTCTTGTAAATAAGAAAAACCAATGACATGTACTCCAAATGAATACAAATACAAATAACACACTTATTATTCATAAATTACATATGAAAACTTAAAATATTGCCAATTCATGCCGATGTAAGATTTATTATTTATATCATTCCTATTTCCTAATTGGTTTCCCATCTGCGTCATCTGATTAAGATTAGGGGAAAAACCCTACAATTAAAATCTCACGACGATTTTCAAAAAGTAATTTAAATTATAAAATCGCGTATATGTTTTTTAGAAATTAAAACAACTCTCAACAAGATATTTTTATCACGTACTTGTAGAAGAAATTATTATTTCCAGGAAAAGTTAGAAATATTCTAATCGATATTTTTAATTCATTTTCCTGAAATTATTCGTAAAATATTATTAATTAAATAAAATTTATTATATTAGGCTTTCTTTATTTGATGCAAAAGCACCAGGAAAGCACCAGTTTCAACACAATTTTGAAACTTTTAATAAATATTTATTTTTATATATATATATATATATATATGTTTGTGTGTGTGTGTTTAAGTTTTCTAAAGACACGCGATTAGGGATTACGGAGGTCGGCTCGTATGGACCAGTTGTTAAAATTATCATTTTAGAATAATATTACAAAATATTTTTAGCAATAATAATTACAAAATGCAGTAAATATTAAAACCCACCAAATATTTGAACAAAGAATTCTCTAACGTGGACGACGTAGCTATTCCGACGTAGCTTACTCACACGAACCGGTTGATAACTGTTAAATGGGTTTGAGACATTCAAACTGAAAAGATTTCAGCTTCTTTCTTTATTGAAGGCATTTAATTACTTTCTGGTTACTTTAATTAGACAAAAGTTTCTCTTTATGCTGAACTTCATTCTGTTGATGGTAACCACATGAGTCAAAGTGGAATTCAAGCAATCTTTACCTTGTAAATATATAGTTCTTTTTTTTCATGTTAAAAATCAAAAATAATTCAAAAAATGTTTTTGGATATACAAGAAAAACTTAACAGGATTTTTCTGATTAATGGTGACAGAAAACATATGACAATATGCAAAAAAGTAAATGATATTAAGTAGACAAAAAAACCTATATGTTTTTCAGTGGAAAAATCTATGTTTAATTATAAATAATTTTAAAATAAACTGTTATAGAATTACAGGAATTTTTTTTTAAATATGTTAGTATCATATATATATATATATATATATATATATATATATATATATATTTAAAATTTAATTTATATTGTAACTTTTTAAAAAAATTAATGTAATTTAAAATTTCAATTATTTTAATAATATTAAAAAAAAGTTTTTTTTAAAAAAAACAATACATAAACATGATTTAACAGTTTTTAAAAGTTTTTTTAATAGTTAACGTATGTTAAATCATGTTTATGTATTGTTTTTTTTAAAAAAAAACATTTTTTTTTAATATTATTAAAATAATTGAAATTTTAAATTACATTAATATATATATATAAATAAATAATTGTGGTGTTAAATAATATTTATCGAATAAACAGTGATGTTTGCAATTTAGATCTTACATCGGTTATAATAAATTAATTAGGACCTATTATAATAATTAATTAATTAATATTTAGAAAAAATATAAAAATCTACATGAAATAACAAAACACTATGAATACTGACATAAATTAAGTGAATTTAAAAATAATTGGAGCGAGAAAAATTAAAGACAAACACATACACATACAAACTGCACACAAGAACATTATAATAATATATACACAACAACCACGTGTTGCATCATTTATTAGGGGAATTTTTAATTAAAAAAAACTATGCAACAGATATGCCATTTGAATTTAATTGTTTACAGTTTTCTATGGAACTCACTTTTGCAATGATTATTAACAAAGCAAAAGGGCAATCGCTGCAAGTGTGTGGAATAGATTTGGAGAATTCGTGCTTCTCACATGGACAACTGTGTGTGACCACTTCAAGCAACTGAAAACTTTCCGATTTATTCGTATACACAACAGACGAAAAAACAAAAAATATTGTATTGAGATTGCAGCTACGCGCGACGGGTAAGCTAGTTAAAAGATAATTATCATTAGTTATAAGTTTTTACATTGTTGACATTCAAATAAATCAAAATAATATTTATTACAAGACGAATAATATTCAAATAACATAAAATATCGAATTGCACAATATCTTTTAATATTAAAATAAGATATGATGATAGTCTTCTCTTCTTTAAGAGACACGCCACATTTTTGCTACTCTATTCCTAATGCTTTAATAGTATCTTTGTTTTGTAGTTCCACTTGATTGACAGATTTAAATTTTCTGATTTTATATGGTCTTTCGTATGGCATTCTAATTTTCTTTCTATTTTGCGGTTCTTTTCGCATTAAAACATTAAAATAACAATACAAAAGTCAATCTTTCGTAGTATTTCCAGTCAATTTTTCTCTTCACTTCTTCCAGCCAAGGATGTCATTATGAGTCCCTTCCTCGTTATTATGATGTGCTCAACTATACCGTTTGTCAGATGTTGATAAGGTGAACTAAGGTTTTGGTGAATTCCAAGCGCACATATTTTTTTTCAGAAACGCGCTTTGAAAGAACTTTCCTATACATGTATCTGTATACTCTTTTGTTTTCCAAATTTATAAATCCATTGAAGTAACATGACTTGATATATAGCTTTATCATATTGTTTTGAAGTAGTTGTTAAACTGACTTATTTTGTATATGAGTAAATTATAATTATTACATATTTATTTGTTGCTATCGGTTTCATATAAGCCATGTCTATTACAATTTGATCCGAAATTTCTAAGCCTACTCGAGGTATTAGGATTTCTTTTGTTTGTTTTTGGTTAACTTTCCGCTTTTCACATTTTTAACGTTATTTAATCGTAAATTGTATGTTTATTTATATGATGCATTAGTTTCTTTACTCCTCTATGAGACATTTCTTTATGAAGTTTTGTAACAAATTGATTTGTGAATGCGATTGGAACCAATAATAAATTCATTCCATTTTTATTTAAAATAAAAAGACCATAATTCATTTTCATCATTTTTACTGGTAACCGCCTATTGGAATACATTCCCAACGTCATTTGTGGCTGGTATATAATGCTAATATTTTCTTATGCTAGTATTTGATGGGAATTCCCTTGAAAGTGGTCGCATTTGGTACCTAGCAATAATATATTTTGTGAAATATTTCACTTTTGAAAGAAATAAATAAATTTATTTAAATAAAAATTTTAAATGGACATTGAGCGTGTCATCAAAATAAATTTTTGAAAATCAAAAAAGACTCAAAATTAATAGCCAAAACAGTACAAAATAAATATTTCTTTTATTTTTAGTCAAACTGGAATAATTTACTATTCCAATCGGATATTTGAGATATTCTTTGATATATTATCTCATTCGCAAAATGAGATACATATCAACTTGAAGATTGCCGATTTCCCGAAAGAAAAAGTAACTGAATTTTTTAAATACATAATTTTCCATTATTTATCATAGAATAATTGAATTATTTTCTGAGCGGAATTGAAATAATTGTATTTATTTATTTATTCTAATAAAATTATAGGTTTCCTAATTTTTTTCACAATTCATATTTAACCAGTTTAAAATTTTAATGTTTATATAAATTACCCATTATATATTACCCATTAGTTTGTTTATAACATTTTTCATAAATAATCACATTAAAAATGAAAATAATGTTTTGTTTGAATCTAGCAATGATTTTTGTTGGTTATTTAATGGCATTTGAATGGAAATAAATAGTTTTTACAAATGTTATTGAAGAAATATAAATAATAAACGAAGTTATTAATAAAATTATTATTAAAATTATTATTAAAATTTATTTCTCAAATTTATTTATCATTTTAATTACATTTTATAGAAACTTTTTGCTAATTAATTTTTAAAAAATTTCAGACAAAAACAAAATTTTATTTTTCAATTCTAAATAAAAAATTGAAACAGAATGCCTATAGTTTATAATTTATTATAGATTTTTTTTATTACCGTCAGCTGCAATAACAGTTTTCATGTCTCCTTTCAATGAGAAATTATTGACAATAATCTCTCTATGGATTCCGTCATTTTAATTTTTTGACAAAAAAATAACGAAAATTAAAAAAAAATTAAAATAATTGCTAATAACAATAAATAAAATGTAAAAAGTAAAAATTTATTTAAAAATTAAAATTTTTTTAAAAATTTTTTTTTCATTTAAAAACGACAAATTTCTGAACATTTTAAATTTTGAAGAATTGTAATATAATTTTGAGACGTACTTTATCAATTATTTGTTTATTATTATTATTTGTGAATTATTATTAATAATAATAATAATAATAATAATAATAATAATAATAATAATAACAATAATAATAATAATAATAATAATAATAATAATAATAATAATAATATTAATAATAATAATAATAATAATAATATTAATAAAAATAATAATAATAATAATAATAATAATAATAATAATAATAATAATAATAATAATAATAATAATAATATTAAAAAAAATTAATAATAATAATAATAATAATAATAATTGAAAAACACCAACTGGTTATATGTATTTTGACCGGTTATCAATTGGAACGAGTGTGAGGCGTTGTTGATAAAAGCTTTAAATCCAATAATTAAGGTTCAAAGTGCTTAGTATAGAGGGATTTTGAATCTATTTAAAAAATTAAATGTTAATTTTTTTATTACGTTTTTGGCATAATGTTGTTGTTTGCGAAAATTCTTGTACAAAAAGAAATTTTAATTTTAAAATTTGGTTGAAAGTATGATAATAATTTTTGCGTTTTTATAAAAATAATTTTTTATGATTTTAGATGTTTAAAATAAAGTAGAAACTAAAAAATAAAATATTTTTATTTGAAAGATTTTGATAAAATTTGAAGACGATTGCTTTTAGTTAATTTGTTTAAAATATTTCTTATTTTCATTTAGTTATTGTCAATGTGATTTATGATCTGAAGAATACTGATAAAGGTCTTAATATAATCAATTATTAAAACTTTTTCATCTTTTTGTTAATTATTATTATTATTATGTTTATTATAAAATATTGTTAAATAAAATTTATTTTTTATTCAGTAATGGTTGCAAACAAAAAGATAACAAATGTTCCTGGTAATTTAACAGATGTTTACATTATTTGTATAAAAGTAAACTGACAAGAAATAAATGGTTGATAAAAACTATTGAGTGCAATACGCCGCTTAATAAAAGGAAAAAAAAATTTCATTTTCATTTTATATGAACTTATTTTGGGGATATTTATTGTATATTTGTCAATTTATATTATATAATCATGACAAAAATATTTAAATCATATATTTTACACAAATAGGATTTAAGTGTCTTTCACTGTATTAAGAAAGGATTTTCTGTTTTATCTAATTTATTGTTAAAAACTTCATACAATTACCTCTTATTAATCTAGCTTTTTGTATACATATGTATAATCACATATGACCTATTATACTTATGTTGTGTTATTAATGCAATGTTGGTATATGATGCTGACTACTCGTGTTTTTTATATCAAATAGAAGAAAACCCAACACAATAAATTTATTTTAATTCCAATTGTTGACATTTTTGTCAATAAAATTTTGATTTACACAATCTGTACTTGTTTTCTAATTTTAATAGAAAGTCAGTATAATTGGTAATCACATTTGCAAATTTGACTAGATTTCGCTAAAGATTTTTCATTTTAATTTGTTTCAACTCTTGTCTTAGTCTTGTTAAATCAATATTATTTTTAAATAATTTGATAATACTGACAGTTTTTCCAATTCTCTGACTCCTTTAATAAGATACTTCCGTATTCGTTATTTCCCATTACTTAATTTTAGACGGAAATTTGGGAAAAAAATTAAATTATATTAATTAATTAATTAGTTTTGTATTTTTTAAATAAATTTGTTTATGGATCAGCGATTGATTTAAAATTATTATATTAGTATTTTTCTCAACATTTGCCATCCGTTTATATTTGTTTGACTAGAAAATTTCTTATTTGTATTTAATATTTTATTAGTTTTTGCTTTTTATTTATTTTTTTTTGTTATATTTTATATTTTAATTGCTTTGCACTAAATACTGTGTCTCTGCGTTAGTAATTACAAAACTCACGATTAATATTAGTTATTTTCGATTCCATTTGGATTCGTATTTTGTGGATAACATTCATTATGTAATATTGAGAATAATATTTATTCATTACAGTTATAAAAATTCACTTAAATCATTTTTTTTTTCATTTACGGATTTATTTATTTAAGAAAAAGTTTAATTTCAACTGTTTGTATCGTCTCTTTAAAATTTATTTTATTAAATTGAGTTAAAGGATTTGTAAATTTTATTGATAAAAATATATTGTTTTTATATATTTAAGTTTCATAAAAATATTTAATTTCATAAATGTAGTAAAAATGTTTTTTTTTTAACAAAAACATTTTATAGCAGAAATATAATTTTGGGACAAGTATGATCACAAAGCCATTCAAATTAATTGTCAGCATTTTTTTTTTAATAAATGTTTAATATTTATATAGATTTATTGCAATATATATTAGAAATATTTTTTTTCAAAATAGAAAATTAAAAAGATACAAATATTGAACAGAACCAAGAAAAATGAGTGAAAGTTAAAATCACGAAAAAATTAACAGTGTGCCATATGCACCATATTGCTTTTGAAATTACTATATGATATTGTTTTATCAAATACAGGTCAAAATGTATGCCAAATATAATTTTAGATATATCACTAAAAATGATGTAGATCATTTATAAAAATAAAGTAGGTCAAATATAAAATATGAATTTCAATTCTAACAACTGTAGTGGAAAGCACTGTCAGAGTACACATAAATTATTTAACATTTATATTGCATTTTCATCGCGATAAAACAAACTGATTTCGTTATTAATATAATAATTTACAGAGAATTTAATTATAAACAAAATAACTAACAAATATTTGAAAATTTTGGTTGTTTGCTCTACAAATTTATATTTTGTTGTAAATCTTGAAATTATCACCTTTAAACGTTTTATTGAGTTTTCATTAAAACAATTTGTTAATCAAATTTAAATATATATTAAATATATATTAAAAAAAATATTGAAAAATTTTTATTTTTTGTGTCATATCTATGATTTAGTTGATTAAAACACATTTAAATAATTGATACAATTTACTGTAATTTATTTAACCTAATAATTATCAAAACAAAAATAATTATATCAACTTGTAAAAGGTACATATAAGCAAAGTTTGGAACGCCGGATGTAGAATAAATTCAAAATAGATACAAAAGACCTCATTAATAAGCAATAATGGGGTGTAAAATTGTTATAAAATCTTTCAGAATTTTATAAAAATTGGTTGCAATTGTTTCGTTATATTTATGAATTTGAAAAAAAAATAACATTAACTAATTTTCACAATTCAAACAAAATATTTTACAATTTTATATTAAATTCGGAAATTCAAATGAAACAAAATCTCAGACGGCAATTTAACTTCAGAGAAATTTCCTTTGGGAAAAATCATTGAAGCAAATGTTTCAGGTAGATATTTTATACATGTAAACTATTTTAATTCCACTAGATTTGATAAAAGTTATATTAATCTCTTTGATAGAAGTATGAAATACATTTTGATGAATTTTATCTTGTTACAAGCATGGATTGCTTACATTTTATCTCCGTTTTTGCTTTTTCCACATTTAGTTACTGTTTTTTTCCTAATGACTAAATCTTTTTTTGACATTGTAAAACTTTTCATTAAAACCTTTAATATCTGTTATTTGTGGTTTGCGATTTTTAGTGGATGATTTTGTATTATATCTAATTGGTTGTTTTTTCTATTACACGAAAGATATTTTCGGAATTTGTTAGAGTCCAACCGAGTCTCCAGTAAAATAAATGTGTCGGGATTGTCTTGGAGGAATGTTATATAGGTGTGCAGATTTACAATAATATAATAAACTACGACAATAAACGCTTTAATAAATTCACTAATAATTCTAACAAATAATCGCAAAAGAACTTTGTTAATTGTGAAATGATGGGGAATTTGGTCTTGGGAAATCTCTTTGTTTTTATTTTGGATGAATTACTAGTAGATTCGTTACAATAAATAAATCCGGATTATTGGTAATAGTTCGTAATGGTAAGCGAAAGTTTGTTGCTAGGAAAACGTTCTTTATCAATTTCATGTTTATTTATTTTATTTTTTTTTTATTTATTATTTTCTTTTCCCAGAGTAAGTTGTTTAGTTACTTACTATGGGAAATTGATAATTTATTATTATAAAAAATATAATTAAGAGTACAAGGAACAAAAAGGGGGGAATCATGAACTAATAAAAATAAAACGGTAGTCCATAACAATATCTTTAAAAATATGATACTATTGTTGGGTTATTATTATTGAAAGTCGGTTCCCTCTGACTCCTCGTGTCCTTTTCGAATCAAATAAGCAAACCCAACACAGAATAATTTTATTTGCACTTTATCACAGTTACATCTCAATCCGATTTATTTCAATGTTTTGTAATCACAATTTCACTGATTTATTTGCACCTCTCAACCACCGTATAAATTTGATTATCTTAAGGTAGGTTATCCAATGAATAATCACCCTTTCTGATAGATAACTTTGACTTTACTTGGGTTTAGATTCTTCTACTCGTTTGCTTCGACCACTGGCCATTTCGTGTTTTTCCCTTCTCCTTTTATACTCCTGCTTAGACTGTTTTCAGACGATTGTCAACAACATTTGCTACATTATTAAAAATAATTACTTCCCACAGACCACCTTAGCCGACATTTATCAACAACGTTTGCTCCATTACTAAATTACAAATTAGGAAATAATTACCTCTCCATAGATAAGTGGAGCCCATTTAATATTGTTTAGGCCAATTTACCCTTTTATATTATTCCGTCTACACGCCGGGTTTTCTTTATCTCTCGGGTTTTCCTCATCTCTCGGGTTTCCCATTGCCTCGGACTTCCCATTGACTCGGGCTTCCCATTAGTAATTAATTTTTTAAATTAATCTCTTTTTTTGTCTTATATTATTTTCTAGGGACCCCTCACTAAATTTTCATTATTATTTCTGGACTCGTCTCTCAATTTAACGTTCAACCATACCAATTTCCCCCGATCAATACTACTTTCGAATTTTTGTAAAATTTTTAATTAATGTTGCACTTTTATCATTTTGGTGTTTTATTGACTTTACTGTGCTTTTTTCGTAATACCCCAACACTATTTTATCGAAAAAATATTTGTCATTTAGAAAAAAATTCAAATTTATTGGAGTTAAGCAAATTAATGTAAGAAACAAACAGAATTATGTGCAGTGAAAGTAAAATACAAATTTTAACATGAAAACAGGAAAATAAAATTTAACTGGAAAAAATTACTAAAACTATACAAATTATAACAAATATTTTTTGAGAAAAATGTGAGTGTATTTTCCCATTCATTTCACATTACATAGTAGTTCAAGGTCATGTTATGTAATCACAATTTTACATTTTTGTTTTAATGAAGTGGCTGCCATTTCGAATTTTTGTCATCCGTTTTATCGTTATTCAGACTCCATCGTTTGCATCTGTTAAGATAAATAATTTCACTAATCATCTAATTTGTCATCATTTAAAAAATTTCAAAAACATGCCGATTAATATTAATGTACTTTTAAACATTCTATTTACATTTTAAGTTAACACCTTAATCGTTTTAATTTAAAAAATTATTTTTAGTTTAATTAATATACTTTTGAAAATTGTAAAATAATATTACTCATTCATCTTCATCGTAATTTTAATCAGTCGGAATTTTCATTCTTTTTTTAATTATTTTCATCTATTTTCTGTTGAGCAAAATCATTTTCATGTTATGTAAAATCAAAAAGATTTGGCCGATTAACTTCCTTAAATTCTTCTACTGCTCTAATTTCAATAACTAATTTAGTTCCTCAAATCCTACTCTCAGTTACTTCATCTCTACCTGAGGCAAAATGTCGAATGCTTTTGAGTTGAAATTCCTTGAAATACTTGAAAAAATAGCATTTATTAAAGATGCTTTAACTAAATCGTCTCATTTGACAATCTTTGTCTCGCGGCCTTTTTCATCTTTTCTCCCTCGAATGTTGTAATCAATTGTCCCATAGTGCGTCGTCATTGTAATAATCTTTTTTTCCGTTTTCCCAAATAAAGTTTTTGAAACAAAATGAGAAAAGATACAGATAAATTTTTGGAATTAAAATTTTGCAACGTAAATGAAAGAAAATTTAGATTATTACAAAATTCATGCTAATAATAAATTTTTAAAATTAAATTACTTTACTTCCTTTTTAAGTAACTTTGTTTAAATATTCTTAATTCAGTTTAAGTTTATATTAAAAAATTTGTTTAAAATTAAAAAAATTTACACAAATTGTTAAGAAGATTTCTGAAGTTACCGCAAAATAAATATGTTATTTAACACGTGGATATGGCAATATTTTCATTATGCTACAGTACAAAAAATAACAACAGTAGCTGAAGTAAAACAAAAGTAACTAAACCAAGTTAAATGAATAATTAAAACAATAACATAGAATAATGTTTATAAATATTGCAAAATAGTTTTAAATTACCGTATTTTCTAGATGATATAAATTATATAATTTATATAAATTACTACTTTTTTGAAAAATTAAAATGAATATAAAAATATACATTTTTCGAAAAATATCTAGACACGCAGACCTTATAAGGATTGCCAGACTTCCCGATATACATGGTGAAAGCTCCCGTTTTCTAAATTAAGTATTTCCTACAAATGGCATCACTTAACATTTTGAAGTTAAAACTTTTCGTTACTCCCGACATGATTTTTTCAAAATCTGGCAACACTGGACCATACAGAACATTAAATATTAAAAAAAAATTAATAAATTTTTATTGGGTAACACAAAAATGATTAATTAAAATGGAAATTGGAAATGATTATAAACTAATTAAAATTGAATTAAATATTCAAAAAATATATAATTTAATATTTCGCAGTAAGAAAAGTGGTATTTGGATGCAAATTAAAAGTTAAAAACGAATAAAAAAACGTCCTGTCATTACTTCAAGACAATCTAGAACTAAAAGAAAGCTCTTATTTTCGGGGTAAAGTATGTACTTTTGCAAGAATTAGTTCTTTATTGCTGGTTTGTTAAATAGCAATACTGTTCTTTGAATGTTATTAAATTTATCAAAAATATCCATTTAAGTAGTAAAGAAAACTCGACATCTGCCAAATGTTCGTTATCATAGTTGGTTATATCTTATCATCGTTTCGACAATTTCGTCTATAAAACCTTCTTTGTCAACAAAATAAATGTTTTTTTTAATATAAAATACTCTACCAGTGATAATCGTTCAAAATTTATGAACATACTGACTTCATCCTTTATCGTCACTATAATACTATTTTCCTAGTAATTATATACAATGTCTGGTTAATGCTAGATACCAGATGAATAAAAAGAAAACCATCAGACACGCACATAACAGATATTACTATTGAATACCCGTCAAAAATGACGCTGGAAATGAATGGCAATGAGCGGTTTCCAGTAAAAGGTGACCTATATTCCCATGAATGTTGATACACTGGCAAACCTTTGAGTTCAAGAGCTACCGTAGAAAGTATTCATGCTCATTTTATTTTAAGTCTCTCTGTTTATCATACAAGTTAAAACGAATTTAAAAAAACAAAATTTCAGAATTTATTATTTATACAATTTGTAATGATTATATTTAATCGACTAGCGTTCATCTTCTCCAAATGTTTGTAGATAATTTTCCTAATTGTTCTACCAATCCGACGGCCTTCAGTTTTCGTTTTCTCTCTCATCCCGCTTTTGCTGGTCGATGTTTATTGGACGATGTCTGTGCGGTTAAGTGTACAATTTCTCATCGACATTCTCCGGAATTACTGGTGTTACACATTGGCGATTGGGATTGGACAGTTCTAAATTTCCTGTGTCACACTATTTCATCTCGAATGGTATCTCTTAATTTTAATTGCTCATTCTCCTTCTGCGCTCGTTGCAACTTTATCATCACTTCGTTATATTCATTTACAATTTTATATTCATTTTGCTGTGTGAGCTTCTTTTCATCACCAGGCCTTATCCATGTGCTCTCCACACGTCGGCATATCAGGATCATAGCCTCTGCTAGCTGAGACTGGGTCAGGGTTTCTTGATGATATTTATCCACATCATCCAGGAATCTTTCGAAGTCAGGTTGTTTATTATTCACTAAAATTGAACAATAATTTTTCGTTTTAATCATTGGTGTAGTTGTTATAAGAACAAGAATTATATCAATTATATATGAATACATTAATTGGGAATTTGGCGGGATGATAATGACTTTGATTTTAAACATCTAAGGTTCATATTGGCCATCACCCGAGTACCTTGACTTCAACCAGCAACCTCCATTTACATCTCTCTATTGACTCTTATCATCATGACTATTATAAGATTGCCTTTAGGCGTGGTTTATATTCATTTCATCTTAGCCATCTCTAACATCTCTTTATTCATATAAATCTTGATTACAATCATATCATTAGAATCTTCTGACCTAGGACAGGATTTAATTGACTCTGCCCGTAAACGTGTTACTCAAGGACGAGAAAAGCAACTTGACTCTGACCAAAAAATAAAAGGACTTCTTAAAACTATGATTGGAGATAAATTTCACTCTCTTAACAACTTTCTTTATGCAAACTGTAACCTTGGTGGACTCGGTATTACTTCCACACTTGATGAGAGAGTATCACTGGTATCACTAGACCTTTTCACTCTTCCAATCTAACCTTTAGAAATATTCTTATTATGGAACTGCCCCAAGCCCGAGGTGATAAAAATTTCAATGCGGGTTTGAAATTGCTTAATTGTGACATCTTGAAAAACTTTTCTTATACTTCTTTCTTCAACAAATTCCGTAAATCGGCACTTGCCCTTATAAAAGGAAATTTTCAATATACATCAAGCTTAACTTCATAGATGATAATTTTTCACTTGAAATATCATATAAAAACGTACTTCTTATATCAATGTTTATAACTTAAACACACTTTCAAAAGAACATCATGACTTCATCGGCCTTTACTACGCAGAACAATGGTGTCTCATGCACGTGCAGAGACTCATGCCAGATGCCATTGGCGATAGTACTACGGCTAAATACCTTATAACGAATGACATTCTTAATGACACACAGTATAACTTCTCGATACATGCTAGAAAAAACCTTCTCAAACTTATCTTTATGCCTTTTAGATTAAAAACCAAAATGATGTCAAAATGTAGACTATGCACCGAGATAAAGAAACACCGGCTCATGTGTTCAATCATTGCCCTGTCAAGCCATAGGCTAAACGAATTAAGCATGAAAATGTGCTCGTCAGCGTAGTTAGATTTTTAGAAAAGAAGGATTTTGAGGTAAATGTTGAACAGCCGCCGAAATATGTATATTAAATCCAACCAAACTGAAACCTGATTTGGTAATCAAATCAAGAAGGAACAAAGAAATCCATATTCTAGAACTAAAGGTACCTTACGATTCGAAGGAAAATTTTGGAAAAATCTCGCAACTTGAACTATGCAAAATACAAAGATCTGGCCATGGAGATAAGGCACGCATTCAAAAAGAAAACGACAATATCTGCTTTGGTTATTGGATGCATTGGAACTTGGGACAAGAAAAACAACCCAATACTTTCAAAATATGGGCTAACTAAATCTGAAATCCAATCTTTGGCAAGAATTGCATGTCCAAATGCGATAATTGCTTGCTATCATTTTTATTGTGAGCATATATCCTACCTAAAGAGCATTATGGCCTTGCCTTTTAGTCTGAACTAATGTTAGTACGGCAATTATGGTATTTTATCAGAGTTGCATCCTTGTGGATGAGAACTTAAGAAGCAATAGTTAAAGATACTAAGCTACGCTCGCATATTGTGACCGAAAGGCAGTTTTATGTATTAAAATAAAATAAAATTTAATTTTTTTTTAAATTTAACTCTTTCAAAGAGATTGGCGCAAAGGTTCCTCAAAATTTAAAAGGGAAAATCGATGGAAAACTATCAATTTAAACAAGGAATTCCGTTCTATTTTTAGAACGAATTTAACCATTTTACACTAGTGGTGAGTTATTTCTACATTTAATTTCTCTTGTTCTTATTGATTTTATTTCTAGATCACAATTTTCCAGTTATTCATTGGAATATTATTTAAATGCTATCGAATGTGGCAGGTTTATTTTCCTTTTTCTTTTGTAATTATCAATAAAGCTTGAGTCTTGATTTTTTATTAAGGTATTTTTTTATGTTAAATTTTCATTTCAAGTTAATTTAACTATAAACATTTACAACTAAATAACAATAATAATTTATTTTATTCAGGAAAAAAAGCACGTCATAATAATGAAAGATTTCAGACAGAATTGTGTGGGATATTTCCACCGATTTGAACATTTCCTCTAATTCTTATTGTCTTTTCTCGGTTTTTCTTACATGGTCCATCCGTCCTCTCTTGTTTCTGATCCAATTTGTTTCTTTCATTTTATTTTTCCTGAAAAAAATTAATTAGAACAATTAAATAAATAAAATCGCAATTAAATATAAAATTCATATTATTTTTATTAAATTTTTTATGACGACGCATTAACTTCGACTATTATAGTTTTAAAAACAACAGAACTTGGTTTTCTTTGGTATTCAAACTTCTAATGACTTTGAGATTTCAGACGCGGACCTCTTGAGGGTCTAGGAAATTATGGGGTGACCTCCTAAAATTTTTGTTTCGATATGACTGCCAAAATTAATATCAAATATGAAATAAACATAACAATAATCTTTGTGATAAATATATATAAATGAGCATTTACATTATTTGAAGTTGAATGAGGTTTTTAAATATAAATAATAGGACTCAAAATTTCCTTTTCAACTAACATCAAGTGTAAAAATTCTAATTTACTTTCACTTGTGTCATTGAGATCTTTCTTCCATAATAAATGATCATTTTTTTCTTGATTTCAAATAATTTCTTCTTCTTTTAAAAATCTACTGTGAAATTTCTAATTAAAAAATCTATTTCTTCTTTCTGTTTAGTGGTCATTATATCCTTCTTCATGATAGTATATATTATTAAAACCTCGTTGATGATGCAGTGATGGTATATAGAAAGAAACCAGTAGATTTTTCATAGATCCTTTCTAAAAAAAACACTAAATGCAAAGGAAAATGCATTCAAGGGTGTGTTCTATACCTTATTTGAAAACATGAAGTGGTCACGAGTCATTGTATCCTTTATGTATATGAAGATAATTCCTCAAAGATCGGGTGAGTATTATGAAAGATAATGGTCTTTACAGGTATAATGTTGAAATATATTTATTTAACTATATTATTTAGATCCTTCAAAATGAAATTTCACCGTGGGTATCTGAAAACGGCTCGTGGGATGTTATCAATAAATCTGCTGATAAAAGAAACTTTTCGACCAAAAGCAAATTGATTTTAATTATATTTGGACTTGGTTCAATTTATTTGAATGTAAAATATTTTTTAAGAAAAAAATAAATGTTTTATTAATTTTTAATGTAAAATACAAAACATTTATTCTTTTATATTTCATTACAATCACATTCATCGTCACCACATTTTGTGTTCATATCATTTTGTTCATAAATATCCTCAGTTTCATCATCAGAATCTTCCATGCTCATACTTTGATTTTGAACTACATCGTTTTCTTCATCCTTCAATATATATTGATATATATTTATCCCGATAATTTCTTGTATTTTTACCACCAAGTATTTTATGAGAACATCTAAATAAAAATTAATAATACTATTAAATTAAAAGTACCTTTTTCATTTAAAAGTGACATTTTCACAATATTATTATTATTATTATTATTATTATTATTATTATTATTATTATTATTATTATTATTATTATTATTATTATTATTATTATTATTATTATTATTTGTTTATACATGTCTATGTTAATATACATGTGATGTGCGTTTCAAATGCATATGTGGTGCTTTCGATGCATTTGTTACTGTGTCATAACTGTGTCTGTAACTATCCTATGATGTTTAATCACTCTACTGAAGTGTATGTCGTTGTAACACCTCAACTCGTATATGCATGCTATATCTCGATTGTTATTGGTTGGAATTTATTTTGAAACAATTTCATTGGATAATGATTAAAGTAATTTCTTTTTAATTATAAACATTTAGAAAATCAATCACAAATTTTACGAAATGTCGCAAATGAATTTAACCAACTTTTTAAAGAAAGATGGCGAGAAATCGCGAAAAAGTATATTTATTATTTTATTTTAAATAAATGTATATTCATTTTAGGAAATATTTGTCAGTTTGTTATGGGTGGAACCAAGAAGTTTAAAGTTAACGAACAAATTAAATTATTTATTTAAAATAAGTTTTATTTTAGGAATTATTAGATAAAATAGCGGGAGATAATAATCGTTCGGTATGGATATCGATGTAAATGGTATTAAATGGTATATTAATTATTGAGATTATTAATGAACTTTTTCAGAAGAATATGAATGTACCAACAATACAATAAATAAAAGGAAGATTATGCCAATGAATGGATGTGCCAGTAGCTCAAAAAAGAAGATTATGCATATGGTTTTTCCCATGGATGAACATACCAGCACTTTAAAATGTGCAAAAACGAAATGTTAGAATAATTAATTTGATATCATTTTTAGTAATGTTTAATTTAAATATTTATTAATGATTTAATTTTTATTTATAATGCTTAATTTTTAGTTAATTACAAACTTTATCTGAAATATAAACTGAAAAGAAATTTGCATAATAATATTAAAATAATAATAATAATAATAATAATAATAATAATAATAATAATAATAATAAATAATAATAAAAATAATAATAAGGTCTTTATAATATTTGATGCTTTAATAATAAATTTGTAATAAATATATATTTTTGTGTGACTTTATTTTGATATCTAAGAAATTATTTTACGATGAATAATTTAATCTTTGTTAATTAATAAACCGAAATTAATAATATTTTTAAAATTAAGGTAATGTTTACCCAAACCTTTGCACGTCAAAAATTCATGACAATAAACAATGTCATTTGATGATGGAAAGATATTATTTTAAAAAACATAGTATAAAATATTATTTATGCCCATTTTGTGAAGCTCTTTTCACTAACTCTTACGAAATGTTTTATAATATTCATAAGGAACATCTTACGTCATTTAAAAGCGACAAAGATGAATTTTTCAAAAGATTATTTAACAATGGTAGAATAGATATATTAAATAATGACAGCAACCTTACAGACAAATTTGATGATGTTATAGTATCAAATGACGACATGATTGATAATGAATTAATCAATTTAACTGAAGCGGTGGAAGCAGTAGAACAACCAGTAGAAAATAATACGTGGGATGATATCAAAATTGTTACTGAATAGGAACCTAAGGGAGAATTATTGATTGAATCCGATTTGAAAAATTGCCACAGAACAATTAAAATGACATTCAACAACATGAACGAAATCAATCTGCCTGAAATTCTTTCAGCAAATCTACTGTCTGCAATCACTGAAATGAAATCTGTGAAAGTTCAATTCGGGATAGATTCGGATTTCGAAAAAAATGGAGAATTCAAATTGTCATGATTTTCAGATAAAGCAGTTAAAGTAACACTGTAAAATTTTCAAAATTTTTTGGCAGACGATATTGAAAATCTGCATGAAAAAATTCACATCAGATCCGAACTTGGAAATGGATGGCGATTGATAAGAATTATTGAAATTAATTTCAAACTTACCAAGATTTCAGAAATCTCCAGATTGACAGGAAGAAATTATATTCCAAACCCGAAAGCATTAGCAAATAAAAATGCCATAATAAATGTAATAAACAATGATAATTTATGTTTCGTTTTCAGCGTGCACGCTAATTTGAAAAAGGATTTGATCATGGTCAATAACACAAATGTCAAAAATTATATATCGTTTTTGACAGAATTGACTTACAATGAATCAGATATTCGAGAGACATAACAAGGGTATTGAGATCAATGTCCTCAAATATAACGACAAAAATATGATTGATATCGATAATGTGGATATTATATTGAAACATCCCAATATTATATAATACATCGGAGTAAAGTAACTGGAGTTACACCGATGTACTTATTAATGTTGGAATCAAATAGTGAATATCATTATACAGCAGTTCAAGATTTACAGAGATTAATGAACTGCGGAAAAACTCATAACTGCTCAGTCCGTATCCAATGCGGATGGTGCGAGATATGTTTAAATGGATTCAGAACTGATATAGCTTTTAACAAGCATGCAGAATTGTGTTGAAAAAACCAACTGGGCACCACATTATATAAATTGCCAGAAGATAAGGAACTAATATTTAATGACTGGTCAAAAATGGTAACTCCTCCATTTGTCATATATGCAGACTTTGAAGCGGTTTTGCAACTGGATGAAAGAGATAACCAAAAACATTTACCGATTGCTGACGGGCTTTTACTAGTCAATAATTTTACAGGAGAAACAAAGTATTTACAATTTATCAGATCGGACTGTGAATACAGGTTTCTGGTTGAAGTGGAAAATATTGTAAATCATATTGTTGAAGTTTAATACAAGAATAGAGGACATGTTCAAATGAATTTTTTGACAAATCAGGATAAATTGGAGTTCAGGTAACGGTCGATTGCTACTTATGTAAAAAACCAATGCCGGAGAAAGTGAGAGTCCATGATCACTTTACAGGGAAATATCTCGGAGCTGCATGTAATTTATGTAATAAACAGCGAAAAATCCGAGAAACATTACCTATTGTATTTCATAATCTGAAAGGTTATGATTTACATCATATATTGAAACATAGCCTTAATCAGTTTCTTCATTGGAGTCAGCTGCATTCCAACTAGCACTGAGAAATTTTAAAGTTTAATAGTATGGTTGAGGAGGTTTACTGTACGATTTATTGACTCTTATCAATTTGTCAATACTTCATTGCACAATGCAGTTAAAACGCTGACCGAATTACCCTTGACTCGTTCTGTGTTTAATTCTGGAACTATTATTAATAACAAAGGAATATTTCATATGATTTTGCCACCAGCGAGGAGATTTTGGAAACAACGTATGACTTGCAGCCTATTTGAGAAGGTGTTATATATGAAGTGTACGAGTTAGCGCAACAAATATGGCAAGAAACGAGTTGCGAAACACTGATGGATTGTTTGAAAATTTATTTAAAATTGGATGTGTTTTTACTTGCCGATTTATTCCAACAATTTTGATCAAGATCAAAAGCACATAATAGACTCGAGACACTCAACTTTTTTGGTATTCCTGCGATAAGTTGGGCTTCTGTGTTCATGAAGTTAAAACAACCAGTGGCACTATTATTGTACATGGAAATGTACAATTTCTTTGAGGATGGGATCTGTGGTGGTCTCACATTTGTAAATAAGCACCATGCCGTTACAGACAATGAAACAGAGTTGCTTTATATCGATATAAACAAATTGTACGGGTAGGTCCTAAGTCAGTATTTACCATGTAGCGATTTCGAGTGGATATATAACGAAGTCGAATTATTATCTATTTTAGTTGACTGCATTAGCTCAGATTTGGAAACATCAACATATTGATACAATGTGGAAGTGGATTTAATATTTCAGTCTTATATTCACTATCTCTTAGACGATTTTCTAGTTGCTGCTGAGAAAATATGTCCACCAAATTTTACAGTTCCGAAATTAGATAGGTTTAGCTGTATTGGCCAAACAGTGCTAGACCTATCTAAACTCAGAATGTATGAGTTACAATATATTGAACTGGCAAAATATCGAGCACAGTTCAATTGTGAAATAAATATGATAGCCGGGGACACAGACTCATTCTTCCTCAAATGTAAATATGTGAAATTAAAATCTCAATTACTTCTTGCAATGATTGCTGACGGACTGTTGGATACAAGCAATTACAATCCATCAAATCCATTATATAACAGAAATCTGGATTCAGTAATTGGGAAGTTCAAAGATGTAAACAAAGGGAACGCGTATCAAGAATGGGTCTTTCTCAGGCCAAAATGCTATAATCTGATCAGTAGTGATGATGAAGAAGTAAATAACGCAAAAGGCGTAACGTTAAAAGGAACGGCAATCACACATCAATCATAAGTGGATTGTTATCACGGAATGCAAATACCTACAGTACATCAATCTCGGTATGGCACAAGAAATCATCAGTTATTCACATTTAGAACAGAAAGGTAGCCCTTACAAACAACAATGATAAAAGGGTTTGGGTTGAGAAGAATAAGAGCTTCGCATATGGGCATTTTAATGTTTTAGAGAATGTTGAATTGAATAATATTTTTCCTGATGATTTACCCGATGATTTCGAATTACCTGATGAATTCGATAATGAGTAAGCCAATGGTAATGATTTATTATTATTATTATTATTTTATTATTATTATTATTATTATTATTATTATTATTATTATTATTATTTCAGTTTCCTCTCAGATTTTTTCGCAGTTTCTCCAAATGAGAACGAACCAACGAGCCTCTTCAGGATTACAATTGATGATTGGAACCCACTTTGAGAATGTTTTTCTTTAGGACTAAAAATATTGATTGAATATTTGCAATATTATTATTATTGATTATTATTATTAATAAAAAAAGTTGCATTAAATATTTACTTATAAAATAGTTAAATAATCTACAACACATAAAAGACAAAGTTTGTAAGCACAATCGGAATGTTCTCGATAGGGACATGTAATATTTGATGGAAAATCTATTTTTTTTATTGAATCGCAGATTTGGAAAATATCTCTTTAACAATCTGACCTTCCATCCGCCATCATTAGGCATATAAAAAATTTGATTAGCCTCTGTGTATTGCAAAATACAGGTAGGACAAATATCACTAAATAATAATGATTTCAAAATATTATTAGAACTTATAATACATAATTTTTTAATATTATCTTTATGACAGAAAATATTAATAAAATAACAAGACATTTTACAAAACATTAATTTAATTACAATGTTTATATATTAACCAAGCAAGGCAATGTTGATCACAAGTAATAGTTAACGGGTGTTGAAACCGAATTTTGTTGTAATCAATTGGTTTTCCAATAGTTTCTAGTTTTTTGATCAATAGAGCAAGTTAATAAAACCCATGGAATCGAAAATAAATATGTTATCTGGTTTTACATAGACTGCAAACCAATGTTATTCTCCAAGAGTTGATGAATAAGTATTGACAATTATAGCCTGATTGTTTTTTAAATATGAAATTCTGTCTAATGGGTACACTCTGACAAATTCTTTACCCTATATTTGAGTAACAATTTTATTTAATTGAACAGAACTATTATAATAATAACATTACTTTTATAAAAACTTACTCCATGACAAATCTCTTCATTTCTTTACTTCGTTTATGATCAAATGTTCAAAAGTACAGTTTTATTTGGAATTATTTGCACTTCATTTTCAAATACTCCATATATTATGACATGAACTGGTTCATTTGTAGCTTTTGAAAATTTGATATACAGTCACAGATTGCATATTGAGGTAGTTGACTTTGATTCAAATCAAAATCATGCTCCAAAACAAATGTGAAAACGGGTATTTGGTTTTAAATTCTTCGAGTGTTATATTACAATTCAAGTTTTTATCCAAATAACCCATATTTCTCATTATACTTTGCATATATGTAGCGCAATAATTATCATTATCGAAAACTTCAGTGTATGTTTCTTGATAATCCGTATTTGTTGATAATGATAATGAAATAACATTACAATGTTTGAAAGTTGAACTCAAAGCGTCGTATGATCCGTTGTACTGAGTTTCAGGTTGAAATGTTACAAGTATAAAATTTGGCATTCTTCGATCACCTAATATTTGTTCCTTATAGAAAGATGATGCACCCTGACCAATAGCAAATGAAACTATTTCCTTAGTTCTTAACGGATAAATTGCATGTTTAGAATTCATATCAAGTTGATGACCAGCTAATACACTAGGTTCAACACGAACTCTTCTTACCAATAATTTTGCGTCAACTAATTGACATATTGGTTTTCCCGTTGCCGAAGTTAATGATAGTGCGGAATCAGATCTTTTTAAACGCATATGGAGATTAACACCAGGAAGTAAATATTTACGTTGATCCATGAAATCAAGTTGTAATGATGAACACATTATTAATAATTTTGAACCCTTAATCCATTTTTTCCTATCATTGACAATGTCATAAACCACAGAAGTAAGACATGTATTTTTAGTATCGGTATTATAATTTAAAATAGTTTCAATTATAGCTTTGTAAATATATGCATTGTTTCCACTACCCATTTGCTTGACATCATTAATATTTTCAAATATTATTGCAAATGGAGAAAAATCACAACTAATATTTAATCCATCTCTGTAAAACATTTGACAATGCTCATCTAACAATTGATTCGAAATATGATACTATCATTCAAAATTATTGATTGAGAAAATACCACAACTTGTTTTGCGAACATTCCTCTTGTAACTCATTTTACATTGACTATAAAATAGGAATGTGCTGTATGCAAATGTAAAGTCTTTCAAAGCAACTTCTCAATTGTCATGTAAATAAATTGGATTTTGAAGATTGACCATGAATTTACTTGCATGATTTTTGGGATGGATTATTTGCCAACTATTGCTTGGTAAAATAATATAGAAATTCACTTTACCAGAAGTTTTATCCAGAAGCTGATATCCATGTAGGGTGTTGATATCCACGCCACTTGACATAGTATTGTTTATCCTTACCAATCTTTTTAGTTTTCAATATTTTTTCAATTCTAAATACAGTGGGTGGTGGAATAACTTGTACTATTGATGTTATCTAATATAAATTACCAAGGAAAGACTGATGTGAGCAGTATGAGTTTTCCGAGTGGAAAGCCTCAACAAATTGTTGACAAAAGTAGAAAACATACTATTATATTTTTTAAATCAGGGAAATGTCGAATAATGGTATGTAAGAAACCGCTAATTAATGAGTTACAGAATAAAATCACCGATATTGAATTACAATCAATAGCAGTTACTATAGATTTAGGAATATGTATTAATCTATACAAATTGTTTCAACAAACCAATTGTATATTTGAACCAGAATTATTCTGTGTGTCAATGTATTTTCGAATGGAAAAGTTTTTGTGTTAGGACTGGAAATTTTTGATTACTTCTCATTCGCTGATAAACTGGTAAAAGATATCATGCGATTGGTTGAAATTTGTATATAATTATTTCATATTCATTTATAATTTCATTTATTTACAACAAAATGTCCAAACCTTTTAGCAACGGTAGATTATTATTTTACTTTTTCAATTTTAATTCATATTTTTTCAATTTTAATTTCAATACTCATTGGAAAAATGGATGAACTATTTCCAAATGTCCTGACAGAATTTATTTGTTGCACGCCGGAAATCATCCCGTTTAGAATATTGCTGGCAACAGAAATCGATCTGGAGTTGGTGCTTCAAGAATATCTACATAACATTCACCAAGACCTGCCAAAGGTTGATAATTGCATAATTTATACATATGAATGCGATGCATGCTTGAAGCGAAAAAGGAAATATGTAATTTGGGTATTAAAATACGAATTAAAGAAATACCATTACCCTGCAATAGTAGATTGTGATTGACTGTTTATTTTAGTCAATAAATGTTTTCAGTTTATTAGTTTTTTATCATTTTAGTAGTTTATTTCGATTTTTTGTAAATAATTTAAATTTTATGTAAACTATTAGCACTGGTGATTTTTTGCGAATTTTAATACAAATTTGTAATTCAAACAAACAACAACTGATGTACAATTTAAACAAATGCACGAATTTAATTGGTCACCCTGTAATATAAATACACAATGCTCTATAAAATTATTCATAATTTCAAAATGAATAATAAAATAAGTGACACAAAAGATGTTGAGAAACCAGTAAATCTTCAACCAGAGCGACTTTTCCATAATTAAAAAATGTATTTCCTAGAAGACCCGATGGAAATTAAGTTATTGAATCCAGTTAAGTTATGCAAAACTCCTTATCCCCATCTCATGGCTACTTTGTCAACAGAAGATGTTAAGGTTTTAAAGAAGATGTTTATGAAAATAAATAACAATATCCAACCGACTACTACTGTGTTTTTCAATGCTCGTCAAGCTCGTTTTTATGATGCTTTTCAAGAAATCATGTTCAAAGAGAATGAAAACTGGTATGCCTCAATAAAGATTCAAGGATTTAAAGTTGACCAGAACAATATATATTCACGAATATTCAGTTCTTCCATCGTTAGATTTATTTTTAGAAAAAACGGCTAAGGGTTTCGAAACTGAAATATATAGAAAGCCAGTAGATTCATGCCTATAAAATACTTCGAATAGCTTTTGTGACTTCTTCTAAGTTTGAAAAATATAACAAAATCATACAAAAGCTGGATTTCATTTTGAATAAAAATAGATATTATAAGGTTTATGTAGAAAGACTGACTAAGAAAAACGTTGATCGCCTTTTGATTGTGTCTGATGAAAACAATGAAAATTATGAATATAGAATATATTATGTTTTAGTAATTCCACATTCGGAAAGTTTTAAAAAATATTAATTGTCTGTGACAAAATAATTAGCCAATTCAAATATATTTAAAATAGTGTCAAAATCTTTTAAATAAATAAATATGTTTAGTAATAAATCTTAAACTTCAATAAGTTTAGATACTGATCTAATGTATACATTTTCATGAAATGAGTACAAAACAAAATACATTGGAGAGACTTCTCGTCATCTTCGCTCAAGGGTTAAGGAATATAGCTGATTGAGAGGCGTGAGTAATATTATTGAGCATATAAAGATTTGCAAAGGAACAACTGATATAAAAGATTTTAAAATGTTTAAAAAAAATTCATTAATAATTGAGAAAGAATTTTATGTGAGAATTTAATGATTAAACTATGAACCCCTAAAATAAACGTTCAATTAGCAACAAAATTTATTGAGAATATTTAACTAAATCATGACATCATAACTATTACATCATTATTGTTTAATTAATGTTATTATCTAAAAACAAGTGAGTAACTCACAGGAGGAAAATATTAATCGAAAATGGCATTTGTGTCCAAGGTAAATTCCTTTGTAAATCAAGGAATACCAGAATTGGAGCTTTTACTAACGATTTCTTTAATTCTTCAAAGGCGTCTTCGCATTCATTTTACACATAATTTTTGTCTGCTTTACACCACACAATTTCTCGAGGGGTTTTGAATGCATACTATAATTCTTTATAAACATTCGATTGTAATTTATTAATCCAAGAAAGCTTCGTAATTTTTTAACAATTTGCGGTTTCAAAATTTTTAATCGCGATTATTTTATTGTCATCAGTATGTATTCCTGCTTCGTTTATCACATGTCTTAAATATTTTATATCTTTTTTAATAAACTGATATTTTCCTGGATTTATCTTTAACCCAGAATCACTTATTCTCTGTATTACTTTTCTTATTCTCATTTAATGTTCTAGTAAGGAAGAAGAAAATATTAATATGTGGTCAAAACAAACAACAGCTTCTTTACTATTCAATGGCCGTAATACTTTATTCAAGAGCTTTTGAAACGTTGCAGGCGAAGCCGGAACCTTTCAAACAGCATACGGTTAAGATAAAATTGAGTATAATTTGTGGAAATGATGTTTTGGTCAAGATTCATCTTGTAACTCAACTTGATAAAAAGCATTTCTTAAATCAAGGGTGGTGAAATATTTGGAGCCGTACAAAATATCTAAACATTATTGAGTATTCGGAATGGAAAATATTGGTCTTTCTGTCACCCAATTTAACGCTTTATAATCTAAACGAATCCTGATCTTTCTTTTTTACTCAAACTAAAGGTGAGTTTCAAGGAGACTCATACTGATTTATTATTTCGTTTTCCTCCATATTCTTAATAATTTTTTAATTTTTTCAATTAAATGAAATGTTTCTCATATCAAATTTCCTAGAAATATATTGATGAACTTTATTTACTCCAGCATGACACAGAATTTTATGAGTGTACAAAACAAATTCTGTTTTCTTTCGACTGGAATCCATATTTTAACATTTTATTTTTCGTCAATATCTCATGTTTTACAGCATTTAATTTGCCTACATCCCATTATGTTTCATAAATATGTTTTCATAGTCTTTTATTATTTTATTCAAAGTTACATCTCGATTAATTAGGTCATTTTTAAAATTGTTTGGCTTTGCTTCATCCAACATTAAAATATTTTCTTGTCGAGGGTTCAATACAAGTTTGATATTAAATTTACCTAGCAAATAAATTCATCCTATTAGACTTAGTGAAATTTCATTTGCAATGAAAAAATCAACATTATTTTCTTGATTTATAAATTTTATTTTTAACGAAACTTTGCCTAATATTTCTAAGGAGTTTACCAATAAATTAGTATTTTCGACCTTTAAATTTCAATCGCATTTATTATTTCTTTACTGATGACACTTATTTTAGCTCCCGTATCCAAAAGGCAATTAAATGTTTTATTATTGATCAAAATATTAACACTGGACCTACCCTCCATTTTATCATATTTTATTATAATAACATAGCCATTATTTAAAGCAGCTAATTTATTGTTCGTCCCTTTATCTATTTTATCTACAGTATCTATACATATAACATCAAGCATACCAAATATTATCAAAAATTTTAATTTCATGCAAAAAATTACAAACATTATCATACATACAATCATTGCTCAGGATATTACTTACTTTTAATAACTTCCTGTGTTGGAGCATTGCTATTTGGGTATTCGTTGTCGGACATCATGCTATCATCATCTCCTTGGTCTGCAATTGCTGCCCAAGGTTCCTCTTAGATCGAAGCATTGGAATGTTAAATGACCTTCCTTTTTACAATGAGAACATTTTATGTTCAGCTTTTATATGTTTTACTTCTTTGCATCCCCAGCATTGTTTCGATCGTAGTTGTTCGTATCTTCTATTTAACCGCTCATAAAAATTTTAAAAATCCGATCTGTTTTGTGTCGGTAGAACTGAAGGTCGACTAGGTAAACTCCTTTGATCTAAAAATCTGTTATTATTTCTAAATGATTCACTGAGTGGTAGGGTGTTTTCTCCAAATCTTTGATGTTGTTGTCTTCGTTGTGGTTTTCAATATTGTTGAGTTAAATATTGATTTTGATTTTGGACCACATTTGCATAATTTCTTTTGAATGGCTTCATAGCAGCAATATCTTCGTTTTTCATTTCTTTATAAATTTCTTCTATCTTTGTAATAATCTCCTTAATCTCTTTGACAGTGGAAATATTTCTTTTTATTTCTCTTTTTATATCTTTATATTCTATTGCATTTTGCAATAAAAAGCAGTTAATTTCTTTTTCGATAAGTCATGTCTTGAGACATCTTCCAATTGATCAATTATTCTAAATAAGTCTTGAATCGATTCATTTCCTTTTTGGACCGAAAAGCTTCGTTTAAATCTCTTCCTAAACTTGAAGGTTCTTCAAAGCCTTTCCTGCATCTTTCTTCATAACTGTCAATTTCTTCATTGACTCCTTCATATAATTTAGCCGCTTTGGTTGATATAGTTGCTCTTATGAAAGTTTTTTACAATTGGATTGGAGTTTGAGTTAAATAAAAAAATCTTCTAATTTCTTCTAAGAAAATTTCCAGATTGTCTCCAACGGTAAAGATTTTCGGTGTTGGGATAAACGCATGTAATTGATTATTTGTCAAGAGTCCTGGCGTGGTTGCCATGTTAGAAAACTTTGGAGACATAATATTTATTTTCTAAAACAAGTGAGTAACTTCCAGGAGGAAAATACAGTGGTACCTCAGTTTACGAACGTCTGTTTTTACGAACAATTCGGTTTACAAGGAAAATTGTTTGAAAAATCTGAACCAATTTTGTCTGGATTTCCGAACATGCTTCGGTTTATGAACATCAAAATATAAAATGTCAAAGCGTAGATATTTAAAATTTTTAGTGTTTAAATAAACAATTTTAATATGAAATATTTTAAAACATTACATAACTTTAAATAAATACATGTTGTGCTATTTATTGTAATTAATAGATAATCTTAATAATTTAATACATGGTTTATCTTAATAGTTTAATTAATGTGTTGTTATACTATTTGTGATAATATTTTATTTTATAGTTCTTATCTCTTCATGCTGCCATCAAAATCTTATTAAAAACGCAGTAAAATATAAATTGAAAAAAAAAGAAAGAAATTGTGAAGAAACATGAGATGGGCATTGGTAAAACCAATATTTCAAGAGATTTTAATTTACCGAAATCAATGGTTAGCACAATTTAAAAAAACATAGATTTAATTAAAGTAGCCGATGTTACAAAGGGACTGAATGTCTTGACAAAAAAATAGACCGCAAATAATAGAGGAGGTAGAGAAATTATTATTAATTTGGATAAATCAAAAACAACTTTGTGGTGATAGTATTAGTGAATTGATAATAGTGAAAAAGCTAACCAAATATATAAAGATTTATTTAAACAGATCTCCGAAATCAATGACATTGATAATGGATTTTTTAAGGCTAGTAGGAGATGGTTCGAAAATTTTTGTAAAAAAAGTGGTATTCATAGTGTGGTTAGATATGTAGAAGCTTAGAGTTCAGATCTCCAAGCCGCTGAAATATTTAAAATAGAGTTTATTGCAAATGAGAGTTATGTTTCACAACAAGTTTTTAATTGTGATGAGACTGGACTTTTTTGGAAGCGAATGCCCAACAGATCCTTTTATTACACATGAAGAAAAATCAACACCTGGGCATAAGCCGATGAAAGAAAGGCTAACTCCTTTACTATGCAATGCAAGTGGCGATTTTAAATTGAAGTCGAAGCTAGTATACCATTCAGAAAATCCACGAGTTTTTAAAAAGAAAAACGTGATTAAGTCTAAATTGCCTGTGGTTTGGAAATCCAACATTAAAGCTTGGATAACAAAGCTTTTTTTATGGATTGGTTGGGTGATATATTTGCACCTGGTGTGCGAAAATACTTGCTGGAAAATAAATTATCAATTAAGTGTCTTCTTATCGTGGATAATGCACCTTCACATCCTTGTAATATTGAAGTTGATTTTATTGATGGACTTAACTTCATAAAAGTCATGTATCTCCCTCCTAATAAAACCCCTTTGATTCAGCCTATGGATCAAGAAGTGATTGCAAATTTTTAAAAATTGTACATGAAAGAATTATTTTCAAAGTTTTTTGAAATTACCAATGATACTAACCTAACTCTAAGGGAATTTTGGAAGAAACATTTTAATATCCTTCATTGCATAAATTTTATTGATAAAGCATGGATTGGTGTTACTTGTCGTACCTTGGACAAGTCGTGGGAAAACCTTTTGCTGGATAAAAACCTTTTGTTTGATAAAAAATATGTGTTGGCCCTTATGAAGTCATGTCCGAAGTTGATGCAATAAAAGATATCGTGTCAATGACCCAAAACATGGGTTTAGAAGTAAACTATGTATTAGACTCAGACGAAAATTATACCACAGAAGAACTTCAAATGCTTTTGCGTGAGAATTAGGGTGTGTTTAAAAAGGATTTGTTATTTGAGGCTGAACAAGAAAAATATATCGCAAGTGCTACCATCAAAGACATTTGCAATAAGTGGACCGAAGTACTTATATTCGTTGAAAAGTATCATCCAAACAAATTTGATATAAACCGAGCAATTAATATTATGAATGATAATGCAATATCATATTTTCAAGAGACTCTAAAAAGAAGAAAAATACAGACTACTCTCGATACATTTTTGACGAAAATTTCAAAAGAAAAAGAACCCAAGAATCAAAGAAAAACCACCGATGAAATTAATGTTGAAGAAAAGTAACTTTCCAGCAGTAAATTGTTTTGACCTAAATTAAACTGTTTCTTTTTAAAACCTATGATTTATAAAAATATATAACATTACATTATTTTTTACACACTAAATTAAAAATAATTTATAGCAAAACCTCGGTTTGCGAACGCTAAAGTTTAAAAAAATTCGGTTTACGAACACAATCTTGAAACGGATTAAGTTCGTAAGCCGAGGTACCACTGTATTATATTACAAATATCTTGAGCACGATACACACATACATGCATAAATCACACCTTTGACATTTAGACATACATTACATAATCCTCAGTTATACAAATTCAACAAACATATACATATTATATAATTTAAAATATCTTATATTTACAGTTATCCTACAATTGACAAAGATTATGATGACAGACTGACGATGAGGAAAGTTTCCTCAAAATATATTTTTACCAAAATATGTTTTTATCAATAAAAAGTATTGATACTTAGTTTAATACATTCATCTGTGGAAATTGAAATGACACCCATATGGCAGATACAGCTAGATTTTACAATAACTGAAATTTCGGTGTAGATGTAAATGATCAAATGTTATATAGTTAATTTAGAATTATATATTAATAATTAAATTTTAGAATTAGAATATTTTTTATTTTTATATCCTGAAAACTAGGCTCTGTGAATTATTTTTTTAATGTAATACACAGAAATACATAAATATAAACAAAAGCAATATTTTATTCAAATTAATCTGTCCATTTCGGACATAAAGTGTCATTTATAATTTACCCCTGTACCTTATCCTTGATAATATATTTCTCCGAAAGCAGTTAAATATTTTATTATAAAGTACATATTATTGATTATTTCTAAGTCTTCACAACTTAAATCCATGAAACATTTTATTTTTCTTCTATTATTTCTCATTTATTTCGAAAAGATTCATTATATTATTCTCAATAATTTCCCTTTTTTCAACAAAGTCAATAAACTTCCTGAATACTTATGATTTATAGAAGTTTTAATTAGAACATTCTTTGATAAGAAAAAATATATCTATTTATTATTCCAATGAATCATTTTGACAAAATTATAGAAATTCCTTGTTAATTAGTGATTGATTTTTTATAACTGATTTTGTATGAAAAAAAAATCTTTTGTTTTTCTTTATAATCAATACAAATTTCTGTAGGGAATAATTTTATCGACTTTTTTTGTTAATTCTAATTAAGATTTAATAAATGAGAAAGAATTATTTGTATAAAATCAACAGAAAGAAAAATATCATAATCTGTCAGTAGTTCAACACTGCATAGAAATGAAATTCGAAATTTTATAGATCAAATGTGACAAATTTCTCATAAATATGGAAATTTATTATTTCAAATTTATATTTTAATTTTTTTTATTCACACAAAAAAAATTTTAAATAGTGACGAAAGCCTAACTTTTTTAGATACGCCAATCAATATTGATTTTTCTGTGATGCTAAAAGAAAAATTAAAAAATCTTTTTCAATAATAAACATCAGCTTGAAAATATCAGTTAGCTGTTCAATTGATTTTTAGTCAAGACTGTTTTTGAATAAACAAAATAAAATGAAAATAGTTTTATATTTCACCTTAGTGCATGAGAAGGCTTCATCTGCTTCCAAATTCATAAAAATTTATTTTCCTAGTTATGTTAATTTAAACTATTCAAAGTTATCCCAAGAAATTCTCTTTCGAAATCTATTTTTAAGATATGTCAAAGTCAAAAGACTTTTCGCACAAACTACTTTCGTGAATGTAAGCGTAAACAAAAACTTATAAGCTTAACAAATTATGCTAGAAGCATATTCATTAAATTATGCTTTTATATAATTCAGCAGCAACAATTACGAATATTTTACAAGAGGAGCATGATTTTTTCATACTTGGACGAAATTATTGATATCTAATTCTTCTTATTCAGAGCCGACATAAATTGTGCACTTTTCTAAAGGTAAGACTTATGATCTAAAAGTTTTTAGAGTTCTTAAAAATGCGCTGCTTCGGAACTACTTCCGCACAACTTATATGCATTGCAATTTGTTGATGTTCTCCGAGTCTTATATGAATATGTCTGGTGTCTGATATTTCTTAAATTAATGTATAAGATTCAAGACTCTTTGCAAAGGCTAAAAAACTGAGCTCAAAAGTAGCTTTATATCTTTGCAAAAAGTCAACCACTTATGATTTGCGATATTTTTACAATTTAGTTTTTTTAAATATCAAATAATTATATCTTGATTCAAATAAGGCCTTAATCTTCTTTTAGCTGGACGATCAAAGTAATTGAATTCAGATCTTCAATATTATCACTCTCACAAGAGTACCACTAATTGTTTGTTGCTCAATATCGATAATTTCTGGATTGATTTATAAAACTACATTAGGAATTTCAATCTGTTGATTCTTGTATTGCTGATGGCATTTCTTCTATGTAAGGAGTGCTAGAACCTGGAATATTACCAATTGTTGATGGAACAGAAATTATATAGAATATATCTGTTAATTTTCTATATTTTTCTGCTATTGCTTTCATATAGTCTTTCTTTCAAAAACTACATCTTTCGGCCCAACGTTAAAGTTTCCTAATTTTATTGCGATTCATATTTAACGGTGTTAAATTGGAATTATTATCAACTCTAAACAAGAAGAACTTAAACTAAAATAAATATATATTAAATTAAAACGTTGTATATTTAAAGATAGTTATTAATTTTTGCAAAAACATTTATTCATCAAAATCATGCATTTTTCAGTTTATTTGGTATTTAGATAAAATTATTTAATTTTACAATGTTTTAAATTATTAGAAAAGTAAGTAAAAAAATAAGCCCTAACTTCAAAGTAGTGCTGTCATCAATATAATAATTACTTTGCAGCAATGGCTTATTTTATTATTTACTTTCCTGATATTTTTATTTATGCTGCTACCAAGAAATCACCGTTTTATAGTGTTTTAAATTGTTTTTTAATTATTAAAATTGCTTGTTACTAGATAAAATTAGGCAATTTTAAAGAGAAAAAGAATGAAGACTTCAATTGATTTTATATTAGCATAATTATATTTGTCTTTTCATTTGCAATCCTTTCATGCATGATTCCTTCCCAATATGTCGATTTTAATTTTTATATTAATTTTAATAAATTTTTGTACATATTTATTCGTTGTAACTATAACTCTTTTAATTGATCCCAACAATTATATTCCATAATTTCTTATATTCTTGAAAATTTCAATGTTTATTGCAAGGACTGCCAACCCACGGGCCGCCTGGGAAATATTTCTGGCACACGATATTCATTACACCTTTAGAAATGTATATTTATTTTATAATTGCCAAGGTAATTAAAACATTCTAATTATATTAATTAACAAACATTTTTTATTGTAAGGTCAGTACCATGAAGAAAACAAAATTTAAAATGCACTTCCAAATGGCTACCACGGCAAACAGTACTGATGGGGTCACTTGACTTAGTGCATGACAATCACGTTCTTAAAAAATAAAGCTCTGTGTTTGGTTGTTTATTTCACTGAATGCACCGACACGAATCTTTGAACAGGGCTTTCGGTTTGCGTGAGCATGCGGTTGTAATAGTTTTTTTAAAAAAGTGCATGTGCGCACAGTTGTAAAACTAGGCTTGGAATGTGCCGATTATATTAAATACAGGGTCGAGGTTATTATGTTGGAAAGAAACAATAGATTAAAAGTATAATAATATAATTTCTTTTTTAAAAAATTAAAGTCTTAATTAATTTATCTTAATTAATAAACACCTGCGAATCGTTTTTTCCAAAATGAAATTGATCAAACACAAAACACGCTTAAGCATAACGGACGCTAACCTACAATACCAATTACGAAGTACAAATACACAAATTCAGATCGATTTGCAAAATCTAAGTGTAAGAGCTGATAAGCAAATATCAAACTAGTATAATAAATATTTTTTAATGAATTCATCATTTTATTTCATTTATATTTTTTATCGTTAAATTCTAGAGTTATATTTCTTTACAATTTAAGTTTCGTATTATTATTATTATATTATCTATGTTTAGCTTAATAATAATAATAGTAAACATAATAATAATTTCATTATGTTTCAATTTTTAACTCCAAAAAATGTCTATAGTCATTCAAAATCTAATATTGGGATATATATATATATATATATATATATTATCCATTTCCATAATGGCCTGAAAGATAATTTTGGTTGACCACTCCTTGTGTAGTGTAAACTACAGCACTAAAATTTTTTAAAGAAAACCATTATCAAATTACGTTGTGGCAATAATAAATGTTTTAATTTTACTAACTGTGTCTTGAATAACATTCTAAATAGTATTAATTTTTTCCGTACTAGTATAGAAAAAGAAATTTAAAAATCCCTCGTTAAATAAAAGTTTTTAAAAGGAAGTTCATTATTGATTTTAAGACTAACTTCATAATCGTGTTGTTTGAGAGAGAATAAGATTTTGTTTCGACTTTCTAATACAACTACAATCAATTATTTGAAGCAATAAATTATTCAATTTGTCATTGTAAGGAAGGCCAACCGAGTAAATGCCCGATCTATCCAACCATCAATACGCTCCGAACTATTATTGTTAGAAGTTGCTAAAACATCTTCTAAATTATCTTGAATAACATTTGCATTAAAAGAACTAATATTCCAAAACTTATTTCAATATTGTTTAATATTTAAACAAACTTTCAAGCATTGAACCAAATAATTTCAAAACAATCTGAGAAATTCAATATTTAAATTTTACTCAAAGCTAATTACACCTACCTACTTTAAAAATTCATCAAAAAATATTAATTATAATTTTAAAAATTTTACTAATAAATCAACAATTTATAATTATTTAAATTGATTTTAAAATCAATCTGACAAATCATCCGAAATATTCAATTTTCTTCTGAAAACACCTCACAATTATTATTATTATTATTATAACTGTTATTATATTAAGAAGATAATTAAAATAAATAAATGGTTTATTCATAAAATAAAATATTTTGACCTAATTCATTTTTTATTTTATGACCAATGCGGAAATTAGTTTGCAATAGTTATTTATTTAAATTATATTTCCATAAATTCTTCCGTCATCAATAAGTTATTGTAAAGTTTTATTATTATTATTATTATTATAAAAAGCATTTATCTAAATTTGAAATTAAATTATTGTAGTTAAGGTTTTATTAATGAGTATAAATTAATGTTTCATATGGCAAACACTAATTATAATTTCCAAAGCATGAGTTTATTTATAGAATTATGATGTTTGAGTAAGCAATACGTTAGTGAACCGCTTGTTTCTTGTTTCCATGACCGGATTGGTTTTTAATGATTGCATCTACAACCTTTATTGCTGCATCCGGAATACGAGTTCCTGGTCCAAAAATTTCAGAAACCCCAGCTTTTCGTAAAAATTCATAATCTTGAGGGGGAATAACTCCACCTGCAACCACTACAATGTCACTGAAATTAATAATTACAGTAATCATCAGCATTTATTAGCTTGTTGTATAATTGACATAATCAATATAATTAATAACCACTACACGTTACTACAAATATAAAGAACAATCAGTATAATTTATAATTATTTATTATTACATAAATCATTACTAAAACGTTGGACAACTAAAACTTTTAAAGCCACATTCCAACTATGAGAGAAATCACTAGATTTTAAAATCAATCAATTATTTGAGATAACTAAAATTATTCAATTAGTTTTTAAAAAAAATAAAAATCGATATAATTAATTATCTGGGAAGTCGAAATTTAATTTTTCAAAAATGCATATAAATAAAATTTCATTTTCATTAGGTACCATCCACTATAGACGTCCCTCAAAATAAGCAATTTTTGATCCCCCGTAGTCCCTTTTCATGAGCACTCACGGGCTGACATCCCTCCAAAAATAGAAATTTAAATAATTTATAAGCATATTGGCTAAATTTTATTTTCAACATTATATGTAGTAGTACGCAATATTGGTCGAAAAATAGAGAAAAAACATATATACCCAATTAAAATGATCATGTTGGAAAAATAGGGAACATGAAACATGCCGCTTACTTACCATATATAGCAGTGGTTCCCAACCTGTGGTACCCGTGCCGGTACCGGTACGCGAATGTTGAGCTACCAGTACGCTATAAATAATAAGGAAAGCAATATTTTGCGTAAAATAATGTGTTTTTAAACAATAACTTTCAAACCAAAGCGTGTTGTCTGTATTTTTTCAATCCGAAATGCTTTAATAATAACCAAGGGTGTAATGGTACAACTAGTACGCAACAAATATAGTGTATATCCAAAATAGCGTAAATTATATATGCAAGTATATTTAAATACTGTCAAATAAATGTTTCATGATTTTGAACTTTATTAGGTTTTTGTTTACCATAAGTGCCCTGCCACATTTCTTTTAGGACTACACTTTTTCAAAACTATTTATTTACAGGTATGCCATTATATTGTCTACTACATACCTGTACAACATGTTAAAAAGGTTGGGAACCACTGATATATAGCATATAAAAAAGATAATATAAATTTTAAAAAATCATTAATCCATTATGTATAATATTTAAACGACCAATGCTACTGGGGATTTCCTAAGCACTTGACTCCCTTTCCTAGTATCCCCGTTTGATCCTTTAGCAAAGACCCCTTCCCTCCATCTTCTTAGTGGACGTACTTAATGGATGCTCCCTTATTGTATATATTCATTATTTTTAAAATTTACCCATATTTATAATGAATCGAAGATTTGAAAATAAGAAACATCAAACAAGAAAAGATCTATTCATCAAAAGAGAGATCTTATAGCTTATGCAGGATTACATCCAGATAAAACGCAGAGACAATTATCTTCATATTTTGAACTTCAGGTAAGTAGTATAAACTTGATAATGTTACAATAAAATTCAATAAAGAATAATGAAGAAAGAAACACGACCAAAGCGTTTAAGACCAAATTCAAAATGATGGTATTATATCAAAAGTTGAATGGTTTTGCATGAAAAGACGAAGATTCATTACAATCCAGGACATCAATCTACAGGAGATGGCATTAGAACTTTCCAAGAGTTTCTACGTAAATTATTTTAAAGCTTTAAATGGTTGGATCTAAAGTTTTAACGTCACAATATCACTAATAAGTTAATATCTGGCGAGGCTAGATTAGTAAACGATAATGATATTGATCAATTCAGAACAATCTATGAAAGTAAACTAAAAAAATATGATCCTATCAATATTTACAACTGCGACGAAACTGGGTTATTCTTTAAATGTACACCGTCGAAAACATTGGAGATGCAAGATGAAGATCATGTGAGCGGGAAACTCTCAAAATATAAATATAACTGGAGATAAACTAAATACATTGATAATATGGAAGTCAAGGAATCGGAGAGTTTTTAAAATTTAAAATTTTGTAGATATTTTATAAATCGAATCAACGTGCATGGATGTTAGGGTAGATTTTTTTTAATGGCTAAGGAAGTTAGATAATGATATGAAAATGACTAGTAGGGAAATTTTATAAACACTTGATAATGCCCAGTCCATACTTCCGTTAATGATTTATGTAATATTAAGCTTATGTTCTCTCCACCAAATAGCAACTTGACCAAGGAATAATTAAATCCTTTAAAGGACTATACAGAAAAAAAAGGTTTGTTTTTATATTTATCATATGAAATCAAATTGAAGAATGCTTTAATGTTAATTTTCGAATATTGGGATGACAACTGAAACAGTGGTGGATTGTTTTCATAAAGCCATAAATAATTCTGAACTCGATACCAATGACCTGTTTAATTTAGAAGAGCCAGAGTTTGATCAAAACAATTATTATTGTTATCCATATGTTGATGATGAAATGTTATTTGCACATATCAAAAAGGAATTTATTGATAAAGATAATAATCTTTTTTATGATAGCGGCAAATCAAATAATGATATAAACGAATGTGGTGACAAAATTAGAGTTATATTTATAAGAAAATGATCCAAAAAATATGACACTGATTTACAAGCTTAACCCTTCAATGATCACTTGTAAAAAATTACAAGGACACTCACCTGGTAGCAAATGCTACCACTTCTAATTTTTTAATAATTTCCATCTTTTATCTTTTTCTCTTTTTCCTTTTTTCTTCTTCTTCATCATCATCATGACTATCAATACTCACCTCAGACAAACTTTCAGCATCACTAAATTGCTCGAAATTAAAGTTTTCATCTTCACCAAAATCATCAATATCATCCATGCTTTATTTTGTGTTCTAAATCAAATATGTATATCATAGGGAAAATTAAAAAGGTTTAGGGGTGATCGGAGAAGTTTTAAAAAAGATATGACAGTTTGAACTTTGTTTGGTAGCATTTGCTACCAGGTGAGCATTGAAGAGTTAACAATGTTCTTGGTGAAAATAAAGAGAATAGAACCCCAAGTATATTAGATTCATGTTTTATTATAACCAATCATTTAATAAATTTTTGAGCGTCAAAATTGATTTTTGAATATAAAGTATGATTAAGCAACAAAATAAGTTGTCAGTCAGTCGAAGAGAAAAAAATTAAATATTTACAAGTGGAAGAAGAAAACGGGAAAAATAATTAAAAGAATGCAGCCAGTATCGTGGAAATTTTATGAATAATTACGAATAATGATTTCTTTGTTGTCGTCTTATTTGATTATTTAACCCGGGAGTCCGATCGGGACAAACATATAATATCCCAGCAATATTCTCGTTTAATATTTTTACTCACTTCGTTTTTAGGTTCATTATGTTCAAATTTCTAAATTTTTCTATATCCTGACTTGTTTTAATATTGTGTTTGCAAAACTTATTGAGTACCAAAGTATGAATTGTTAAATATAGAAGAAACTAGTTGTTTTATAAATATTTAAATTAACATTTAAAAAATATACAACATACATAAAAACTTTTATGTTACTGATCTTCATGTAATAAAATTATATCGATTAGTAACAGACAAAATAAATTACTACTACTATTCTAATACAACAATGATTATAAAAACCAACCTTTAAATAAAAAAGAATATTCAAATTCGAAATTAAATGTCTAGTTAATAAAAATAGAATTTGACAATTTTAATTAAATAACAAACAAATAACAAATACTAATTTAATTTTTGATATTAACTATTTTTCACCAATGTAAAATGTTTCTGAGTTTGTTTAATTTCGGTTTCATGATGTGAATATATACATATCATCATATAAGAATTTAAGACAAAGTGTCATTCTTGGTTTGGAATAATAAAACGAAAAGTAGTATTAGATTAAAAATATATATTTCTTAATGGATTTTTGTTCGCAACCAAAATTTTGATTTAATTCCTTGTTTGCATGGTGATAACAGTCAGCAAATAGTAAATCAGTTTTAGACAACTTATGGCAACATATGCTCCTCTCTCTGTACCACAATCTACAATTGAATGAGCCACTTCAAACATGATTTACAGTTAGTGTTTGATAATGAGAAAGTGTGTCATCCTTATGAAATTTGTTAACAAAAGAGAGGAATGATTGCAAATTGTGAAAGGAAGAACGCCGAAACCAGTATAATGGATATTTCTAAGTGCGGAAACAATGACAATGATTGAGAAAATTCTCCCTACAGTTCCGATCTTGTGTCAAGCAACTCTTATTCATTCAGGTATGTAAAGAAACAAAATGCGAGAAAAATATACCGAAATGCTGCAGATTTGCAAATTTGTTAAAAATCAAAGCCCAGTTTTTTTTAAAATACCAGTGGACCACAATGGGACTTATATTGTAAAATAAAGCCTTCATATCCTTGTTATTCCTATGTCAAAATATAACTTTTCAATTGGTTTCCTTTAGAATTTATTGAATTTGGAGATTTGAATAGATCAGAATAAAAAATTTTTAAAATTCTTACTAAAATTATTTTCATATCAAATTTAAAATTTAACAGGAAAAATTCAAGTATAAAACTCATTGGAGAATTTAGTATTCAAAATCTTTATTTTAAAAAAGAAATCAGCTTTTTTAATGAATTATTAAAAATACATACGAATCCAGGTGAAAAAAAGCAAAAAACAAATTAGATAATGTCACAATTATAAATTCATTTAATGAATATTTAAGTTAAGCAAAACTATAAAAAAGTATATTAAAATGGTTAAACAATTTTTGCAAATGAAAATTTAAATTAAGTAGACAAATTTTCATAACTATTACTTTTATTACTATTGCTTACACAAATGGTTGACTAAAGCTGATTAAATTAAATTTGAGCACACTTCAAACAAACCATTTTTGAGATAGGATTGAGCAAATAAACTATAAAGTTTTATTGGCTTTTTCTACGTTAACTATTTTCCCGGTATCCCCGGAATACAGTTATTGCATCCCCATTTAATTTAGTTTCTTCATCTTGCACCCAATAATACGTATTTGCCATGCATCAATGGTAACTAATAGGTATTGTTTATTGTTAACATTTGTTCTTAACAGTGCATAGAAATCAACAAATATTGATGTGAATTTTTGTATGTCTTCGATGTGAGTAGTCAATATTTTCTTTTTGATAGTTTTAAACACTCTACTACTTCCCTTATTATTTTTTTATATCATTCATTGCAAAGTCATTTTGAATATAGTTCTTTATACACAGCATGGTCTAATTTCTTTTGATAATTCTGAATCAAGTTATCTTTTAGATTCTTAAATTAAATTAACTAATTTAATAATTTGTATAATTAAGTTAACTAATTTAATAAATTGTATATTAATTAAATAAAATTAATTAATTTAATAATTTGTATATTAATTAAATAAAATTAACTAATTTAATAATTTGTATAATAATTAAATTAAATTAACTAATTTAATAAATTGGATATTAATCAAATTAAATTAACTAATTTAATAAATTGTATATTAATTAAATAAAATTAAATAATTTAATAATTTGTATATTAATTAAATAAAATTAACTAATTTAATAAATTGGATATTAATTAAATTAAATTAATTAATTTAATAAATTAGATATTAATTAAATAAAATTAACTAATTTAATAATTTGTATAATAATTAAATAAAATTAACTAATTTAATAATTTGTATAATAATTAAATTAAATTAACTAATTTATTGAATTGTATATTAATTAAATTATATTAACTAATTTATTATATTGGATATTAATTAAATTATATTAACTAATTTATTAAATTGCATATTAATTAAATTATATTTAATGCCAAATTTTACTTGATCCTTACAATTTGACTAAATAAATAGTGAATAACTATATAAATTGTTTTATACTCATTATTACCTCCGACCAGCATTTTTTAATTCTGCAATCAGCTGCGGCACCAAAGTCATATGACCTGCAGCCAATGAACTAACTCCGATTACATGAACATCAGCATCAACTGCTTGTTCAACAGCTTCTTTAGGTGTCTAATAAAGACTAATGAATCACAGAAGAAATGCAGAATTTACAGAAAACAATGGACCAACGTCAACATCAAAACCTAAATCAGAGAATCCGGTAGCAATTACCTTACCACCTCGATCATGACCATCTTGGCCCAGTTTCGCAATCAAAATTCTTGGTCTCCTGCCTTCGGTTTTCAAGAAATCCTAAATTAAAATATACAAGTTCAATATTTTCATTCAAAACAGAATTTAAAACATTTATGTAATTACGTAAAAGACAAAAAACGAGTAGATCATTTAGTGATTTATATAGGACCCGGAAATAATAAATTACACAGACAATATCCAAATGCAAACAATTTTCATATTTATATGTTACCTCAACTTTTTTGATAACAGCAGATATTTCTTTATCATCACCAAACTCAGATTTGTATGCTCCGCTAACTAATCTACCCACAGCAACATGTCGACCATATACTGCAACCATAGCATCTGTTATTTCTCCAACCGTACAGCGGGCTCTGGCTGCATCTATTGCGATTTGTAAAAGATTTCCATGACCACTTTTACAACATTCTTCAAGGGTTTTAAGAATACTTTGAGCCTGTTTAAATTTAAACAACTAATTATATGCAAAAAAACATTGGTCAATTATTAATTTGGTATACTTGAATGCCTTCAATATTCAAGAAAAGAACTTTCAAAATTGAAAATAACTTTTTTATTTGATACACTTTATTTATTAAATGCAGTTCAAATTATGTAAGTTAATTAAATACATTTCGGAGATATTCTTATTGAATATTGGACACATTACAGATGTCAATTATTCTAAGTTTAACATGCAATATTAGGATATCCGAATATTATTCAGATATTTGCAAGATTTTTTAACTTCATTTTATTTCGTATTAATTAAAAAAGTACACATAAATCATAGGGGTTTTTCGAACAACAGAAAATTTAAAATATTCAGTGATTCCAGAGATAACAAGATTTATGCCAGATATAACCAATTTTATCAAATTCCAAATTTAACTTTTTATGTTCAATATCATTATTATCATAAGCATCATCAGAATAATTTTCATCCTCATCACATTCGGAAATATTTTCACTATTATGTCGTTACCGCTTCGTTTTTATAACAAAAACACAGATAACAGCTTAACAATAGCACCTTGATGTGTTGAGGCTATAATATCGCAGAACTGAATACCCAATTCCAAAAGTTTTTATTGTTTTGTGAGAGTCACAAGATTCATCAATATTTATATATTTTTTGAATTTAGGTCGTTAAATTTTTCTCGTTTCTGTTCGTAAAACAAAATAATAAGTGGTTCGACTTCGTAACATTTCGAATCATTTTTTATGTATGTAGGATAACTGTAAATAATAGATATCCTAAGTTATACAATATGTCTGTATTTGTGTATGCTGAATTTGTATGACTGAAGATTATATAATGTATGTCTGGATGTCAAAGGTGTGATTTATGTGATTTATGTATGCATGTGTGTATCTTGCTCAATATACTTACAATATAATAATTTCCTCCTGGGAGTTACTCACTTGTTTTAAATAATAAATATTATGTCTCCAAAGTCTTCTAACAATGTATAAATTCTCTAATTGCGTGGATGAAAAATCTATCTTTCACTGCACATTTTGTAAAAGATAATATTGTTCATTTTTGTCCTACGATCCAATTTGCATTTGCAGCATCTACTAGGTTTCCTTTTTTGATTTCATAAGAAACAATTTTTATCGAAATACAGTAACTACTTTCTTATCGGCCAAAAATGGGACTGTGAAAAAAAGGTGGCAGTTTCTAGAAAATGGCGGCTTTTAGAGTAATAAATAATAAAAATTATTAAAAAATCCAGTAAAAGATTTATTTCTTTATTATAAAAATGGCGGTTATTGGAGTTTGGCAGATAAGAGAGTAGTTACTGTATTCCTATAATTAAATGATATCACTTTAAAAATTTCTCATACTATTATTCTTAATGCTTATTATTTTAATAAAAATCTGTTTCAAATTTATTATTTTTGAAGATTTGACCACATTTGTAGTTTCAACTTCACTTGTCGTTATTTTTTTGATATAAATTTTATGTATTTTCAAATGATTTATGGATGCAAGTGTAGATTATCCTTTACATTTTCTACATGTTAGTTTATCAGAACTAGTGTTCTAAATACCGAGACTATTAGTGAAAATTTTGTTAAAAAGCTTTAAACAAATACTTTTTTTCATTATCTGGTTTGTTAGCAAACTGCAAGTTAATGGAAAGATTCATGGAGGACAAGATTCTCTGACTAAGTCTTTTTTCCACTTTTCAAAATTGTCCCTGATAAGAATCTCTTATTACAATAAATAATTTTATTATAATTCCGGTGTTAACATTTTAATTTTGAATGCATTCCAAATATGATTTTTGATCCTAATAAAAGTATGAAAGACAAGTTATTGATGTACCACAGACAAAATAAAATCAATAGGAAAACAACTTAGTTACGCTTCGAAAGTCAATTCGAAAAACATCGTTTTGGGAAAAAAATGTTCAGTATTTGTTTCTCACTAAAAATGTGTGTAAATACGTATATAATACATTTCTGTTGGAGCAGCGTTTGATTATGATCATGTTAGTATATTATCGGGGAAATTACAAAAATAGAAGTTTTTTGTCGTTTATTACTATAAAAGAAGACTTTTTGAATAAATTTTAAAAAATCCAACTGATAATAACAACATAAAATATATGATTAAGATCAGTTTTATTGAGTATCAAACGGAGGTTGAATTCTTCTAATTCGTGGTTGACACTGTTGATTCTGGATATTTAATTCTAAAATACATTTGTGAAATGGTTTCATACACTTCACTACACACTTTGATGTACGAAGAATAAACCGTGCTGAAACTTTGAAGTCACAATCAGTTTCATTGCATTAGAGATTTTGTATTCCTTTGACCAACTCGAAATACAATATTGTTCTTGAATGCTGATGATGCAAATGCATCGAAAAACTCTTATTGTTGTAAATTCTGATCCAACTGAGAATTCCTCAGATATCTTAGTTTCATCATATGCTCTATTCATTTCCATATATTGGCCAATTTATATTTATTCAAAAAGTGTTCTATTTTAGTAATTTATTCAAAACGTGTTCTATTTTTGTAATAAAGAACAAAAAAATTCGATTTTTGTAAATGCCCCTATATTATATCATCAGTATTATTAAACCTATTGCATTAGTATTCTAGCTTTGAAAAAAAATACGCTCGAATCTTCTAATAGTTTTAATTTCTATCATATGGATTGTGACTTAATATTGTGATAGTAAGTCTCTATAACGTAGTTCAGTAAGTAGAATAGATAAGAATTTTGTAAAATTTAAACTAAGAATTTATTACAATAACATTCCTCCTGTTATAATTATTTTGCATATAAAATATTAAAAAAATTATAAATTATTGAAAATTTAAAATCGTGGTTTTAGTGTCGGTTTTCGGTTTATCCGAACCAAAGAAACTCTACTAATAAGTTATTTTCTTTGGAAATTCACTTTTTGTTGCCATCTTTTGATAATTATCCAAAGTTGTTATATTTACAAATTGAGTATAATGGATTTTTTTCGGTATTCCAAAAAATCTTCCAAAATGGCGTTTATTATTCTGATTTTGTAACCCTCCAAAATTCTATAAAAATGATATTTTTAAAGTTTTTTTGAAATTTTTTACGATTATCAGGTAAAGTAAAAGTAAATGTATTATCTAAAAGGTTATGAAAACATTAAGTTTATTATAAATAAATGTTAATACTTTATATATATAATTTTAATTTAAATAATTTTAAAAATAGTCGATCATATAAACCTTTATGGTGAATTTAAAAAGTAATTAAGAATTCTTGAAGAATCTCATTTGTGTAAATTGTTAACTTCTGTAACCTCATTACCAACTAACTGAAAAAGACTAATAGGCTCAAATTTATCTCTTTAAAATGAAATAACAAATATTTTCAGTAATTAGCTGATTGGTTGGATCATAATGATGCGTTTCTATTAGTTAAGGATTAAACATATCGAAAAATTGAGACTTCAAATTCACACGTAATTAACTTTATCATATAATTATCTTTCGACAAAGTTTTAGAGAAAATTATCAAGTTTTATTCGAAAATCTATTAAAAATCATAAAATTTATATATAATCAAAAATTAGCTTGAATATTATTTTCTTTCTAAAAAAATACATTTAATAACTTACTTTATTGTTGTCCCTAGACTGGCGGAGAGCTTTAATTTTAGCAATTTGAGATTCTCGGACTTTAGTATTATCAATATGAAGTACATCAACCTTTTCTGGATTTTCAAGGCGATACTTATTTACTCCGACAATAACCTCTAAATTATTATATAGACAAAATTTGAAAAACACACGTGGCAACCTTTTCCAGAATCAATATGTGCTTGTCTTTTTGCTGCACATTCTTCAATTTTCAATTTTGGAATTCCCTCAGCAACAGCCTTAGCCATTCCACCCATAGCTTCGACCTTCACAACGCTATGATATTCCAATTAGTAATAAAAACCTACTTCGTCGATAATTTTCATAGCTTCGGTGTAAATTTCTTCAGTCAAACTTTCCATCATGAATGAACCTGCCCAGGGATCGGCCACCTTTATAATAAAGAAAACAGTTATCTTTTACCAATAAATCATGACTTTTGAAATTATTTCGCAATACAGTGAATTCCATTGGCGGTTAGATTATTCACTAATTTGAATTAAGCCAATGTCTCAAATAACTTAAATGCTTAAGTTAAGTGTAAAACAGTTATGAACAATATCAACTTTAGTCATATTGGCTCATATTAATAAAATTAAGAAATTATTATAAATATTGCATTAGTTATTGAATCTGTTAATTGTCTAAACACAAGCATGATAAAAAGTGACTGTCATATACAATTCTTTTTAAACTAAAACACGAGTTAAATTCGATTTGTAAAAAATAACATTACCTTGGTAATACCAGTTTCTTCTTGAATAATTATTTGAGTATTACGAGCGATTCTAGCGGAAAATTTCGTTGGCAGACCTAAAGCTTCATCAAATGCATTTGTATGTAAAGATTGAGTTCCGCCAAAAACTGCAGCCATAGCTTCAATGGTAGTCCGCATTATATTATTATATGGATCCTAAATATATTAAGCGTTACAATTTTATTTAGCTTAGATTTATCTTTCCAAATCCAAAATGATAACTTATGATTATTAGATGTAAAATAATATAAAAGGTAAATGAATGTGATAATTTTAAAAAATAAAAACTTAAATTAATCTTTTTTGCTATTCATTCATTTATATTCTACACAAAGATATTTCTTGAAGTTTGAGTAAATAATTTAAGAAACATTTTAGATAATTATACTATTATTATTAGACTCTCTAGAAAGTTATTACAATTTTCTTTGAGATAAGTCGCTTGATTTTTCAGTAAAATTGTGTGCCGCAAAAGATTTGCATGTGTGCCCTGTGATTTTTGAAAAATATTCAAAATTGCTAGGGCTTTTTGAACTATGGGATCTATTTTATTACTTAAAACTTAACGTGTATTTACATTTTAAATTGAAGTAGTAGTAGTAAATAATATTTCAATCTTAATTTGAAAAGTACTTTGCTTTTTTGTAACTGAATTTGCCGTGTTTTTTCGAAATTTTGAAATAAATTGATTTTATTTACTGATTTTTGATGATCCTTAGTAAAAAAAACTTAATTTTCTAGCCATGGATAAGTTTTTAACAAAATCTGAGCGCAATATCATTGTTGTGTAATTCTTTTAATCAATTTTGATTTTATTTATAATATTGAATTAAGGATTGAAAAGAACTAAATTTATACAATTTTCTTATATTAGTTCAAGATTTTTCATAAACGAAGAATTTGGCGCGTGAACCGCTAACAAACTCTAAATGATGAATATGAAATCCTATGGATATTGACGAAGAAAACTTAAAGGCGATAGTTGAAGCAAATACCGTACATTTGCTTATCATCTGGAACATAATAAAATAACAAAAAATAATTTAATAATAAATTTATATCAGAGATGGAAACCGGTTTAAAAAATTTACTAACCGTAACTCAAACCGAAAAAAATATTCATAAATAAACCAGTTACCTTTAACCATAATTCTAAAAAACCGGTTAAAATTAGTTTTCCAATTTAAAGTGTTCTACTCAATTTATTTTTCTTCTTTTCATCGTACGAATTATTATTTCCTAAAGCAGGGGTGACCAACCCAAATGATCTTGCGGGCCACATTGGAAATTCATCATAACTCCGTGAGCCGCATATTTTAAAATATATATTATAATATTGGATTTAAATACATTATATACATTTTTTGAGTTTACTATTATTCTTACATGTAAAGTTTAAAGTTTAAACATAGATAATATATAATAATAATAATACTAAACGTACATTGAGAAGAAATATATGTACGTTTAACTAGTGCGATATTTGTTTTTTAACTATTTTGATTACGAAATACAAAACAACTTACTAAAAATAATCGTTAAAAACAAATTATATTATCTTGGTCGCTTTCACCTCTTAAATTAATTAAAAATGAATTTATATTATTATACTTATTAAATGTTTAATTAATTATGTAATTAGAATGTTTAATATACCTCTGCCATTATAAAATATATTTTGTACTGGTGATTAATCTCGCGTGCCACAAAAAATTTCAAGGCAGGCCATTCCTGTCCTAAAGCTTTGTAATTATCGTTAAACAATTTCAATAAAAAATCTGCTAGTAAAAAGGTGAGATATTTATAAAAGATATTATTTAGAATTAAATCATTACAAGTGTGACAATTTTCGGTGCTCATTTAAATTGAAATAAAATTAAAATAAATAAATTCGTTTAAAAAACCAAAAAAAAATATGAAACTGACCTGTTCCGTTAGAGACCATCCAGATGTTTGAGAATGTGCTCTTAATAATAATGATTTTTTGTCTTTAGAATCAAACTTAGTTTTTAGTAATTCAGCCCACACTCGTCTAGCAGCTCTCATCTTCGCGATTTCCTGACAAAATTATATATATATAATTTAAATGTTGCTTAACAAAAAATACATAAACAAAATGAAGCTTTCTTTACAAATTCAATATATATATAAAGAAAAATATAATTTAAGATTTGAACTTAATACCATGTAGAAATTCATGCCAACACCCCAAAAGAATGAGAGACGCGGTGCGAACTCATCAATATGGAGGCCGGCTTTTAAACCAGTTCGGCAATATTCAAGACCATCCGCAATAGTATATGCCATTTCCAAAATTGCGTTAGCGCCAGCTTCTTGCATATGATAACCGGAAATTGAAATCGAATTAAATTTTGGCATGTGCTAATGTTTGAAGTTGAAAATATTTTCATAAGATTTAAAATACTTTAGCTGTGTATTCAAAAATATCGCCGATTATTTTCATTGAAGGCTCCGGAGGGAAAATGTATGTATTTCTGACCATAAATTCCTTTAATATATCATTTTGAATTGTGCCTGTTAGCATTTCTTGTTTGGTACCCTAAACCGTAAAATAAATATGGATAGAAATAAAAATAATAAACTATTCTTATTGTTATTATTTTGATTATAATTAAATTTTATTCATTTAATATATAATTAAATTTTATTCATTTAATATATAATTAAATTTTATTCCAATATTTTATTTTATGTTTTTAATTGTATTATTTGATAACAATAGATCAGTTTGAGGTTATCATTAATAATATCGATTTACTGTTATTTTTTGAGTGATTCCCTAAGTTACATTCTTTTTCAATGAGAATTACAAAATGTTTTTTTTATTTAATTATCATCACATCAATAAAATAACAATAATATAACTAACTAATAAATAATATAAGTAATTAAGATAAAATAATAATAAAATAATTAATTAATAAAAAATTTTAATTAGCATATATCACAATATTATGATATTGTGATTATCTTGAAAGATTATTGATTTCAAAGTGAGTTGGAATCCTCAACACATAATACTAAGTAATTAGACTAAATTTTAATTATTTTTTCGTATTTTAATTAGATTGTGGAATTATTTAAATTAATTCCAGTTTTACTGGATTTTTTATTTAATTTGAAATTGTTATTCTTATTTAAATAATATTAATTGTTTTAAATGCTTTGTACAATAATTTAAATCATTTCATTCCAACATAATCTTTCACCTCATGCACTTCTTTTTCTTTTCATTTCAAAATAATAGCTCGTATTTAATTCTATCTTAAAAAATATAAAACACAATGTTTTTATACACTCGTACCACTTGTGGAATATGTAAAATTTACTTTGTAAATACCGTACATAATTTTTAGAGCAAGCGTGCTTAACCTCTGCAACCTAGCGAGCTACTTTTTATTTTCTGAACAAATGGCAATCGACTAAATGCAAATACTTTGTGTTTTAGTAAAATTTAATATAAAATATGCTAAGCTGGGACATATCACAATTGTCAGTTGATTCATCAAATTGTAGTGAAAACCATGAACAATTTTCGAAATCCCATTTAAGTTGTGATCGCAAGTCAATTGCCATGGTTTCAACACGTTTTGTTACGGTTTGTCTGGAAAGTTGCATATCTTTGATAGCATAAACAATTTCCATTCTATTATTAAAATTTTGAAATAAGCTATCTGCTGCTGCTAAAAAAAGGCTTCTTTGAAGGCTTTTTATGCTGTATAAAAATTCGAAAAGCACGAAGAGATGCGACCGTTGCCATTGTTGACTTACTACAATTTTTTTCAACAAATATTGTTGTACATTTAGAGATCTTTTCAATTTTTGTACTTCCGATTTTTTTAATAGAATTCGGAGGAAATTCTCGGTCAAAATTTTCATGTACAGTAAAATGCCCACTTAAATTACCTCTTTTTGGTATAGCAACTGTCGAGTTACATATTAAACAAGTACAGTTATCTTTATACACAATGAATAAAAATTCTTCTTCCCAATCACTATTGTAATGGTATGTATTTGATTTTTTATTAGAACTCATAATGGGCAAAATTTAAAATATTTAATTTGATTGCAAAAAAACAATTCTAAAAAAATATTATTAACAAACAACTACTTTGCACAACAGAAAAAAGACTTATAAATCAGTATTTTAAAAAAAATCAAAATTTAAAAATTTATTAGCATTAATTGGAAATTTGAAAATATTTCGTTTGATTTTTTCGTAAAATACAAAATTTTAACGACGTTAACAAATGAAAAGAATTAAAGAACGTTATTTGAAATAGTTTTAAAATTATAATGATTTAAACTACATTTACATTCAAATAATGAAATAAATTTCAAATGTTTGCTTTTCAAAAATTTAAGTTATTGGAGGCAATTTTTTTTATTTTAAAGTTTATTTTAGCTTTAAAAATATAAATTTTCTCCGGATCGACTTAAAATTTTTTGCCAATCAACGCGTTGGGCACACGGGTTTGAGAATATATGATATGCGTTTACTTCACGGATTAACGTTTGAAGAATTTGAAGCATCAACTAGAAGAACAAGATTTAAGTTTAGAAGCCGATGTATATTAAAATAATTTATATTTAAAAAAGTATAGACCTTCACTTAAATTTTTGAAAGAAATTTACACACTTGCAAAACTATAACCAGTAACTAGATTGTCAACAAAATTGTTGGACTTGGTCATATTTCAAGGTACTAAATTTCAAAAAATATCTGCATTATTTATCAGATTAATATTGCTTGTAAAACAAAAAAGAATTTTACCCTTGTTTAAATTATGTAAAATAACAAAAATAAACAAAATTATACATTTTTTATTTTATAATACTATTTTAGAAAAATAGAATTTTTAATATATTTTTAAATACATTCAATTTTTTAGCCATTAATTTAACAAAATATAATTATATTATCTTTTTCTTCAGTTATTAACTTGCAATACAAATCATTGGTGGTTTGGAAATAAATTTAGTGTCAAAAAATTCGAATATGTTCAATTATCCTGTTTTTCCAATTCTTTATTGTAGCCGTTAACAAAAAAAAGTACTGCTTACAAAAATGTTATCGAAACAATAAAATAATTGTCTTGTGTATTTTTGACTCTATAAAAAGCAGTAATTATGGTCATTCTTCTTTTTTTAAAGAAAAATCACAATTGTGTTGTTTCTTTAGAAATAATAAAAAAAATTTAGTTGAGTATTAAATTTTAACAAAAAATCGAGTATAGATTTTGTTTTGTGTAGAACATTATTGTTTAATTGACTCGAGACTTGTATTGAATAACAAATATTGAAAGGACTTTTTTGTTTTTCGCCTCTGATCTCTTTATAAGTGAATAATATTTTCTACAAAATTTGATTATGAATCAGATTTATTTAAGGTATTCAAGAAATTTCGGCACAGCCTTTTTCTGATTAATAGTCAAATTTTGCAGTAAATATTGAAAGGTTCGAATATTATCTACATAAAACTGAATGTCTTGTTCAAATTTCTAAAATACTTATTAAAAATGTTATATTTCGTCCGGCAGCAAATTTCTCTATGCACAGGCATTTAAAAAACCAAATACAGTGTAATGAAATGGCTTTAATTATTTCTTGAGTTAATACGTGTCCATGACATCAAGTGTATATTTTTCTTAGAGAAATATAATTCAGTTAAACTGTGAACCATTTTAACGCATAGTGTTAGGATTTTAGAAATTTAAACAAAGTCACAGAATGCCAAATATTAATCTAATAATTGATTTAATATAAGAAGTGCTTTTGATCTGATAATTGATGACCATATGATTGCTCATATAAAAATATGTACTAAAACGTAAAGTTTTGAAAAAAGATAATTGGTCGGTTACAAAGGCACAGTTACAAGCTTTTCTAGCGATTTTGTATGATTGATGTGCGTATGAAGCAAAGGCCTTGAAAGCATAAAACTTATGGTCCAATAAATGGGGACCAAGTTTCTTTTCACAAACAATATACAGAGACAAGTTTATGGAAATTCTTCGATTCATACGCTTCGACAAAAAGAATGAGTCAGGGATTAAAAACAGATAAATTTGCTTTAATTTATGCAATCTTAAAATTGATGAACATTTGTTCCCAAGCAAAGCGAGGTGCCGTTTTACACAGTATATGCCAAATAAGCCAGATAAATTTGGCATAAAATTTTGGCTGGCATCGGACGTTACAAGCAAATATCTAATAAATCCTTGCTGTATTTAGGGAAAGATGAAAAACGATCATCAGATATACTTTTAGTCGAATTTGTTGTGCTCAAGGTTGCTGACCATATTTATGCCGTGGCCAAAATATATCTACTGAGAACTTTCCACAAGTATTTCCCTTGCAAAAAAGTTGCTTGAAAAAAAACAACCCTTATGGGAACTTTACGTGCTAATAGAAGGGATTTGCCAAAAATTGCAAAGACTAAAATGGATAATATAATCCAATATTCTACAAAACTTTATAAATCAGATGAATATGTACTCGCAATTTACAAATCAAAAGCAAAGAAAAACTTGTTATTGCTCAGTTCTAAACATAAAAATCCCAAACGTGTCCCTGAAGCAGTTGCATTTACAGCAAAACAAAGTGTGGAGTTAATATTATCGACCAAATGGCTAGAAAATATACCGTGAAAGCAAGATCCCGTATATGACCCTTTCACGTGTTTTATTACATTTTAAATTTAGCAGCCTTCAATGCCTGGATATCATACAAAGAGACTACTGGAGTAAACATACCTCGGAAGAATTTTCTTTTTGAAATAGCTGAAGAATTGCATAGTGATTGTCAAGATGGACAAAATATATGAAAACTGTCAAAATAGCTTTCTCCCCACATTTGGAGTAGTTTTGTTTTAATAGAATGCCATTTGGAATTACTGGAGCTCCAGGCATATTTCAGAAACTTTTGAATAAAGTACTAGGTAATTTGTTATGGAAAATTTATGTAGCATATCTCGGCGATATTCTGATTTTTCATAAGATGGAGATCATATTATCAGACTACATAAAAATAACAGCAAAAATGTATTCAAAATAAATCCAATACGTTGATTTGATCAGTTGAACTTTGTATTCGATTGTTGACCAGTTGATCACGAAACATGAAATATCAAGGTTTGGAGTTTCCTTGAATATCACAGTGTTGTTAATGAAATCAATTTGAGAAATGACGATGTTAGAAATGTTAGGAAACAATAATTTGATATTTGAATAAGTTCCAACCGTTTGAATTTTGAAATGAGTTTGTTGAGTTTTGAGCTGACTTGACTAAGTGGAAACAAGAATTAACCAATACAGTAATTTCACCGATTGAGAAATCATTGACAAATGATTGAAGAGTTTCATTGGTTGTTTGTAGAGGTTTGAATTAAAAAAGTGGAGATTTTGCAGGCATTACAATAGCCCTCGCCAAAGTATGCGGAGCGTATGTGCATTGTAAAAGGCTGTGAACTGTGGGGTGGTTCATTGAAGGTCATAATCTGAGAGGTATTGAGATAATTTACGTGTTCGCCTGAAAGGAAATGAAGGGTTGCCTTGAAGGTTCTGAATATTTGGCGTTTCTGAGAATGTTGTCGGTTGTTCCGTGTCTTCTAGAATGTCTTCATCGATGTCGTACTCTTTAGTTATGCGGTTATTTGGTAGTTCATCATATTCAAGATTGCAAAAAGATTGGTTTTAATCGAGAAAGATTGATCAAGTCGTGTTTGTTGTCGATTTATAGTTTTGCTGTGTTTTGTATAACTCTATGATGCATAATGGACCTTTTTATCTGGTCTTGAAATTAGAAGAGTCGATTGTTCTCATCCATGCATGAGTTGCTGAGAAAAAAAACTGTGATATATACGGTTTGTATGACGATGAGCATGTAAATGACGGATTTGTGTCTAAGCTCAAAAACTAATTGGAAAAATAAATACAAGTATAATTATGCAATGTGCTTTCAATTGATTTTCAATTTGTTAAATAACACTTGTAATTTTATTTGGTTTTTTTTGATTTGGAAAATAATGGGGGAAATATTTAGGAAAGATTTTTGTGTAATACTAAAATGAATGAACTTTGAACACAAAATGTTTCTTGTGAGAATATTATATTTTGAATTTATATTTTAAAAATTAAGCAGTTAGTCAATTATTATTTAAATATTTAACATTTTCAGTGTCATGACAATATCAGTTTTGTTTGAACATGTTGTTACCAGACAAATTGCCATGACAAATTTATTTTTTAACAAGTCAAAAAATAAAACAATATTTTTTTAGAATTTTGAAAATAAATCCTAAAACAAAATGAGCAAAATATTTTAAACAAAGGATAAGAAAAGTTTTAATTTTAAAAAATAAGTTTTTTATGATTAAAAATAGTTCAATCTGTCAAATATTATTGAATAAAATTTTAGATTAGATTTAATATGAATAAAATACTTAATTTAATCAATAGTAAAAATAAACATAAAAAAGTTTATAATAAATTTTGTAAAAATTTGAAATTAACAAACAAGTTTGAAGTGAAACCAAATAAAAGTTAATAAAGTCAGTGTCAAGTAAATCGATTGAGAATCTATTGGTTGGAGCAGTCTAAGTTTATTTAAATTGAAAATGTATCAGCTTTATAATAAATAAAAAAACTTTCATTCGAGTATAAATCTAATTTAATTATATTTAACTTAAATTGTTTATTACTTAAGTTTAAAGAAATTAATTTTTTTATATAGAATTTTTGTGCTTTACAAAATCTATGTGGATAGCATAAAAAAAATCATTTAAGTTAGTGAGGGACTGCTTGTCGTCATTTTATTACAGAAACTAAATAACGATAGCAATATATTAATACTAATCAGTAGGTAGATGTGAGCCAATCAGCACAGAGCGTTCTGATTGACTGACGGAAAATGTAATACATTTTGTATATTATACAATTAAATAATCTTTAGGGGGCGGTGGCAAATCAAATTGGGTCTTAAGGGGACGATGGTTAAAAAAAAGCTTGAGAAACACTGTATTAATGTTTTATATTATTTCAAAAATAATTTTCAAAAATAATTTTCAAAAATTTACACAAGCGTTTATAAAATACTTGCATTGGTATTGCAATTTCCTCTCTACATCATATATTTTCTACCCCTCATGTATGTATGTAAGGGTCATTGAATAAGAACGTTTTTAATTTTTTATCAAAATATTATTATAGACCGATGCCATGCACTCAGTATATAAAGACATAAATAAATAGAATATTTTAAAATGAACCGACAATTAATCGATATTGTTTAAGACAAAATGTGAGAATAAATATTCATGTTATTGGCTCAAAATGTGTGTTAAATCAACGATACGGGACAGTATTTATAGAAAGGGTTTAATGACACGTGTGTTTCATGGTTGAAATATGTGTGTATAAATCTTAACACATTGTGATCGGGCAGTTTTCGGCCGCGTACTAGTGCTGGTAACGGGTGATTTTTCGCGTAATTTCGCGCTAACGTAGACCTCTAGAAAAATTGCGATAACTTCAAAAATATTTGTTTAATTTCAATAATTCTTTTTGCAAATTATTTATTTTATTTCATTTTATTTTATTATATTTAGAAATGTATTCTTCATCGTTAAACTAGTGCAGAATTTCACATAAAGCAGGAAAGTTTTGAAAAAAATAATATTTTTTTACATAACATCCTTTATTTTACAAATTATACACAAAAATTATTTCTAAATGTAAAATAAAAATTAGACGACCAGATGGGTCAGTAATATCTTCATTGTTATTGAAATGCCAGGCGCGCCATATTTGGTTAAACCTATCTCTTGACATTGTTTTACCGAAAACGGAGTTTCTAAAACAGGATCTGTGGTCCAATATTCATTCCGTCTATCTTTCCGTACTATCCCCATGAATATTATGAGACCTACAAACTTTTTCATTTCCGGAATGGTGATATCTTTACATTTGATACCTTTGGTTTGTGATTTTAGTCGGTCGATGTTTTGATAATAATATCTGTTGGATTCGATAACCAAAAACTTAAAAAATCGTCGTCTATGAACAATTTCAACACATCCATCTGCGTTTTTGGAGGATTATTAAAGGTAATTCCAGGAATACCCAAAAAAATTTCAAGAACTGGGGGATTATCATTTATAGACCAACCATCAACTTTTTCTTCGTCAGAACTGGACGAAATGGTTCTGCGGGTAAATGTTGTAGGCAGTGGAATAATATCTTCATCATCAACTAGATCGCTATCATCACTATCAAAGTCACTTTCGCATGATGTGTCGGATAAATTATCGGCGTATATTTCTTGGTCACTATCTTCATTGTGGTGAGACATTTTTCTTATGGGATAAAACACAATATAATAATATAACTAACTAAAAAAAATAACAAACTTTCAATCACAATCTTGGTAAAAAATGTCTGTTTCATCGAAAATTTATCAAAAGTATTTTAACTTTTAAACACTAAAATAAAATGTAAATATATACGTAATATATATATATTATCTATTTACTCGATATTTAGCTTTTAGCAACGTCCGACCACCAAAGAGTAGTGAAATAAATTTAAAAAAATTATTATTCTTCGTCTTAGTGTTGCATGTAGACCGTTATATGTACCGTTATCTTCGACTATTTTTGTGATGAATAACACTAACTCGGTACCCACCGTACACCCCATCTATTGTTCTCAAAAGGTTTTTACCTGCATGGCTACAACCCTACAGACGCTATATAGCGAAAACTCAAGTATATTGGAACCCGCATTTTAACATGACCCGCGCTCCACTAACAATCTATCAAAACCGTATAAATACGTGATTCGCTCTCTAGAATTAATTTGCTAAACACGTATCAATACGTGATCCGATTACAATGTGTTAAGTAAAGATTGTGTGTATGTTTTACATAAAAAAAAATTTTATAAAATTTTGAATAATAATAATAATAATAATAATAATAATAATATTTTGATAAAATAAAATGTGGAAAGATCTTATAAAATGACCCTTACACATGCATTCACGAGGGATAGAAAAAATTTGCTTGGTTTAAAAAAGCATGAGTCATAAAAAAGTTTACCTAGGGGGTGGGGGGTAGGGGTTCTCGGAATAAAATAATTATAATAATAATTGTATTAGTAATAATAATAATGATAATAATAATTTATCAGTTTACAATTTTCAAAGTGAAAGATGCTATTAAATGTTACTTGAACACACACATACACGAGGGATAGAAAAAATTTGCTTTTTTTAAAAAATCATGAGCCATAAACATTTTTTACCTAGGGGAATGTCTTTGTTTTGACTTTGAAAAATATCTGATTCATGCTTTTACCCTGACATGACCTCTTTGAACCGCTGTAGAACAAAGACCATGAGTTATACACCCACGTAACCCCTTACTCACCCTCTGCACGGCGAGTCATCTTTTTCGTCAACAAATCAGAACGCTCTGTGCTGGATGGTTCACATCTACCTACTCTAATCAATATCTAAAATACTTTGAAATTTGTGGAATGCGAATTCATTGCGAAAATGCAATTTTTATGGTTATTATCGCTCTTTTAGAAAAAATAGTGTTATATCGTTTACAATTCAGCATACTCATTAATGATAATGCCATTTAAATAAAATATTTTACTAAAAAAGTACACACAAAAACTGCAATATTTAAAATAATTTTATTAATACCTGTTCTTCTCCAGCAACAACAAACATGGCTAAGATGGGCAAAACCGCTCCATTCATCGTCATTGATGTTGAAATATTTTTCAATTCTATTCCTTCGAAAAGCCTTTTCATGTCTTCAACTGAGTCAATTGCTACTCCGGCCATACCAACGTCACCAAAAACTCGCGGGTTATCGGAATCATAACCTATAAATTTTATTGGAATCGGTGAAGTTTTAAAAATAAACCTCTATGTGTAGCTAAATCAAACGCTACACTTAAACCTTGCACACCAGCTTTGATGTTATCTTTATAGAATTTATTACTTTCCTCGACAGTTGAAAATCCAGCATACTATAGCAAAAATTTTTAATAATTTTGTAATTCACTTTAATGCCTGTCTAATAGTCCAAGGTCGTTGAGTATACATTGTTGGGTAAGGACCTCGAGTAAATGGATACTTTCCAGGAATTTCTTCATTAAGTTTGGTAGTATCTTGCTTAGTATATACTGGTTTAATATCAATTCCCTAGATAATGAAATTAAGTTAAACTGTGTTCTCGAAAAAAATTAATATCTTAAATACTGCTTGAAATTCACGACTTCTCACAAACTGAAAAACTAAAGTCTATACAAATAAGTATTATGTAATATATTATTAACATTTCTACAAATTTCTAGTACTATTAAAGGTTTCCAATAAAAATTAATGTTTTTAGAAATGAACTTTTATACATTTATAATGTATAAAATTTAATATGATATACAAATACCAAAATCAAAATTTTCAAAAATACTAATTAGGTAAAATTTCTAAAGTAATACATTACTTCTTGGGTATGCCAAGTTAATTTTTGTTTTGGATCCGCTCCTTTCAATTGTTTTTTTGCTAATTCAACCCATTCTTTATGAAGAGGCAGTTGTGTTGAATAACATACATAGTTATCTAGGGTCTAAACAAATTTTAATCCTAATTTTATAAAAAAAAATTACCTTCAAATTTTTTTTCAGAAATGAAAAACGTCGAATCATGTTACCGAAATAAGTCACGAACTCAAATAATTATTTGAATGATATTCGAATTTCAATTATGACAAAATAATAAAACAAAAGCAATTAGAAATTCATTGTAAAAATATAGTCCAGAGAATTTGTAATTAATTTACAAATAAATTTGCTAATTTCATTGCAAAAAATTTTTAATCAATGATTAACTAATATTTTTTAAAGATAATTTTATAGAATTAAAGTACAGGTAACCCTCGATTAACACGATAGTTTGGTTCCAAGAATACTCCGTGCTAATTAAAATCGTGTTAATCGAGACTAATAATTAATACAATTCATGGGGTTTGGTTCCAAAAAATTTTAAAAATGATTTATGTTTTTGATAGTTTTTATTATTTTCATGCATCCAGTTCAAAAAAAGAAGATTGAAATACAAATAGACTTGTAATCAAAATTTAACAAAGAATAGTAAAATAAATTAATTCATTTTGCATAAATATCAAAAAAAAAATATGGCATAATTTAAATTGACCATAGATAAGGTTAACAAATTCCATCATAATCACTTTCAACTTCATCATCATTCTCAAAATCTCTTAAAAAATGTGTAATGTGTGGCTGATTTATTTTTACTGGTGCTTCTTCATCACTTTTTGCGATATAAGTGCGTTTTGGCATTTTTTTCCAAAATAAGCCAGTTTCATCCGCATTAAAAACTTGATCAGCAGTATAGCCGTGTTCTTCTATAATTTTGGCCAGTTCTTTTGGAAATATTTTAGCAGCAGCCTCGTCAGCAGATGCGATTTCTCCTTGAAGCTTCACATTGTCTAAAGAAAATCGTTTCTTAAAATTTTCAAACCAGCCTTTACTTCCTGAAAATTCACGAATTGGGGTCTGTTGTTCAAACGATTCTTGGGAAGTTGATGGTTGATTAGGTAAAGCTGGCGCTGGTCTTGTTTCTTTTAGATGGTTAAAAATTTTAACAGCCTTATATCTGATAACATTACCATCTAACGGCATTCGCTTTTGCGTATTGTCCTCTATCCAAATCATTAAAGCTTTTTCCATCATTTCCATAATAACGTCTCGAGCATGAGATGTTTTTTTGCACTTATGGAAGATGCAGCTGCAACGCTTTTCCTTATTTTTTCTTCATTTTTTTTATAGTTCGTATAGTTGCTTCATTGAATCCAAAAGCTTTGGCAACTAAAGTTAATCCTTCACCTTTTCTTAAACGATCTAAAATTTCAACTTTTTGACCAAGAGATATTGCTTTTCTTTTTAATTTTGTTTTGTTGCTTTCGGCATGAAAAGCTAGTTTCCTAGAAATTTATGAATTTTACAATCGAATATTAATTAAGAAAAAATCTTACAAATTCGCTGTTGTTCAACTTAATATGTATAGTCCTCGACCACTAAAAAATCTTTCTGGTTTTGAACTGCAAAGCTTGAATAAAATTTGAAATGCGAATTATAAAGAATTAAACAAAATTATATAAAATCTTTATTCTAATAATAAAATAAAGTAAGTTTTGATCTTACCTGAGTCAATACTCCTCGACCACTATAAAATCCTATTGGTTTTAAATGTATCTTAACTGAACTGATTTTAAATGATTTAAAATTTAAGTTTTTTAGAAATCACTTCTTTTCACTTTTATTTATTAAAAATCAATTGTTATTTTTTAAAAATCACTTTTTTAATAGGCTTCTTTTCACTACAAGAAGTCAGTAATGTATGACTTGACTGGCTTGGACATAAAATATACAAACATAAGAAACAGTTACTGCGATTGAGAAAATTTGAAAACGTACATTACATATGTATACATATTTAAAAAACAAGCCAACTAAGATTGTACAAATTTGAAAATGTACATTACATTACATATATTTATTTATATACTTACATATATGTACATAAAAAAGTCAACTAAGATTGTACAAATTTGAATTTTGAAACCGTGTTAATTAAGGGTTTTCATCAATTTTGAAGCCGTGTAAAATCAAAACCGTGCTAAAAAATATCGTACTAGACAAGGGTGTGCCGCGATATTTTAACCGTGTTAAAGCGAAATCGTGTTATTCAAGTACCGTGTTAATCGAGGGTTACCTGTATTTTATTAAATATTTTGCAAATTCATATTACTCCAGCTGTTGCAATCATCACATCCCATCCATTACTAGATTAGCCAATAAGAACTCTAAGCACGTGTTTAGGGCACGGCATGGAAAGGAACACTGCGACGAGTTACTACATTTTTTTTGCAATTGTTGGGCCAGGACTAGATTTTGTTTAAATGAATTGGAAATAGCACGCAAATATAACAAGCAGATTTAAAATCAGACCCATAAACATCAAATAAACAACCATAAAATATGGGGAAAATACAATTAAAAATAAAATCAAAAACATAAAAATTAATCAAAATGTTGGGCTCAGAGCCACAATTTAAACAAAATAAAAGTAAAAATTTAAGTCAAAGAGCGGAAGTAATGGAAGGAATCACTGCACATAAACATGCACCGCACAAAGATACTAAAAATCAATAAATAACATAATAATTAAAACAAAATAAAAACATAACAAAAAATTAAATAAAACAAATAATTAATTAAAATTCGAAAATGCCTACAGAAGCAAAAAGAAAACATAAAGAAATAAAATAAACTGCCAAAACCTTGCAAAATAAGGTTTAGAAAAAACATAGGCAGAAGTGGCGGCCAAAAATAAATAAAAAGGGCTAAAAATAATATTACAAGAAAATAATGATAAAAATAAAAGTCAAATATAATATAAATTATGTAACAAAAAATAAAGAAAAATATACAAAAAATAATAAAAATAATTTTAAAATAATAAAATAATTAAAAAGCCCTAAAAATGGCGGAAAATCGCCTATTGGTCGCACACATGCATGAAAATACTGTAAATACAGTGATGAATTTCATTATTTTTAATCTTATGCTTTATTGAAAATTCAATTTTTATACTGAAGTCTTGCATTCAACGAAATTAAGTAAGGAACTTTTATTGTCATTTGATATAAATTTTATTTATGGCATGTTTTCATTAAACCTTTCGATGTTTCATGTTTTATTTCTTTATTAACTTTACATTTATAAATACATATTTATATGTTCGGACCCTATAAAATCATATATCAGTAATGTATGGAAATAGATGGTTCATGGGACCGACCGTGTGCCGGCTAGTGGGTGAAAACCCTTAGTTGAGCTCGTGGGTCATGCCTCGTGAACCCCTCGGCAGTTCGCAGTCGGTTCCGGCTTTGTGCACGGGACCGCTACGCAGGGCACCGTTGTATACTCGAGGCGGCTGCTGAAAATGTGGCCGGAGCGAGTTGTTTAAAATTACGGGAAGAGCGGACGACTTTAGTCAAGGGGGAAAATTAGGACAGATCGCTCAACGATCAACAAAAATTTTCAATCAGTCCGAACGAAAAGGTGGAAATAAAACTGGGCAGCAGGGATAAGGCATAAGTTGAACATGACGGAAAATTTTTTGTGAAAATCTCTATTAAATAAGTAGATGAAAACGATAATGATACGATTTATTTAAATTAAAAGCGAAACGTGAATAATAAAAATAACCATTAACTTTTGATAAATGCTCCACAGGAGGGCAGCACTATTGACCATTACCGACTGTTGAAATTGAAATAAGGGGACCTTCGGATAATGCATTACCTTCTGGGATTCATCATCCATTTTTTAACCGAGCTGTCCACCATGAACACCAATAGGAGATACAACAGACGATATAGAAAATCCGCATATCTAGGAGGGCGAGAGGACGCGAATAAAAGAGTAAAAGTCCAGAACCGCTACACATTCCATGACCCATGAATCCAAAACGCGAAAAATCGATAAAATTTCGTTCACGCTCTGCCAAACATTCATAATATGAAAAATTATCAATAAGTGCACAATGGAATTCAATGATCCGTGTAAAATTTTGTTGACCTCGCAGATTGATTCGTAAAATCAATAAATAACTAAATTTGGAATAATTGTTGAGTCTAAAAAATTTAAGCCTCGTGGAATTTATAATTTTCACTATCGGGACCCACCGAGAGAAGACGTAAGTTTGTATGATATTAGTAAATACTTTTATATAAATCATTACTAAATTGTTAAAATTAATCTTGAAGACGATAAATTGTTAATAAATGTTAAAATTAATGGTGGGTTACAGGGTTTCGCATCTTGCTTAACTTTATGGCTACCCTAGTAACGCCATACAAAATGATGCTGATCGCCACTTGGCAACCGTTGCTAGGCAACGTTGGTAATGTGTTCAAGTGGTGGATTGCCCGCAAAAATTGAGTACCATGTGCTAGTACTATAGTTGCTCGGACAATCCTCGGGTTCACGAGCTGTCGGTAGAAGACTTATGCTCGCTTTGCTCGGTCCCTCATAACTATTCAGGATTGGTTCTTAATTGACTGTGGGAAACTGAGACGCAATAAGGTTACTTGTGACAGTACTGGCATGCAATTTCGAAAGAAAACGACTCAACTAAGGTTAAAACTACTCTATTTGGATCAATAACATGTGGAATAGCTACTGTTTGACGTTTTGAAGTTGGGTTGCTCGACGTCGGGCACGCTCCTTGCGTCCCGGTCGACGATTGTTTGTTGGAGTGATAGGTTGCTCTGCTGGCTTGGTGGTTGTCTGCGGCATCTGGGTTGGGGCGAAGATGAGCGGATAAGTTACCGCTTCACCCTCCCGGCATACTGCTAGGGCGACTTCGAGTCCCCGAATTGAGTGCGCAGGCTCTGATTGAGCTGCCGCTCCTCTGTCCAGCCTTTCTGTGCCGCCGTGAGTCGGTGGTATACAGCTCTCATTTTTGTTGGATCAACCCATGTTCCTTTTATCTGTTGAGTCTCTCGAGTTAATTGAATGATTTGGGCGAGTAACTCTGCGTTCGATTGTCTCGCGTGATCCAATTCTGCTTGTAGAAGTTGTAGGGACGACATCACTACAATAGAAGAGAGCATTTTAAATTCCTTATTGCCTCCATTAAATCAAATTTTATTTAGTTAAACAAATTGTATGAAGCTAGTTTATCTATGAGATTAAATAACTAACGAAAAGACATTTAATGCTTAGATCAATTTCTACAAAACTTCATCGTTACTATAGTTCTTCTTCAGGAAATTCTCTCTTTAAACTCCTCTTCAGAGCCGCCACCGTGTAGGGCCGTCGGGTATCGCGGACTGGGTGAGGTGGATATGCTTCCGCGATACGCCCGACGCGGATGTCCTCCTCTACGTTCGTGAGGTACATCCGGGCTTTGACCACATTGAGGTCCACTTGCTCCTGCACTCTTTCCCAGTGGGTGAGGAGGTTTCTGGCGTGTTCATGTATTTCTTCGGCCGGGTATTGTTGTCCGGCGAGTCCACAGGGATTGGATTCGAGACCCAACAATCGCCAAGTGGTCGGGTATGACCACCGGGGTCGAAGTTGGTCGATAGTTGCGGCATTTTGCGGTATCTTCCTTGGGTGTGGTTCACCTACTGTTTGAACAGTCATTCGGTCGAGAGGCATATCTAAATTATTATCGTTATCAAATTCGATTAAATCGTCTGCTTATAATAATACTCGACTAAACGACGATTATATTATTGCTCTTAGACTGATTAAACTCTACTAGTTTGGTTATTATTGCAACTTTTCGCGAAACGACTAGGGCTATTTATCTGTAAGTTCCTGGTGTGATGTATTCAGTTGGCTAGCTCTCTCACGGCACTCCCATATCTCTTTTTAATGATGATAATAATCAGAACACGTTAGGTGATACTCTAGTGTTATGCAAATGGGTAAGTCGAAAATCCACGATCTATCAGGTATTAACGTTTGTTAAGTCAGGATTTGTCCGGTGGATGGAATAACTACTGATTAAGATTCATTTAAAGTTACTAAATACTTAGTGATACTATCTGTTAGAAAATCGATTTCAAAACTCAAGGGATCCGCGATATTATCAGATATTGAGGTTGATTTAAGGTTTACCAAACACCTAATGCTGTTTAAGATTAATTCCGAAATTTGTTAAATATATAAGAGTTATGTTAATTAAAATAAAGTTACAGTTTACTAATAGATAATATGGATGTTGATTAAATTAATTCTAAAATTCACTATTATATGATATTGATATTTATCGAAACAGAGTTAAAATTTACAGGTTGGATTTAATTTGATGATATTTAATTTAGGTACATCCTGTAGGGACAATGTTAACGGAAACGTCAATCTCTCCGAATCACACGAGTGTCAAATTTATTCAATTTGGATTTCCGGCTTCCGGTTGGTTCTCTCCGATAAATTATCAATCGGCTACTTCTATTATCGACTTAGTGAAATTTTCGGTTGTGAAGTGCGCGTAGACTTTCTACTAATGGAACTCTTATCAAATATCACTCCGACATTTATCATTTGATATATATTTATTCGTCTAAGTTGGACTATATCGGATTTTAAGCGCGTCGTAAGTTAATTTCTCATGATTTTGTTAATTTATTTACTAAATTTATAGTCGTTCGTTTAGTTTCTTCGGGAAAATTATTGGATTATTCTCGGGTCTAAAACGGGTGTCAGGATATTCATCAGATGTCAAGAAAACCTTTCTAAGCTAAATGTTATCATCGAGTTAAATCTAATGCTATTTCGTTTTATAATAAATTAATCTGTTCGCGTTTCTAATTCGGATCAGTCTCGATTTTATCCCTATTTTTCAACAATGATATTAATTTGGATTTTTGTAACGATAATCGCAGGTTAATAAACTGTCAATTTTTATTCAGTAACGAATTGGTATTTATTTGTTGGTTTATTTATTTCTATCCTAATCAGTTCTTTTAATCACAATCTCTCCATTTTAATCAAACTTTATTTTTATTTTTGTTAATGAATAATATTTTATACCCAATTTTATTCTGAATTACTAAATTTTTTAAGCAAGGAATTAATTCATTTTAATCCATCTAATATTAACAAATTAAATCAAAAGAAAGTTTCCGTTATTTAAGCAATGAGTTTTGAACTATTAATCAACGAATTATTTTATTCTTATCGATCGTTTTCGACATTTAACCAAATGATTACTCTATTTTTTAATTCATAATTTTTCCTTTTATTTAATCAATGAAATGTTGGATTTTTAATCAATAATTTTTTGCATTTAACTAAACGATTACTTTATTTTTTATTCATAATTTTTTTTTCCTTTATTTAATCAATGAAATAGTTTTCAGCATTTAACTAAATGATTACTTTATAATAAAACTTTAATTCCTAATTTTTCCTTTAATTAATCGATGAAATTTTGGATTATTAATCAATAATTTTTAGCATTTAACTAAACGATTACTTTATTTTTTATTCATAATTTTTTTTCCTTTATTTAATCAATGAAATAGTTTTCAGCATTTAACTAAATGATTACTTTATAATAAAACTTTAATTCCTAATTTTTCCTTTTAATTAATCGATGAAATTTTGGATTATTAATCAACAGATTATTTTATTTTAATCAATAGTTTTTAACATTTAACCAAATGATTTCTTTTTAAATAATAAATCTTTAATTAATTTTGTTTCAAAATATCAATAGTTTTAGCTATATCAACGATTTAATTTGTTTTATCCCCGTGTTCTTTCCCTTTAATAAGCCTTAGGCGCATTTTGTGTTCATATTATATTTACTGAGTGCCCACTGGACTACTCGGTGTGGTGATTTTAAGCCGTGTGTAGTATAAATTTAGGTCGATTTTACAGAATTGAGAAACGAGGAAGCAGCCAGAGACTTCTTCCTTATTTCTCGCTTCAGCTATAAGGGTAAATATTGACGTTACGACCGCTGCGTTGCGCACGCTGAGTCTTCACGGGTGCATATCATTGGCGATTTTCCACGCACTTACATGCATTTGCACTATGTTGATTTTACTATCTTGCGTGATGTGTCGGCTGTGGGCCGGAAAAAATTCGACATTTTAAGTTATAAAAACATATAAAATAAGTTATATATATCAATAATATTTATTAATTATAAAACAAAAATAACAGGTTACCATTCCATAAATTGAAAAACATCATAGCATAAAATAACATAACATAACATAAATGCCTCTCTCCCCACGTCGCCGCCAAGCAGAGCTCTACAGAGATGCTATGGACGTGACGCGGAAAGAGGGTTCCAACCAAAATGTTTCTCACCTAAAATTAAGATTCTCCGAGATAATGATTTCAACTGGTTTAAACAAATTAGTTCACAATTTTCAAAAATGGTTTTTAATCAGTTTGAAAAATGGTTCAGTTTTCAAAAATGGTTAAGTTAAATGTGAAAATGGATCAGTATATATACCTAATTTTTTGGTGTGTGAAATTTGATGTAGTAAAACAAAATTCGACCTTGTTATTTTCTAGCAAATTCTATTATTTATTTTTATTATTTTTTGATTTATTTTTATAATTTTTTATTTAGAATTTTTATTGAATTATTATCAATCCAAATTTTTCAATTTAACTTTCACTTTAATGAACTTTAATTGATTTTTTTCAATTTCGTCGAATTTGTTGTGTTTTCTTATTGTATTTGTGTAGGTATCGTGCGGATCTTGGTGCATTTTGTTAATATTTTAATTTATTTTTATGTTTATTATTTTATATTAGTAGTGGGATGTGTCACATCCAGCACATGTCACATCCAGCACAGTACCCCCTCCCTCCCCCTCCCCTCCCCCCCGGCTAAGAGAAATTTTTTCTAAGTCCAAAAGACAAAGACCATGACTCATTCAAGGTCATTTAAACAAAGACCATGACTCATTCAAGGTCATTGGATGACTCATCATATTTTTCAAGGTCATTTAAACAAAGACCATGACTCATTCAATGTCATTGGATGACTCATCATATTTTTCAAGGTCATTTAAACAAAGACCATGACTCATTCAAGGTCATTGGATGACTCATCATATTTTTCAAGGTCATTTAAACAAAGACCATGACTCATTCAATGTCATTGGATGACTCATCATATTTTTCAAGGTCATTTAAACAAAGACCATGACTCATTCAAGGTCATTAGATGACTCATCATATTTTTTCAAGGTCATTTAAACAAAGACCATGACTCATTTTAGGTCATTGGATGACTCATCATATTTTATAATATTTTTAATTTTAAACAAAGACCATGACTCATTCAAGGTCATTGGATGACTCATCATATTTTATAATATATATTTTTAATTTTAAACAAAGACCATGACTCATTCAAGGTCATTGGATGACTCATCAAATTTTATAATATATATTTTTAATTTAATTTATATTTATTTAATATACTTTAATTATTTGTTTTAATCAAGTCAATAATATTATTTATTTATTTTTAAATTATATTATTATTATTAAATTGTTTGTTTTAATGAAGTGAATATTGTTTTAATCAAGTCAATAATATTATTTATTTATAAATTATATTATTTTTATTAAATTGTTTGTTTTAATGAAGTGAATATTGTTTTAATCAAGTCAATAATATTATTTATTTTTATTTTATTTATTTTATATACTATAATTTTTGTTTTAATCAAGTCAATAATATTATTATTATATTGTCTGTTTTAATGAAGTGAATATTGTTTTAATCAAGTCAATAATATTATTTATTTATTTTATTTTATTTTATTTATTTTATATACTATAATTTTTTGTTTTAATCAAGTCAATAATATTATTTATTGATTTTTATTTTATTTATGTAATATACTTTAATTTTTTTTTTGTTTAAATTAAGTCAATATTTTATTATTTATTTACTATTTTTAAATTATATTATTATTATTATTGTTATTGTTATTATTATTATTATTATTATTATTATTATTATTATTATTACTATAATTAATATTTTTATTATTATTAATATTATTATTATTATTGTTATTATTATTATTATTATTATTAATATTATTATTATTATTATTATTTTTATTATTATACTTATAAATTTGTAAATTTTATTCTATTTTATTATTAATTTTTATAATATTTTATTATATTATTTATATACTTATAAATTTGTAAATTTATTCTATTTTATTATTAATTTTTATAAATACTATTATTATTATTATTATTATTATTATTATTATTAATATTTTTATTATTATTATTATTAATATTATTATTATTATTATTATTATTATTATTATTACTATAATAAATATTTTTATTAAACTTTTTATTATTATTATTATTATTATTATTATTACTATAATTAATATTTTTATTATTATTATTAATATTATTATTAATATTTTTATTATTATTATTAATATTATTATTAATATTGTTGTTATTATTATTATTATTATTATTATTATTACTATAATTAATATTTTTATTATTATTATTAATATTATTATTAATATTTTTATTATTATTATTAATATTATTATTAATATTGTTGTTATTATTATTATTATTATTATTATTATTATTATTATTATTATTATTATTATTATTATTATTATTATTATTATTATTATTATTATTATTATTATTATTATTATTATTATTATTATTATTGTCAAGGTTATTGGATGACTCATCATAATTTTTCAAGGTCATTGAAAAGTAGGTCAAGGTCATTCAAAATTTCTCGAGGTCATATTATTTTTAAACAATTTATAATTTTAATTTACTACTTATTTTATAAGTAGTATATATTTTGTAAATTTATTTTATTATTATTATTTTATTATTATTATTAATATTATTATTAATATTATTATTACTTTTTATTATTCTATTATTACTTATAAAAAAAAAAATTTTTTAATACTTATAAAAACTTTAATTATTATTAATATTAATATTTTTATTAATTTTAGTATTATTATTATTTTTAATATACTTATTACTTATAAAATTTATTAAAATTTTATTATTATTAATACTTTGAAAACTTTTTATAATATTATTATTATTATTATTTATTATTATTATTATTATTTTTAATAATATTATTATTATTATTAATGTATAAAACTTCTATTATAAGGAAATAATTTTATTATTAATAATATTATTATTAATATTTTATTATTATTATTAATATTATTATTAATATTGTTGTTATTATTATTATTATTATTATAATTATTATTATTGTTTTTATTATTATTATTGTCAAGGTCATTGGATGAGTCTTAATTTTTTTTTCAAGGTCATTTTAAAGTATGTCAAGGTCATTTAAAATTTCACAATGTCTTAGTATTTTTAAACATTTTTATATAAATTTACTACTTATTTTTATAAGTAATGTTTTAATGTTTTTTAGTTTTAATTTTATTATTATTATAATTTTCTCAAAGTCATAATATTTTTAGTCATTTTTAAATATAAATTTACTACTTATTTTTTATAAGTAATGTTTTAATATTTATTATTATTATTATTTTCAAGGTTATTGGATGAGTCATAATATTATTTCAAGGTCATTTAAAAGTAGGTCAATGTCATAGTATTTTTAAACATTTATAATTTTAATATACTACTTATTTTTTATAAGTAGTGTTTTAATGTTCTTTAATTTTTATTCTTTTAGTATTATTATTATTATTATTATTATTATTATTATTATTATTATTATTATTATTATTATTATTATTTTTATTATTATATTATTATTTTTTATTTTTATTATTATTAATAATATTACAAGTTTTTATTATTATTATTTTCATTATTATTTTATATAAATTTTCAACAAAGTATATAAAATTAATATTGAATAGAAAAAGTTTGTTCAATTGTGGTTCATAGTATAGAGGGATAGAACAATTGTAAATGTTTGTAAAAAGTTAAAGAAAAATTCTATATTTTTAAGAAAATATGTGCAAATAAATATCAAAACTAATTATGGCTCAAATGTGTGTGTTAAACCATCGATATGTTACAGTGTTTATGGAAAAACTTTAATGAAAATATGTGTTATTTTTCAACAATTTATGAAATATTTATTTTATGGCTAATAATGTGTATGTGTTAAATCATAAAAATAGTTCAATATTTATGTAAAGTTTGAGATTGTTAAGAAAATGTATATAATTTATGATACACACGTGTTTTTGATTGAAATATGTGTGTTTGTTTTACCGATATAAGAAAAACTATGGACAATTTTTAAGAAAATACACGTAATTTATGATTATCATGGGATTAGAATTTGATTAAAGTTGTGAGAAAGTTGTTAAATTTGAGATAAAACTGATTAATTTGTAAATAATGTTATTACTTTGAAGAAATTTTAAAATAATACCTTCAGCAAATTGGTAAGAAAATAGTAGTTATTGAGTAATACTTATTAAAATTACCAAAGTTTTATAATTTTTGACAAGTCTTGATAGATCTTTAATAAAATTTGTTAGTACTTTGAATACGAATTAAAAAAAAAAGTTTCAACACAGTAGCAAATCGTAAAGAAACTAGTACTTATCAGTTAATTAAATTAACTAAGTTGTAAAATAATTGAAAAAATTTGTTAGATTTTTTAAAATTTTAAGATTGTTAGGTAATTGTTCTAGGTACTTGTTGAATAAAAATTAATGTATTTTATCAACAGCTCATAGTTTTTAATCATACAATTTCTCTTCATTCCTGGAAATAATCGTAAATATTTAAATTATTCAGAAAATTGTCAATAACAACATAAATAATAGGTAACCAAATATTTTTAAATACTAGTCAATTTTAGTTTTTAATTTAATTACAAATATAATAATAAAATCAAATAAATACTTGAATACATGAATCGAACAATTTCTTAGAACTGAACACGTATCGTATATTTTATTCAGATTCCAATAATATCATTAAAATTAACCAAAATCTTATTTTTATATTTTGAAAACCGTTAAGTCAATGAAAATGTATCGATTTCACTAAGTATCCATCTTTTGACATTGATATATAACCGAATAAATCCTCTTAAAATAAATTCCTCCTCTTGACCTATTGTTTCCCCTTAAAATAAAAAAAAAATCGACTCTCAACCAATCATTCCTCTTCAAATGTCATTTTTCACTCCATTATACCAACTATATTCATAATTTTTATAAAAGCCTATCAAGTAGATAATATTTACCTTTTGAATACCAATATTCATTCCAGTAAATTTCTTTAGAAATATTATAAATTACTCTCTTGACCAATCATTTTCCATCAAATAACAATATTTCCAGCCATATTCAATATTTTTCATAAAAACAAAATCATAAAAATACCAATTTAGATAATATTTACCCCTTAAAATAACAATATTTAACCAACCCAACCCCCTTAAAAATGACAACAAACTTGTTAATTGACTATTTCTCACTAAACTAAATTCCACTCTAGACCAATCATTTCCCATCAAATAACACTTACTCTTACCCTACCAACTATATTCATTATTTTTTATAGAAATCACCCTTTAAATAACGATATTTAACCGACTCAGTACCTTAAAAATATCAACAAATCTGTTCTTAATCGATTATTTCCCCTTAAAATATTATAAATTTTGTTCTTAGCCAATTGTTTCTCACTAAAATAAAATAAAATTCTCTTTAAATGACATTAATCTAAGCTATATTCATTATTTTCATAAAAAATCACCGACTTATATCGATATTCAACCGAATAAATTTCTTGAAATCCCCTTAAAATAGAATTCATCTCGTGACCAATCCTTTCCCCCTTAAAAGATCATAAATTCTCTTCTTAACAAATCATTTCTCTTTAAATGACAATATTTCCACTCTCTCAAAAGATTTACACACATATTGATATCTATCTGAACAAATCCCCCTAAAAATATTATAAATTCCTCCTCTATATTCTCCATTTAGAAAATATTTACCTTTGAACACAGATATTCAACCAACTTAACCCCTTAAAAATATCAACAAACTTGTTCTTAATCGATTATTCCTTAAAATATCATAAAATTTACTCTTAACCAATCATTTCCATTGAAATAACATTTCCCCCCAACTGCACCAATAATATACATATTTTTTAAAAACCTACAAGGTAAAATTTCTTTAGAAATCTATGTTTAACCGACTCTACTCCTTAAAAATTCATCATTCGAATCATATTACTATATGTATTCAACCAATCAAATTCCCTTAAAATTATCATAAAAATTTGAATTTTACCAATAAAAATAAATTTTCTTTAAAGTATTACAAAATTGTTATCATCATTTTCCATCGAAAATCACCACAATTTTGTTCTGGCAACAATTTCAAGCAATTAAAAAATTCATCAAAAATGACTAAAATCGAATAAAGTCTATGTTTCCCACATAAATTAAATTATTGTAAAATATATATCATATTGCTCATTAAAATTAATCAGTAAATCAAGTATAAATTCAATAAAAATTACCAGTCAACCATTAGAGATATATCAATGATTTTCATAACTATACTGATAACCACACTGAGCATCCCCTTAAAATTCTCTAAATTATACTACTTTTGTGATTGATATCCATGAAATCAATATTAGATTTGAAAATGAAAGTAATTATTGACCCCTTTATTTACACTGTAAAATCAATTAAAATTTTAGGTTTCACTAAAATATTTTTAAAAATTAACTGATTTAATCAACTATTTAAATAGAACATAAAATTATAATTAAAATATCATTTACTATTCAAAATCTATCAGTCAAATTGGATTCTAATTGGTAAATAATTATCTTAAATAGATGTTTCATAAACATTTTGATCCTAAATTTATTTATTTATTTATTTATTTTTATTTAAAATAATCCTAAAATCAAGTCTAATCTAATAAATTAGGAAGAAATTAATTGTTTCTAAAATTATAGATTTACCCTAATTTCTTCAATAATTTCATTAAAAACATAATCAAACCTTAAATCCATTAAAATTCAAAAGAAAACCATAAAATTCACAAAGATGATTAAAATTTACTAAAATAAATACCTCGTAAAACTAGATATTACTTAAATTATAATAAAATTTCCCTAAAAGCTCTAATTGATTTACATAGCCTAAAATTATTTTATTTCATCCAATGACCTTGACAATAATAATAATAAAAACAATAATAATAATTATAATAATAATAATAATAATAAAAATATTAATAATAATATTATTAATAATAAAATTATTTCCTTATAATAGAAGTTTTATACATTAATAATAATAATAATATTATTAAAAATAATAATAATAATAATAAAAATAATAATAATAATAATATTATAAAAAGTTTTCAAAGTATTAATAATAATAAAAATTTTAATAAATTTTATAAGTAATAAGTATATTAAAAATAATAATAATACTAAAATTAATAAAAATATTAATATTAATAATAATTAAAGTTTTTATAAGTATTAAAAAAATTTTTTTTTTATAAGTAATAATAGAATAATAAAAAGTAATAATAATATTAATAATAATATTAATAATAATAATAAAATAATAATAATAATAAAATAAATTTACAAAATATATACTACTTATAAAATAAGTAGTAAATTAAAATTATAAATTGTTTAAAAATAATATGACCTCGAGAAATTTTGAATGACCTTGACCTACTTTTCAATGACCTTGAAAAATTATGATGAGTCATCCAATAACCTTGACAATAATAATAATAATAATAATAATAATAATAATAATAATAATAATAATAATAAAATAATAATAATAATAATAATAATAATAAAAAAATAAAAATAATAATAATAATAATAATAATAATAATAATAATAATAATAATAATAATAATAATAATAATAATAATATTAATAATAATATTAATAATAATAATAAAAATATTAATATATAATAATAATAAAATAATAATAATATAATAATAATAAAAAATATAATAATAATATTAATAATAATAATAAAAATATTAATAATAATATTAATAATAATAATAAAAATATTAATAATATATAATAATAATAATAATAATAATAATAATAAAATAATAATAAAAATAATAATAATAATAAAAATAATAATAAAAATATATTATAATAATAATAATAATAATAATAATAATAATAATAATAATAATATAATAATATTAATAATAATAATAATAATAATAATAATAATAGTATTTATAAAAATTAATAATAAAATAGAATAAAATTTACAAATTTATAAGTATATAAATAATAATAATAATAATATTTATAAAAATTAATAATAAAATAGAATAAAATTTACAAATTTATAAGTATAATAATAAAAATAATAATAATAATAATAATAATAATATAATAATAATAATAATAATAATAATAATAATAACAATATTAATAATAATATTAATAATAATAATAAAAATATTAATTATAGTAATAATAATAATAATAATAATAATAATAATAATAATAATAATAACAATAACAATAATAATAATAATATAATTTAAAAATAGTAAATAAATAATAAAATATTGACTTAATTTAAACAAAACAAAAAATTAAAGTATATTACATAAATAAAATAAAAATCAATAAATAATATTATTGACTTGATTAAAACAAAAAATTATAGTATATAAAATAAATAAAATAAAATAAAAATAAATAAATAATATTATTGACTTGATTAAAACAATATTCACTTCATTAAAACAGACAATATAATAATAATATTATTGACTTGATTAAAACAAAAATTATAGTATATAAAATAAATAAAATAAAAATAAATAATATTATTGACTTGATTAAAACAATATTCACTTCATTAAAACAAACAATTTAATAAAAATAATATAATTTATAAATAAATAATATTATTGACTTGATTAAAACAATATTCACTTCATTAAAACAAACAATTTAATAATAATAATATAATTTAAAAATAAATAAATAATATTATTGACTTGATTAAAACAAATAATTAAAGTATATTAAATAAATATAAATTAAATTAAAAATATATATCCAATGACCTTGAATGAGTCATGGTCTTTGTTTAAAATTAAAAATATTATAAAATATGATGAGTCATCCAATGACCTTGAATGAGTCATGGTCTTTGTTTAAAATTAAAAATATATATTATAAAATATGATGAGTCATCCAATGACCTTGAATGAGTCATGGTCTTTGTTTAAAATTAAAAATATTATAAAATATGATGAGTCATCCAATGACCTAAAATGAGTCATGGTCTTTGTTTAAATGACCTTGAAAAAATATGATGAGTCAGCTAATGACCTTGAATGAGTCATGGTCTTTGTTTAAATGACCTTGAAAAATATGATGAGTCATCCAATGACATTGAATGAGTCATGGTCTTTGTTTAAATGACCTTGAAAAAATATGATGAGTCATCCAATGACCTTGAATGAGTCATGGTCTTTGTTTAAATGACCTTGAAAAATATGATGAGTCATCCAATGACCTTGAATGAGTCATGGTCTTTGTTTGAATGACCTTGAAAAAATATGATGAGTCATCCAATGACCTTGAATGAGTCATGGTCTTTGTTTAAATGACCTTGAATGAGTCATGGTCTTTGTCTTTTGGACTTAGAAAAATTTTCTCTCAGCCGGGGGAGGGGTGGGGGGAGGGGGGTACTGTGCTGGATGTGACATGTGCTGGATGTGACACATCCCACTACTTATATTTAATTCTTTTATTTCTCAGATTTTATATGGTTTACTTGATGTATCAGTGGGTTTATTTAAATTGCATGTTATTTTTGCGTGTGTGTTTCTGATCCATTTAAACATTTTTCAAGGCCGTTTACGTTCTGGCCCAACATTAATCTTGGAGACGATAAATTGTTAATAAATGTTAAAATTAATCTTGAAGACGATAAATTGTTAATAAATGTTAAAATTAATTTTGAAGACGATAAATTGTTAATAAATGTTAAAATTAATTTTGAAGACGATAAATCGTTAATAAATGTCAATACTAATCTTGGGGACTATAAACTACTATTAAATGTTAATACACACCTTGAAGACTATAAGTTATTATTGAATGCTAATATTAAGTTTGAAGACCCAAACTATTGTTAGTAATTAAGACCCTACTTCACGCAATGCAACCGAGCGAGAGTTACCAATAGACATTCGGGAAAGTTGTTTTTGCGACGAATATGGATGTGAACTCCATTTGACGATTGAAAAACTCACCCCAAACTCCAAGTCACCCGTTCAATAAACGAAACTCTACCCAATCCTACAGAGTTTGGGGTGTACTAAAATGAATCAGTGGGGATCCCGAGACGATTTGAATAACTAGGACCACATAGAAGTCTCGCCACAGGAAACATTTCGCCAACTAGCCATGATCATTCCCAATAACACTCTGTTCAAATTGGAGCCCCTCGAATAACGTTACTAAACTCATCCGACGGAACTCGTAAAGTCGAATCTCCATCACTTAGTATGGAAAATCATAATATTAATAAAATCGCCGATAAGAATTTTTGATGAAATTGATAATCGTGATAATAATTGGATTAGTGATAGAAAAGTTAATGACAGAAATAAGATTTTTAACGATAATTAGAGGAAGGGTTATAATGATACCGCTAGCTACGAGCAAATGACTACCATAATCCTAACATCATTATTAAAAGCAAGTAACATCTCTACCATCGGTTCGAATACGCCTGTTATTCGCGTAGGCAATTTTCCTCGTAACGTAGTCAATTTTATTATCCATTTATAAATATAGCCGGGGATATTGACCGACGGAGTTAGGATATCCCGTCAAAAAGGGGAGTAAAAGTTTCGGAGTTTTGTTTTACTCCAGTCTCTAGACGACCCCCGACTGTAATACGAGGGAAACCAACCCAAACTGCCGCCGATACTCCACTTCTCAACACAACTCAAATTCCTTTTATAAAATATTTTCTTTTTATTTTATTTTATTATTTCTGTTCAATTTTCTCTCTTTTCTTACTAGTATGAAGAATAATGATGACTCTACCAGCTCAACGAGAATTCCTCGCCTGCCTCCCTCAATCGTGGCAATACGCCACAAGTACGAGGATCTAAAAATCCAACACCGAGACCTTCAGGCGAAACATGAAAGGATAAAAGGGACCTGGGCTCCACCAGAAGTCGTCAGGGAGCTCAGGCAGAAAATCTCCCGACTGACCCAGGCGCGTGACGAACTAATCGTCGAGTCGCGCGCCCAGCGTCTACTAATTCGCGAGCAATCGGTGGCGCTTCGACAAGCTTTTTCGGACACCGAGCTCCGAGTTCGTGTCCCCGGAAGTATCCGAGCGGGGCCACTCGACATCATTCCGGCCCATCACATCCCCAATGTTGAGGATCTCTCCGAATCAACGACCCGTATTCCTACCTCGAGTACCAATCTGACGCAGTCTCTATCTTCAGTGCCAGGGGAAATCCAGGCGAACTCTGCCGTCCCTACGGCCCGCCATCGGCCAAATCGAAACAAGCGGCGTCGGGATCGACGCCGACAAGAAGAAGCACGGCTCCGAGAAGCCCGGCCAGCGGAGGGGGTGTATCAAATAGATGATCTACCACCCCCGTACCAAGAATTTGAAATCCCGGGGATCGACCCGGACATCTGTTATGCTCCGCGGATTATGTTCTCCTCCCCCCAGCGTCGATCCACATTAACTTAGTGGACGAGGAAAACGAACCATCTCAAGTGGTTCGAACTCTGGATAGTCTAGAATTGGGCCTGGAGGAAATCGCCATCCTCACTGGAGAAGTTCCCAATATCGGCCCTCGAGGCGAAATCGCAGGACCATCTTCACGAAGAGACGAAGATTTTCGAGGAGATCCCCCGCCATATCGTCCCCCAAAGAGAAGGTGCCTCCCAACCGATATGGATGCCGAGGAAAATTAAGGCATCCATCCTAGTAGCCATGTGTTCACATTATTTCATCGTACTGTACAATTTCAACATTTGTCATGATTAAAATAGTTTTATTCTCCTTATGTCTCTTAATATTTCGATTCCCTTTTATGGTTTTGATTCTGCTTATAGTCGCTATCGCTAAATGATGCCCTTGTTTCATTGGCTCGAAAAGTGGAGTACTGGAGGCGAGGGAAATCGTAGGCGCTTGTAGATGCGGGAATAATGTTTTTCATGGTTTCCTCAACGAGATTAAGAAAAATGCGGAATTTAAAATGGGTTTATGAATAGGAGCGTAAGTCCTTCTAACGGCCGCTATAATCCGGGAAAGACGAAGGTCCTTCGAGGAGTAGTGCTAGTGATGGCGCTCACCTGCTCGAATGGCATTCGGCTACTGTACACAATTCCAACGTGGCTCCGGTCACGGGTGTACAATAGTGATTAAAATCATGTGGCGTACGGAGTGGTTACCCCTAGTGGTGGAAAGTGAAAGTACAGGATTCGGGAGACTAAATGGTCTTATTTTCAAACCTCCCCTACGTCCAACAAAAATAATAACAGATATGCACCAAGGTCAGTGCGAAATTAACATAAAAATAGCAAGACAACATCAAGATTTGACCGAAAAATGAACAATTCATAAAAGTTAGCAAATAACGAATAAAATGGAATATTTTCAATAAGAAATATTCTAGCAAAAAATTAAATAAAATAAATTGTTCATTTAAAATAGAAATTGAAAAAATAACAATAAGATAATTCAATTCAAATCAAATTCAAATTTTGTTTAAATGCATCAAAAAGAACACACAAAGTTAGAGTCACAAAACAAGTATATATACCAATTCATTTTCGCAGAATTAAAATCACTTGTGAGCAATAGCTTTTTCTCGTAAAAAGCTCAGACGTTTTTTTTCAGAAAAATTTGTATTGTATAACAAAGCGTCAGGAACGAACGTCTCGAACTACTATCAACTAAGTACTATCGGATAATTATCGAAGTGAGAACGAGAGAATGCTATGACTTTAATATGGAACCAATGTCTCTATTAGAAACAATGTGTTTATGAAAACCATCATATGAGTTCGAGTAGATGAATTTTTCATTATGTCGCAATTTTTCCGGCCCACAGCCACACAAATTGCAAGTTATTAAAATATCACATAACTATCGAGCGGTGTAAGTGCGGTTCATCGGCCTATAGCTCATTCCCGTGAGGGTCTAGTCGTGCGTAACGACGGACTCGACCGTTAAATCATTTTATACCTATAGGGGCAATGGGAAAATCAGGGACTAGTTTTTTGGCTGGTTCCCTTTCACATATCTTCCGAAAATTCGACCTAAAATGCAGACCACACATCGGCTAAATTTATCACACTGAGTAGTCCAGTGGCACTCATAAAATCTAACATCAACATATGTATTCCTTAAGGCCAAATTTGGATAAGTGGAAGGGGGACATTCGAGATCGATGCAACGATTAAAATACTTATTAATACTTTTAAATCTGAAGTAAATCTATAATCATGAAAGGACCACTTTACATTAATATCTTCACTCAATACCGATAAAAATTAGAGGACTTTAATTCAATAAATATATTAGATTGAGTCGCAAGAAGACCTAATAATGAAGTTTAGTTAAGAAAGATTTCAGAAAAATTAAATCAATTTATTAAATGATCATCGACGCTATTGGTGAATTAAATAATAAGCCTCCATCAAAGAATAAATTTAAATCAATTGAATAAGTAAGGTAGCTATCGAAACCTTCGAGAGAATTAATTAATAGCTTGTAGCTTTAGTTAAGAATTAAATTTAATCAGTTTAACAAGCAAAAATGATCACCAACATCATCCAAGAAAATTAAATAATAGTTTAAGGAGAAAATAAATCCAAAAAATCAATTTATTAAATAAAGTGCTTGCCGACATTTTCGTATTTTCAAATAATAAATTAGTACTGCAACCAAAAGTTAAACTGAATGCAAATAAAACATCAACCTGAAATCATATCGTAGAAAATATTTGAATAATGGCAAAACAATCATTTAGGAAAAGCCAAAGATAAAAAAAGCCAAAATAAATCCAGCATTGTAAGGCAGATGGCCGAGGTTTCATCGAAGTAGACATTGTTGACCAAGAGCTTGTAGGAATTCACGCTCGATTCATCCATCAAAAATGACTAGCAGGCAAATGAATAAATCTAAAAGAAAAATAAGATTAATTACTAGTCACTAGTTTTATTTACATACCTAAACAATAGATAACCCCACTAATTCAAACTCCGCGCATCTCTAATGATTTTGAAAAACTGAATCAGATGACTTCCCCAGCTTATTTAAATAATGTTCGGCAATGAATTGACGAAGAAAATTAGTCATGATGATAGCGATTACCAATTAAAAAATAGAGTTGGCAGCGATTATCTAAAAGGTAAATATAAATAAACACGATGAATAAGTTTAAACACCCACTCCGTCATGTAGTGGAATAGCTATGACATTATTCGTGTAGTTGAAAATCACAAGAATAAACAACTATCCAACTTATCAAACATAATTTAATATTACTTACTATCCTAGTAGAGCAAAATTCCTCATTGTTTATGGAAAGCATTCAACCATCATCCGGTTAGTAAGTGATATAAATACGTACTAGTGATATAACTATCAAATATAATTAAAAATGTCAAATGATATCAGCAACAAAATTACTAGAGGAAGGAACCCAAAACGAACCAAAGTTGACCGATCTTTCGTAGAAGCCGACCCAGATTACAGCCAGGTGGACCACGAACGAAGTAATTAACATTTTTTTCTTTTTCTAAAGCCATAACCAGATAACTTATTTAAAAATGGCAGAATATTTATTTGATTGATCACTATAGGAGAATTTTCATTAATTTACATTTCAAACTGAATGTGTTTCAATAATATTATCACCTAGAATCAAACTCGACACAAATCGATTGATCCGACGACTCCCGAACTACTCTAACAGTTTTAGGCCAATTTGCAGCCCGATTTCGCCAAACCATTTGGGATCACGGCTATACGCTATCCACTTATGGTAGCAAAGAGTGGCTTTACCGAAACTTGAGGCAAGACGCTGAGGTGAGATTCTGAGCCTTGCAATAAAAAGAGAACCGGGTCGCAATCTGGCTAGAAAAACTCGGTACCAAGCAGAAGTAGCCCTACAGCATTTAGAATACATGGAACGAAAATTTAGCTGGAAAGCCAACATGCAGAGAAGACAACTTGCTCGAATAAATGCCGACATAGCAAGTGGAAGAATACCTATCACTGATGGGTATAACCAATAGTATGGCGTATCGTTCAACTTCAACGACCCAGCTCTGTAAGGAACCGAAGCTCTAACATATCTGGCATTTCCAAGACGCATGATCCAGCACGACCTATTGGAGGGCTTGAAAAATCGAACAAATGACGATCACGCTTATTCCAGACGATCTTTATTCCGAAAACCCGCTAGTGAGAAGCTTGACAGATTCGCAAACAACTGACTCGAATCTAACGTGTGGATTTATTAGAGAAATAAATGTTTCCTGTCTTGAATAATTTTTGATTTTTGTTTTTTGTTTTTTTTCTTAAATGAAGTTGTAAAGATTAATTAATTATCACATTAAATAACTGAAATCTTCTTAAACCATAAAAGTTACTATTAAATGAACGAGTTTCTTTGTGTAGTATAATAAGGATAGTAGAGATTAGTGGATGGATCGCTTAATTCATTTTACGATAATAAATTGGAATTGCAAAAGTCTAGCGAAAGTTTGATAAATATTAAGGTGTAATAAGTAGTAGCTAATGAACTAACATTTTCCATAAAATCGTTTGATAAAGTAAAACCTGATTTTTTACCACAGATATTTGATAAGAAGTGAAAAGGAACATGTTATGTAATATCATTAATTCAACTCGTAACGCGGAATATTGATCATATAACGATTTAATATATTTCATTTAAATTCAGCTATGGAAGCAATCAAATCAATTGGCAAGAAATTGAATAAGCTGCGTGTGAAAACGCGAATCTTCACAAATCCAGGAAACAAATTTTATATCAACAGCTCACAAACTGAATACTTGGATTTGAAAGATACACTACTTTACAAATAAAATAGATCAATATTTAGAAAATAACAGACATAAAAGCGTATATGGATCAAAAGTGATCTTCCCAGCACAAATCGATCTAATGTGGAATCGATGTAGAATATGTAATTATAAGAGATTTAGATTGATTTTTTCGAGTGAAACACGTTGTGAAAAATTGTAAACAAAATCATAAATATTAGATCAAGTGAGAAGTTGACTCATAAACATGTCCCTCTAATGCTCACTGATTCCATACCAACAAATGAACTACAAGAGTTGCACACAAAGTATAAATAAGTCAAACCTCAGTAGAACTTCACACCAGAACTCACTTGCCGGAAACGATGGAGTACGTCGCACAGCCTCGAGTAGAGAGGCGAGATGAGGGCCATACAGAGGTCACAACTATATTATGACGATGCACTGAGTGTCGAAAGGGAGGAGCAATTTTGATTTTTGACATATAGAGATTTCATGGTCGATGCAACATTTTATTTTCTTTGCTTTTGTAAAATTACTTATAATAACTCCAAATACGATGAAAGCATAAAGGAACAACTACCTATTAGAAATTTTAGGGAAAAGGCTTCAGACAAGATGCCCTCCGTTTCATTACAAACCTATTAATTGAAGATTAATCTCTCTAGGAAAGTTCAAGTCAACCCAAGAGCAAAACTGGCAGGACGAAAATCGGAAATATGTTTGGTTCCGCATTAGCAGCGCAGCTTAGTACCGCCAGGCCCTATGGGACACTGGTTTTATAGTGACAACAGCTGGATACCCGAAAATGGAATGGCCGATTTGATAACTGGCCGTGGATGGAGAGGTAGAACTCCTACTCATCGCGGTCAAACGCGAACCTGGGTGCAACCCTCTCTGTATCGTGCCAAATTTTCCCTATTCAGGGCTGAGGAGGATTCGCGAAAGGCACGATTAAAAATTCTACAAATCTAATGATATAAGTGGAAATGCGTCATTACTGGCTTTTGTTCGATTGAGAAAGATGGAAAACTTTTCAATGAATTTCTGTTCTGTGGAGATTTGAAAGAAACAACAAAAGAACAAGATATCTTTGATATTTTTGACGAGAACTTTCCGATTTTTAAGTAGTACTATAAAAATTGTGTGAGCATTTGCACTGATGGATATCCTTTAAAGATTGGAAAGAATAAATGGTTTGTTTCTTTGACACAACAGAAGAACTCGAAAATCTCAGGCATTCACTGTATTATTCACTGAGAAGCTTTTTTTATTAAAACAATTTGTCGATAATATCAAATCAGTAAGGGATCAAGTAATTCAGGTGGTGAATTTCATCAAAACTCGTTCACTTCAAACTCGAACCTTTGCTCTGCAATCCGATGAAGTATGACTTTGATAGATCTACATAAATTTTAATGGTTAAGATGGCAACAACATTGTTGTTAAAGTTATGTTCCTTTCTTTTTCCAAACCTACTTAAATTTCTAGTTGATTTACTTATTTTCAGGGGTGGTATTTTCCTGGGTGTGACACCCTACTACTTGATTAGCTAGGATACTGGGGAAAATTCACGGGAGCGAAATGCTTTTAAAATTTTATTTAATTATTACGATTTAGTGTCGAATCTGATCGAGTACTTAGAAAAATAATTGCAATTATTTCCAGATTGTTTAATCTTGACAAATATTTTCGGCAACATACGATTTTAGTTTTTGAATTCAGGTCACTCTAGCAAGACAAAGATCACATTCATTTTGTATGCAGAAACTACATCTAAATTCATTGAGAAATAAGGATTTTGGACATCTGGCTCGAAGTTGAATACTTATATGACTGATACTCCAACAAACTGCCTCCTAGGTCAGCTAAACTGCCAATCTTAGGTGCAAGTACTGAACGTACGAAGACGTTAATGAAACTTACCAGCTCCTTTTGAGAAAGCAGTATTAAATAAATGACTCCATAAACAAACTTTAAACCACTTGAAAATAAAAATAATTGAACCAATTAAAAGACTAAATATTCATAATTGGTAATAACTATTAATTATCTTTTAATGTAAATGAAAACTAAAAATACAAATCTATTTATTACATATTTTCAATAACATTCAAACAGGAAATATCTTCACGAATCAAGGACATCATTTCCTTGATAGATTTTTGCCTTTCAATGAAATACTAAATAATAAATTATCGTAAACTAAATTGTAAAAAAATAATTACTTCTTTCAATTCTTCCATTGATTCATTACTCAAATTGTTATATGACAATCTGGAATTGATTTTTGCACTTCCACAAATGGCTTTCGGGGCACTAAGAATTTCTTGCAGACGACTTTTCACTCCATAAGGGCCTATAATTTGATTCCATAATTTATCTAAAGAGCATTTTAATGCTTCTTCTTCAGCTGATAAAGTATATCCTTGCTTGCTTAAAATTTCCTGAGTGCATAAAATCTGAAATTTAATATAATTATTATTATAATCAAATTTTCGTCGAATGGCGTAAATATCTGTTCGATAAATAATAATTATATTTTTTGCGCCTCTTCAGAATTTATCGGCAATTATCATATTTGATCTATTCTTTATACCAGTCTTTCTCAAAGTGGGTGCTTGGGACCTAGAGGGGGCGTTAAGGGCCCAGGATAAAATGGGTCGGTGTTGACGTGGAATAAGAGGGCGATGGTAGATTTGTAATTTCATTTACTTTATATTTTAAATTTCACTAAAATTAAAACCTTCCTACAACACAATAACGAATAATTACCCCGTATGATGGTATAAAAGCTTAGAATACTTAACATAGATTTCGTAGGATAGCCCGCACGCCGTACGCAATCAAGTTGTAACAAGTTTCTGTTAAATAACGCTATTGGAGCAATCCGGTAGCAATTGTTCTGCACCATTAAAATTTATTTACATGTAATACATTTTGTATATTATACAATTAAATAATCTTTATGGGAGCGGCGGCAAATCAAATTGTGTGTTAAGGGGGCGATGGTTAAAAAAAGCTTGAGAAACACTGGTATAGAAGCTAAAACACGTTTTGAATTGTTGTTACAACGATCAACTTTTCTATTGGATAATTCTTTTGATGAATAGTTTAGAAATTTATCTGAAGAGACTCATAGATTTTACCAAACAAAAAAATTGTATTATATTGCTCTTGATTTTGAAAAAGAAATGCAAACTCCAGCCTCTTCATCGTCACTTGAACATTGTTATGAACTTCCAGATGGTTAAAATATTAATATTGGAAATGTAAGATTAAAAAGATTAAGACAATTACATTAAAGATACTTTAGAGATTATTTAAATTACCTTTAAAATGCGATTGGTCAATTCAATTTGTTTTCTTTTCAATTGGTCAATTTTACCAGACATAGCAATGACTTTCGTTTTCATTTCCGATAGTTTCAGCTTTTGACTGTATGAACATTATTTTTTCATATACAATGTAAATATAATAACTCGAATAGTAGCCAAATGAGAATGTGCAAAATCGATTTGGCCTTTTATTCTGGCTTTTAATTCTGCCATTCCTACAACAGGTACCGGTATATGGACAGAACTGGAATTTGCACACTGCTGTTTCGCTCTTTCCCATATTTCTACATTTATTCCCCGTGGTGATGGCCCATTTAAATAATCGCTTATTTCCTTTTGATTCAGTAATATCTGAGGAATAACGTCCATTACAAAGAGTTCAGATTCCAATTTCGATTTCAAAGGTTCGGTTCGAAATATGGCAGTGATTGTAGAAGCTGGTAAAAATCTGGAAATACCTGTAGAAAAAATCAATTAAGCATAAAAATGAAATTTTGCCAAATGGTTGGATTATTTAACGATTTATTCGTTATGAAATTCAAAAAAGAATTCATAGGAATAACTGTAAAATCAGCGTTAGGTTACTAATGAAAAATACGCAGCATAGATTTATAAAACTGCATTTGTAGTCTGAATGAAACTGAGCCTAAATTTTTTAATTTTGTGACAATTTGAGTTATTTATAAATGCAACTGGTTATAACCAATAAAATCTCAATTTTTTCACATAGGGTTTATTGGTAATTATCATCAACATTAACTTACTTAAAATATATGACAGCATCAATTATTTTTATTACATTTTATTTGCGATGTCAGTGAAAAGAATAAAACTATTCTGTCCATGTTTTAAAGAGATAAGAAAACGTTTCCACAAATTAAAATCATGCATTCAAAAATCAAATACATATATTTAAAACTAGATATAGATTTTACTGATGCCAATCTCAGCACTTTTGTCGGTAAAATTAGCTGTTGAGTCATTAAGTCGAGAAGACGACAACTTACTTTCTGAGGATACGACGATCAAATTTATATTTGATAGGCCAAGTGAAATTAAGTTATCACTGAGCGAAAAACTTCTTAGTGCGTTGGAAGAACGCATACTTGCAAGAAGAACGGAATTGTTTTATCTAATTTGGTACTTGCATAAAGCTCTTGGAGATGATAATCAAAAAGCGGACACAAAAAGAATTACAGATCTAATACATTTCAATTTTCTTCGTTTATCAAAAACAAGTATTCTCAATTCACTGTTGAGTATTGTGAATCAAAACACAGCTCCTGAAGAGCTGGCAGATGAAATTATAGATTCAGAGGTCAGTGAGGTTGAGATTTATGAAGCAACAGAAAAGTCTGGAATTTATTGAAGCAGTTAGACACAGCTATTTTGAAACAAACAAAAATTAAAGTCGGAAAATTACCAGAACGCGCAGGGAATCCAACCAAATGCCTAAGAAATGAGCCCGTGTGAGGATAAATGTGTTTGCGGGGAAAATATCTTTAACAGGTTTACGAACTTCTTATAACGGTTCGCCCAACCAGCGTTGAATCCAAAAGGGCTTTTACTGCGGCCGGTGTAATTGTAAATAAGTTGCGATGGCATAACTTTGGATGTAATTTGTTTTTAAGAGGGTATTTCAAAGGAGATAAATAACGATTCGATTAGTATTCTACAAAATAGACCAAATTTTTTATTGAAATATATTTTTAATGAGTTTTTTTTATTAATTTATATTGGGACCGTTCATAAATTACGTTACGCGATTTAAACCGATTTTTAACCCCCCTCCCTTCACCTCGTCACAAAATGTTAGACCCCCCTCGAACATTAGGTGACAAATTTTCGTTCCCCTTTAAAAAGCCTTACTTCATATGTGAAAATGAGCATGTTTCAAATCACTTTATTGACATTTTAGTTATTATTCAGTGTAATGCTGCACTAATATCGTATGAGAAAACATGTATTAAAAAGAAGACTCTAACCCCCCCCCCTTGTCACAAAGGTTTGACCCCCCTTGTCACAAAGGTTTGAGCCCCTCCCCTCGTCACAAAGGTTTGACACCCTCCTCTCTATGTGCTTGAGGTGGTTTATGGGCGGCCCTTTGGAAAATAAATAAATGTAAATTTTTAAACATTACCGATAAAAATATGAATAATTTTTGAAAAACGTGTGATTCAATTAATTTCTTTTATTACCGGTATTATAATTCTTTAATACCGAAATACCCGTATTGATTTTTCGTCCGGTATTGGATCCCCCACTTTATATCGATATTAGTAAAAATAGCATGAAAATTTTTGTTTAGTAATTAAGAACTTTCATTGGATACTGGTGAAAAAACGACATAATGAAATTGAGGTTGCATTAAGGAATAAGTTTTGAAATAAGGCTTATACACCTTGACCTCGTTTAACAGGGTTAATGTGTAGAGGAAACTCTGTGAAACGACTAGAAAAATCTGAACGAAATGACTTTTAAATCGAATATGACTTTATAAATACAATCTTTTATTTGTTTAAAAATAAAATTGTTGAGTTGTTTTTAATTTACTGACAGTAGAAACTTGTGTTCCCAATTGTACCGTTTATTTTTGGCTGAACAGGGCTGAAAAATTTAGAGAATTTGATAAAATTTAGAAATGATAATATAATGTTGGTAATTATTTAAATTCTTTAAAATCACAAATATAAATATTGTTAAGTAATTGACATGAAAACCATGAAAATGCTAAAATTTGTCATAAATTCAATAATGAGCTTTATTTGCGATTTGAATACAAATTTTATATCGATTCGGATTAACAGGTCTAGTATAATGAAAAGAGTAGTATATTTACATTAAATTTGTCATTTATAATTACAATACAAAAAATTCAATTGTAAACCATTAAAATTAAAGCTAATTAATTTAAATATTATAATAAAAATATCGACGATTTACCATTAAAAGTTTCTTTAACTTTAATAAACACATCTGTGTACTCTGTAGTGTTGTTAGACATTATTGGTTGAGAAATGACTGGCTGGAGTTGCTGCGAAAATCCAAAAGAAGGTTTCGGTTGGGTTTGTAATAGAGAATTGTTAAATGCCTTTATAGCAGGATGAATGTCTTCAATAACAATTGAATATAGTTGATTATTCAATAATTGGTGGAGTTTTTCATGCATTTGTACTTTGTGAGATAGAACATCTTTGAAAGATCCTCGAATTAACAAAGACACAAAACCATCTGAATCCTCGCAATTTGGCATTTTGTTAAAAGAAACAGCTTTAAATCGACACAAAAAATTTTCTGGTGTATACACCGATTTGCCATTCATTGACAACCCTATTCCTGATCCCCACATAGCTTGCAGCTGATTCCACCTAGATATTATCACGTCTCTATCATCCCCACACATAGATGGTTGAGATATAGATGAAACAAATAAATCATATTCGCTTTGATTGGCTAATTAAAATATTATAATATTTTATTATCATTAAAAAAACAACCTGTATTTTGATTTGTCTGTATATTTGAATTAAATATTCCACCAGAGGTGTTGGAAGTACCAAATGGAGTTGTTACGGGATTTGCATTAAAACCACTTAGATTTAATTGATTTGATGGGGTTCCAAATCCGGTTTTATTAATAGAATTACCGAAAGAAAAACTTGATGATGTAGAAATTGCTGGAGTACCAAACACTAAGCAAAATAATTATTAACATAATTAATTTTATTATCATACCAGAAGAAACTGTTGTAGTTCCACCAAAAGAAAACCCACTTTGAGAAGTTGAAGTCGAAACACCGAAAGCTTTATTTTGTTGAAATAACCCAGAAGATTGTGAAGTTGATGTACCTCCAAAGCTTCCAAAACTGGATGTGTTTGGTTTGGTTCCAAATAATTGAGGTGAATTATTAAACATTAAAAAATATAAGATTTTTATATTTAAATTTACAGATTTCTTTAAAATTAAAACAACCAGATATATTTTTAAATGTATTAGTGCAGTGAAATTTTATAAATTTGATATTTCAAAATTTTACTTTATTAATAAATTTTGGCTAAAACTGGTAAATATAATAATAAATATTAACGAAGGCAATGTATACCATCTAGAAGCAAAAGTGGTGTCAAAAGAAAAATGGAATTTCAAGTTGTTTGATTAGAAACAATACTTAGTATTAATAAAATTCTGATAAAATTACAAAATAAATAGTTTTAATGATAATGAAATTATTTTGTGAATGAGAGATTTTAATATAGTCAGTTATAAATATATTTATTAGTGGGTTTCAAAGTGTTCTGAATTCTCGATCTATACACATACTAGATATTACCATAGTATACTCGTAAAAATGACGTTGGAACTGTATTCCAACGAGCGGTTTCCCTTTGCAATCACGATTTACCATAGAAGGTCTCATGCTCATTTAGTTTAAAACAAAGTTAAGGAAACGATATTGAATATAATGAAGCAAAAGTAACGAGATTGCTTTTATTGATAATTAAAATAAAGTGAATGTGCCGATTAAATTGGGAAGATATTTAAAGTCAGCTTTCGCTTTTGTCCGATCAATCTGCCCACCTTTAACTTTCTCTTGATGTTTTGTTCCGTTTTCCTAATTGTGTTTAGTGTGTGATGTATGTTCTGGAAAATGATGATGTGTGCGTGGTTGTTAAAGATATTTGAAAGTATTTGTGAGCCTAGATATATGGGTTTTAAACCAGAATTAAATGTGCTTATGATCTAAACATGTGTTACTTTTTCATGTAGGGCTTGTATGTGATACTTATGATGAATTGATTGTCTGAATTGATAGTGAAAAAATTTGCACGTGCTAATCCGAGTTCTTTTAAGGTTTGATTGTTTTCAAAATCAATTATATGATGGTAAAGAGGTTTGTTTTCCAAATAACAGCTGTAAAGGAGTTGATCGTGCACTGGCTGATGGAGATGATATCGGTCAGTTATCATCTCATTTTCTTCTATAGAGTGGATAATAAGCATCATCAAGCCATTATTCCACTTGGGGCTTAGAGTCTCTATCAGCAGATGCGTTTTTTTGATAGAACATCATGCATCAGAAAGTATGCCATACTTCTGTTGGGCCAGAACACAAACGGCCTTGTAAATGTTTAAATGAATCGGTAACACACATGCAAATATAACATGCACATTTAAAATTAAACCTATTAAAACACCAATTAACCCTATGAAAATATGAGAAAGAAAACAATTAAACATAAAATTATAAACACAAAAATAAATTAAAATAATAACAAAATGCAACAAGATCCGCACGAAACAAATATAAACATAACACGAAAACCCAACGATTTTGACAGAAATTTGACAATTTATAAAAATGCGAAATTTCATGAAAATGAAATAAAAATGAAATAATTTGAATTAGAAACAATTCAATTAAAAATTTAAAGAAAAAATTGTCAAATAAAATCTCAAAATAATAAAATTAAAGATTAGAATATACCAGAAAATTCCAAGGTCAAAATTTGTTTTACTAAATCAAAAAGAACACGCAAGGTTAGGGTCGTACAATAGGTATATATACCGATTCATTTTTACACAATTGAAATCAGTTTTTCAAAAACTTTGAATCGTTTTAAATCGTTTTAGAACCGTTTTTAAAAATCTATTTTACGATGTAAGTGAGAGTTTTATTTGAAAACTCTCTCCACGTTGCATCCTTGCAACCTCGATAGAGCTCTGCTTGGGTGTCGGCGTGGGGAGAGCAATGTATTTATGATTTTGAATTTTTGTTGATTGGATTATGTATCGGGTAATTTATATTTGTCTGTTAATAAATTATTTATAATGCATAAATTGTTTTTTTTATTGTCGAAATTTTTCCGGCCCACAGCCAAAGACACATTACAAGTTATTAAAATCAAACATACTATTCGAATTCGTGTAAGTGCATGGAATATCGCCAATGGTTCGTGCCCGTGAAGGCTCCGGCGTGCGGAACGCAGGGGTCGGAACGTCAATATTATTCCGTATAGGGGAGGAGAGGGATAAGGAAATGGTCTTTTGGCTGCTTCCTCGTCCCTCAAATTCCATAAACTCGACCTAAACTATCTTACATACGGCTCAAAATCATCACACGAGTGGTCCAGTGGGCACTCAGTAACTATAATATGAACACAATGCGTCTAGGATCAATCAAGGGAAGGTGACGGGGAAATAAAGAATCAAAATCGTTGTTATGAGCTTAAAATATGCATAGTAATATAAATGTAAATCACATATAGTTATAAATGTCGTTAATCACAGTTATAAACCCTTGCAGTTATAAACTTCTAATAAAAGTTAATAAGTTGGTTGAGTAATATTTACAGTAGAATAGTGATTATAAACTATCTAACATCACGAGGATAAGCAAATTAGGCTCCCTGAGGAAAAGTGAATTAATATAGAAACCCAACACCACGCTGAATATCGATAAAATACCGCGAAAAGTAAAGTGATGCTGCTAACGTACCGCTTAAACTATGCAAAAATCAAGAGTGTTACCCAATTAAACGTAAAATCATACGACCACTTCAAATGCCGATACCGCGTTAAAAATTGCTAGAAATTACTAGGAGAAAGAGATAAAATTGAACAGATATAACGAATTAATACAGATAAATTTTTATTAAATCAAAATAGAGCAGTTAACGCGACTACCCCGATAAATTTCCTGGAAGGAAAAGAAAAAGATTATTGTTTTAAAATCTCTTACAAAATTCTCACGATAGCCGGAGGCGATAACTAAACCCAACTCAGGTTCCGGTCAACCACAAACACGTATCACCCAAATCAAATAGAAAAACAAACTCTTATTCAATACAAATAAAATGAATTCATCGAGCATAAATTCCAAAGAACACAGTTAAGAGAGATATGAACTAGTTCTTGTTGCGATCATTGGGAGGAGTCACCATCGGATGTTCATACATCATTAAGAGATAATCATTCCTAACTCAACAAATTTCGCCTCGAATATTGATAGTGCTCCAAATAGATTTTCCCAGTGTTGTTGGCTAGCTAAGAAACAGAACATAAAAAATAAAATAAACAGCTACAAAATTAAACTTACTATCATAGAAATCTAAAACGATCATCTCGATAATGTCGCATTGCAAATTTGTAAACGTTGATAGAAATCGTCGATTTTATTTGATTGTCGACCACTAGACTGGTGTGCCGAAATTTTCACTAAGAGTGAGTGAAGAGAAAATATCTCAAATTCTTACAACAAATCACTGACCTTTTAAATGACGATCGTACAAAATTATCTCAGTCTAGACATACCAACGGGTCTTATACATAAACACACACCGATAGTTGTGTGCCTTCCCGGCTAACCAATATATACACCTAGTTAGAGCAAGATCATTAGTCAATTACAAATTTTAATATGCAAAACTATCCAAACAAATCGGGTCGAAGCACGTCAACCAGAGCCCCCAAAGGAATTACTTCAGTAGATTTCCGCTCGGACATTCAGAGTAAATTAATGTTTATAATTTTTTTTTATTATTTTCTTTATATATGTAAGCCGCAGAGAGAATTAACCTTATCTGACAGAGATTTGTACAGGACCATGTGAACCTAAGGCCATCTCAGAAAAGTTCTTTTAACTCTGCCACAAATTTATTTTAGATTTATAATAAAGGAATATTTAAACGACCATCGTTATCTTCTACTCGATGTTAATCAATACGGCTAAGAGAATTAGATTTATCGAGACCAACAACCACTTACCTGGGTAGTGTGGAAAGAAACCCCATTGGTTTTTTTTTAAAAATCTCGTTATTCCAAAGGTCAAGTCCGGATTATGACGGTACTTTATGGGGAATGGGCCGAACGATGATAGTTAACATGTATCGTTTTTTTTGGTAAAGAATTTTAATGAAACTAACGCGTAATTCAGTGGTAATATCAAATCCGCTTATAACATCAATATTTAAATTATTGAAAGTTGACTCTTTTCGATCGTATATCATAAAGGTATCACGATATGAAGCCGACCGCTTGGTATTTATGTACATCGGCAATATCGTTATTCATATTTTATGTATTGGAAATTCAGGACAAAAAGTTGATTATATTATGCTAGTTTACAAATATCATTTTTCTCATTTTGTAACTATTTAATGTAAATGGTTAAGTTTCAGGTTTTTGCCATTTATGATTGCTAAGTAGTCGAAGGTGTTCAAATTTATTACTAGTAAACTGAAAAATTAGATTTATAGAAATAAATACAGAAAATTATATCTTGTTTTACAACAGAGATAAATAAATAAAATTATAATTTAATTTTTCTTTTGAAATAAATACATAAAATTATATTTTGTTTTACAATAGAGATAAATGAATGACAAAATGTCAACAGAAAAAAAATGTTAAAAGCGAAACGCAAAATTTCATTATAAGATTGCTTGGTTTACGTTTGTTGGATACCTCATAGAACTGTCGATAGGTCCTCTTCAGAAATTTCACTATAAATGTACTTCGGAAAATAGGGTTTTCATACCTAGAGAATGTTATTGATGGAAAGTAGAACCTATGTGAAGAGTTTAAATTCTCCTAAGGAAGATGACAATTTTTCTTTGACGATTATTGAATTTTGATGATAAACCCATCTAATCGTGATTTTGTTCAGAAAGATCAGGACCCTTTGTCTACGTTCCCACGCACGTTGCCGATCAGTGGTGACAAGCCTGGAGACGAGTCTGGCGGGAAAGATACCCCGATGTGCCCCAATCGAGGGAAACCCAATGGAACGCCCTACCCTCGGTGGATAACAATAGGAGACCGTTTATGCAGAGCGGACAAATAGGCGGCCAGAGTCCGGCCCAAGAAATTCATGATCTGGCCCGAGCTCTTCTGGCACGCTTCGAAGACCACCAACGCCGGGTCGACTTCCATGTGATCTGGGCCAGACAATATCTGGCAAACGTGGAAGATGATATCGCGGCCGGTAGGATCGCCGATATCTACAATTATATGCCGCCAGCCAGCTTCAAGCGTACCAGAAATACAAAACGACCAGTTTTTGTATACTATGAGCACTCTCCCGCTCAGCCAGTCTCTGTTGATTATATTCAAGGACACCACCCAGGTCATCAGCCCAGTGAATGATCCGGCTATGGAGTTGCAATGACCGTATATGATTGAATTCAGAGTTAAATAAATAATTAGTTACCGTTCTTGAGTTTTCCTTGTTTGCTTAGTTAATATTGTAGAATTGTGTGATAAATTAATAACTCAAGATTTGTAGACAAAAAACTGATAATAATATTTGCAGAAATGGAATCCCAAAAAATTCTACAAGAAGAGTTGGAACACGCGAGGGCAGTCAATAAAGGCTTCTATGAACAGATTATCCAGCTGTCCAGAGAAGTGCAGCAGACAAAAGCCACATGGGTGGAGCCAAAGAAAGTCAAACGGGTTTATCAAAGGCTCACGGCAGCACAAAAGGGCTGGATGGAAGAAAAACAACTGAACCAAAGTCTAAGAACACAAATAAGGGGACTGGAGGTTGCACTATCTGCCTGTCAAGAAGGGGCAGTGGTAACCTTTCCCCTCGTCTTTGCTCCTGCCCAACTAGCCTATCGAGAGTCAACGTCAGAATCAAGGACTACCCCAAAAACTAACAGCTATCGACCGGGACGTAAGGAGCTAGCGAAACGCCGAGCCGCTCGGATATCGAACCGTACGTAACGGGATAATCAAATTGTGCTTTTCTGGTAAAATTTACATGTCAACTTGTGTCAACGGGTGTTGTTGTTTTTATAAAATATATGTTTACCGTTAGAAAATTATCAGTTAAAGTACGTGATGAATGCGAATGATAAGGTTGATGGTATAAGGGACCTAAAAACCGAAAGCGAGCACAGGTCTTCTATCGACAGCTCATTGAACCCAGAGATCGTTCAGGCAATTATTGCATTAGTAATAGCGCTCACTTTTTGCGGACGATCTACCCACTCGAACAAAGTTCCAACGTTGCCTAGCAACGGGTGCCGAGTGGTAGCAAATGAATAATTATATGATGTTACCTGAGTATCCACAACATAATTAAAACAAACAATAGTACCCAGTAACCCACCACTTCTGATGACATGTTAGAGGGTTTCTCAGACTTTTCTCTGGTTTATTAATAGGCACTCAGTGTTATTAATAATCCAAACTTATTTTGAAGTACTCTTATTTATGTTTTTAATGTATTTGGAAGTATGCCATACCCAAAGTAACATATAGTTGTTATTTCATCTAAGAGATGCCTTAGTAAGCATATTATGCCACTAGTTACACGTGGATACATGTAAATATCTTCTATATTGAGATATCAACTTATTTTATCTATTAGGAATGTGATCAGGGAAGATTATTATATTATTAATGTTTTTTATAAATATACATGATATAATTACCAATGTTACTATTATTATAAATATTAACAATATTATAAATATTCTTATTATAGTGAAAGTTATTATTATTATTATTATTATTATTATTATTATTATTATTATTATTATTATTATTATTATTATTATTATTATTATTATTATTATTATTATTATTATTATTATTATTATTATTATTATTATTATTATTATTATTATTAAGTTGATATCCCAATGTAAAATTTTCTTGTGTTACTAAACATTTAGTCCCAGAAACAGCAATTTTATGTAGCTATGTTTTTTTCCTTATTAGTTACATGGTCCATATTAATTCTGTAGCTGGAGATAATTGGTGTGGTGATACAGAACTTCGCCAGATTTTTGGCTTTTGTGATGTTAAGTCCTATTTTATTTAGTATTTTGTCGTTTTCCCCATCCCAGGACCCTAGCGTTTCTACTACAAGAGCAGACAAGGTCGTTAGCAGTTATTTAATTTACCGGTTTTAAGGCTAAGTCTTTATATTTTTTATAGTTATCCTCTCTAGCCTTTTGAAAGTTTTCGAGGTGGTCATTTGGGACCTTAATATCTAATATGTGGATGCTATTATTACGTTTTGATTTTATAATTATGTCACGTCTAAGTCGTGTCTCAATGCCAAAGGGGATCTTTCAATATCTACTAGGAATCCCTTAGAAATTAAGTATTCACTCGCTTTTTCCATGACGTTATTGTGTTTGTTTCTCCTAGTGCAGTGGTTAAAGATATGTGCCTGAGTCTCTGGTTTCTTATTGTACAATCTGCAGTACGTGTTCATTTTTTCCTTAACCCTATGAGTGCTGTAATTTAGGCTAATTATATTATTTCGGGCTTTGATCAAAAAATAATACTGGTTATCAGTCAAAGGTCGATGTTTGGTAAGGTATGCTGATTGTCTATTACCCCCTGTAGTCCTAGCTATATATCCTTGGTAGGTCATATTAAGCCTTTGTTCAGCATACTATTCGCTAGTTAAGTCGTGTATAATATCTGAAATGTCCTTAAGATTTTCCTTATCTATGGTGGTCCTAAAGTTATTCCTCTTAATTACTAGTTGAAAGCGCCCCTTAACTATTATCATTTTTATAATAATATTCAACTTTTCGTTAAGTCTTTGGGCGGAGGTGCAAAATTTTGAAAAAATTGTTATGGGTACATATTTCCCATCTTAATCTCAGAGTTAAGCCATTTGAGGGATAGGTCTATGTCTGCTATCTGACTTTTGAATCTCCCTTGGGTAATTGCTATTAGTTCCTTAACTATAAATTCCCTCATTTTTATATCTCTCGAGTTTAGAATTTTAATTAAGTGGGCATTACTCTAAATAAAGTATTCATCAATAATCGGGACTACTCCGAAACCTCCCATTTTCATATTGGCGTTTATAAATAATTATTAAGGTTTTGATGGATATCCTGTAGAGTATCTTTAAATTTCCGTTTTATTTTTTGATCAAAGCCCAGTTGTTTGTCGCTATGTTGGACTACCTTATTCCTATTGCTATCAAGGATCATATGATTAATATGACAGCTCCTGAAGACAAAAACGAGGCGAGAGTGGATGTGGGTCTTATAGGCTTGAATCTTTTGAGCAGGGTTGAGGTCAGATTTAAGAAGTTTTTCAGTATTCTCAATGGCTAGCTGAAGGGTGTCATCTATGCTGTACTTGCATTTTTGTCTAAAGTCTACCCTTAAGTATTTAGAAATATTATTTTCTCCTATGATCGGGATATTTTCGTCATATAACTTAAGCGAAGCGTCAGTATGGTTACGCTTTATTTGGAAATATCCACATTTATTGGGTCTAAATCTTAGGGTGGCCATATCTGTATATTTAACTATATCCTTAATCATTGCTCGCATTTGGGTTCTGGTTTTATTTGGCTGCTGGCCCTGCACTCATGACAACTCGGTTGTCCGCTGCGAGGCCTAATCGTAAGACTTAGAGGTTTACCAGCAGGGCACCGTTTTACAACTCATAACGGCTGATGGAAACGTTGGTCGAGACGAACAGGGTAAAATTTGAGAAGGGCGCCATGAAGTAACGGAATTAGGAGTGATCTCTAAATGATCATTAACCATGTATTTTTATTAAACCCTTTCTGATTTCAATTCGACCTGTTAGCTAGTGATAGGATGAAAATTCTAAGGATTGATAAGGTTAAACGTCTTATTATGGTTATATGTGACGCAGGAAAGCATCGGTCAACCAAATTCTCATATAATTCAGACCCAAATGTCCCCGTATAAGGCAACGACCAAATAATACAAATTCTAACAAAAAGCTTTCTTTTAAAATCATCATAATCCTTGAAAATAGGTATAAGGTAGATTGCCCTTACTCCTGATTAAAAGGAAGCAGCAGATGATGGGACGCCTCGAAGCAACTTAAGCCGAATCTACAAAGACATCCCAGAACTGATTTTTAAATTTACTCTTGCATTACAACCATAAATAATTTATACCGAAAATCTCAATATTCACAAAAACTTTTTATATAGGTCGGCCAGTTGATCGTGGCCAACTGTTTTAAGCGACTAAAATAATATACTATACAATAACAGTAATCGATTTATTATATCAAAATTTATTTTAAGGTGATTAAATTTATTTACTACTAAGTTCTAAATCATAAAGTTTTAGGAAATTTTTGAACTTCTTACTTTTTCTATCCCGCAAGAAATTAGAGTTTTTCTCCAGCCATTATCTCCTTCAATCTGATATCTCTCGCCACTCGGAAATTAATCAACATAAACCAAATCTGATCAAACGCGAGTGCTACAAAAAACCCAAGATTACACATTCGCCAATTCAAGGTATTTCAATACCATCCCGTATTTTTGATTCTTTCACCACAATCCGTTCTAAATTTCACGTGGAATTTATTTCATATAATTATCGAAAATAAACTTGCCGCACATCCCTAGAATCGTGCCAGCTCCGCCTGCTGTCGCTGCGATACAACGAATGGAAAGACTCGAACGGGAGAATTGAATTTTTAATTGAATTTCTTCAACCAAAAATATTTTATTTTAATTCGTTTTATTCATTAATTTTATATAAATTACCGATTTTCGGACAAATTACCTTGTTATTATGTTATTTTTATGTAAATTTCGTGCGGTTCTTGATGCATTTTGTATTTATTTTATTTTACTTTATGACGGCAGTTGTAGAGGTGTTCACCCTCTTCTCTTCAACTTCCTACTCGGCTCTAGGTTGGTCCTCTGAACATCATCGCTGGTAGCACCACACTAGTTGGACATCCATTCGATTCAAGGCCGGATCATCCAGTTCGAAGGATATGCCATATTCCGGCGGATACCCATCTGTGCTGGATATCTCCTTTGCAGTTATGGCTTTGTTTATGCGTTTCAGTTGTCTTCGGGCCATATCGGCGTTCCAGTGGAATTTCCGCTTTAGTTCTTCTAACCTGTACAACAAACATTGCACGCGTTAACACGCCTCGCGAGCAGGGTTTCGGCCAGGCTCGCAATTGATTGCGAGCAAACTTGGCTATCTCATAATTGAAGTGCTATAACCTACGTTCCAGAGGGCCTGTCGATATTTAGCGGCCACTGGAGGCGGGAACTCGTTCGTCATCTACCCACATAATCCCAAATCGTGCATCTGAATTAACTGAAATATTTAAATTAAAATGTGAATCTATAGTGATGGCAAGTTTATTGAATGTGTTAGAGGGGAAAATAATATATACATGAGTATTTTATATAAACCTGAAACGAGATTCCTGCATTCTTGCACTCATTCTAATCATCTAAATTCTCTACCCCCACAGGAACTCATAGGGTAGATACCCTTATTCGGTTCACTATGCCTCCCCTGTAATTATATTATTTAGAGTGTAATTTAGCATGTAACAAGTCCTCATAACCTTGTTTGTAATGCCTAGTTTCATTTCAGTTCCGACCGATGGCTTGGATTTGTTTCTTTTTGGTCTCAGCAGTTATTCGACTTGTGTAGAGTGTGCTAGCGGCTCCTGGTGATTCCGAAATACTTGTGTCTGTTGGTTGATTCGTGAATGGACAGATGGGTTAAGTAGTTTAGTTTTATACTCCTGGTGAGTCTTGCTGAGTCACTGGCCTATTTATTTTATGTCTAATTGTATTCATCAAAATTTTGGCTACGCCAAATTTAAATTTTGTTTATATAATTTATTTGGTGTCAGTTCATCGCTGCAATTTGTAGTTTTTTCTGCAATTAAATCTTTAACTGAAATCGCCTTCCTTCGATTTAATTACTACTTGGCATTGGGAATTATAATCGGCATCTGGTTTGTAATAACTGAGATTGGGTTGATTACCAATCTATTAAATAAGCTTTTTGAAATTTCTATTTTATTATACGGGTTAATTTGAAGGCAACTCCATGTTCTCCATACGTTGTATTGATCTTAAGGCCAGATTGTAGAGAATACACCTCAACGATGCATCGTCTTTATATTCGGGGTAAGTTCTTTTGTTTTTCGACCAACTGGAAATTATTACAACTGGGAATTATGCAAGGCGGCCACTACTTAGAATTTTGTTTTATCAGTCTTGGGTGAATTTTATAATTTAGTTTAGTCACTTCATTTAACTGGTTTATTCAGGTTTGGTAATGATGCTAGTTAGGTCCTTGATAGCAGTTTATAGTCATGTTTGTCAACTACAGCCGTGAATTTCGTCTTTGAATGACAGATTTCTACTCGTCCGTGGTCTGTGAGTAAAATAAAATGATGACCTACTCGTATAGTTTTATTGTTGGATTCAGGTATCGGCAATTTGAGGTCATCTACTAGAGTTTTATGAGACTATCAATACTTATCCGGTTGGAGTTTCGGCTTGTGGTTGTTAGCAAAGTGGGACGGGTGTTGCTATGCAAGTTTAAGTAAAGTGGCTCTCAATAATCTTGTGTCGGTTAATTAAATAGTGTTGTTATTTGTTAACAATTGAGACTCAGTTTGTGTTTTATTACATCATCCTAAATCATACTCAATGCTTGTAATTTATTTTAATTGTTGTCCATGTTTATTATCTTCTAATCGTCCTCCACTCAAATCGCGTCATGATTTAGGTGAGGAAGATTTATTAATCTAATTTTGGCGATTTGGTGTCAAAACCGAGTTGTTTTAGAATTTTCCCTTTTTAGTTTAGTTTATACAATAACACTTTCTAAAGTAGGCCAACGTTATGAAATTATTTACCACGCAAAAGTTGCCGACACCTCTTCTCTTTTGACTAATTATCCGTAGATTATACAATTTTAGCTGAAGCACTACGTTCAATCTCGTCTATTTGTCCGTGATTTCATTTAGTAGAGTTCGTGATCGGTGATATGGTTATTGTCCTACCCGTTTTAGTCGACTTTAAATAATTGAGCTTGTGCCGTACCTTCAACTTAGGCCCTGGTATTGTATTATGAAGTTTAGACCCCCAAAGTTTACGCCTAATTTGAGTTATACTTTTAGAGTACTTATGTATTGCCCTGTTATTATTAAGATAGATACTTTTCGATTAGAGTTTAGTCGATTAATTCAGATCGTTGCATAGATTTCGCAAGGCTTCTCCACTTACTTCTTGGCCAATTTAATCTTAATGTGTTAATGTAGATATTATAGTTTAAGAGTGCCCACTGAGCTACTCAGTGTGGTGATTTTGGCTGATATGTATATACTGAGTTTAGGTCGATATTTCGGGAAGCGAGTAAAAGAGGATCAGCCAAAAGACTGGTTCCCGATCTTCCCACCGCCCTTATAGTTCATTTCAATTTACGTTCGGACCGTCGTTACTTACGACTAGGCCTTCACGGGCACAGACTTTAGGCGGAGAACTTGCTCTTACACAATCTGGTAGTGTATAGGATTTTACTAACTTGTGGTATGTTCGGCTGTGGGCCGGAAAAATTTTGACAAAGAAAATTAACAAAGTGTTGTACATAATTTGTAATTGGCTTTATAACACACAGTGACATAAAGGCTTTTAAACCAGCATCATACAAACAAATTCCCAGAGGATACGCTCAAGTAGAGACTTACTTATAAGTATGCTTGAGTACGTATCGTATAATTGTTGGTTATCGTCAAAAAATTGCTGCCGAACGTTATCCAAGAAAAGTGACTTTTAACTTTTTGCCAGGACACAGTGATCTTCACCAAAATAGCGATTAAGTTATGCAAAATGAATTTGTATAAATACCCATTCTGTGAACCTAACCTTGCGTGTTCTTTTTGATGTGCTAAAACAAAACTTGACATTGAATTTATTTGTATTATCCCAATCGAATTTTATTATTTTCTTAAATTAAATAAACAATATATTTTTATAGTTTTTAATTGAATATTTCCAACAAAAAATATTCTATTTTAATTCATTTTATTCGTTAAATTTTCTAGTTTTTAAAAAAAAAATGTAAATCTTGTGTGGTTCTTAGTGCATTTTGTATATATTTTATTTTACTTTTAGGTTTTCTCGATTTTATATTTATTTATATTTTTCTGAGATTTTAGGGTGTTTATTCGATGTTTATATGTTTGATTTTAAATCTTGGCTGTTGTGTTTGCATGCTATTTTTAATACATTTAAACAAAACTCAGTCTTGGCCTAACATATGGATTGATTTAATTTAAATATATTTTACTTCAGTGATGCTATTTTTATTAAAATGAGGAATTAAACAAAAGAAAAGATCATTAAGATAAAAATCATCGATTTAATTATAAAGTAAATATAATTTACATTAATGTAGTTTTCACATTCATAAATACTTTTTTGTTTGTTTAAAATAAATTATATTATCATCTTATTGAAATAAATAAAATTATTTAAATAATGGAATATTGTAAATTAGTATCTTCGATTGATGATATTGAATCATCTCGTTAGAACAATATTTATGTTTTATTCGAAATTAATCTTTTTAAGGAACAGGACCAGCTATTGGTTTCTTACAAGCCCAAGCAGCTGAAATTAGAGCAACAAAAGTCAATTGGGCATCATATTTACAGTATTGTATTTTTTATAATTTCTTTTAGTATTCATTTATTTTTAGAGGTCAAATTATAACTGCCGATAGTTTTAAGTTTATAATGGAATATGACAGAGCCCCATCGCTTGAAGCAAGGAATGATTTGATTCGAAAAAATCCACATAATGTAATTTTATTCATTCTTTTCTTATTTTTGTTAATTTATTACTTTTAAGGCTGCAAAACTTTTTATTTTTCTTCTTAATACAATTTCATTGGAAACAACAACACAATATTTATTAACAATGATCGATGATATGTTGCAAGTAAATTATTTTTAATCATTTGTATATTTAATTTTAAAAAATTTTATTAAAAATTTTAATTTTTAACTTTGATTAATTAAAATGTTAAGGAATTTATTTTAGTAAACTATTTGTAGATATTTGGAATTTAAATTATCTCTTGATTTAATTTTGAATGGATTCGAATTATAAGTATACTATAATAAATCGGATTCTAAGAATGTAAATAAACATAAAATTCAATAGTAAAATCAGAAAACAAATGACGACACTCTTTTGAGGCATGAAAACCATCAAAGAAGTAAATGCATTTCTTTGAGATGTGATTTGAAAAAGGAATCCAATTTATCGTCCATGTCTAAAATTACATTTTAACTCTTTGACCTTTGGTCGTTCAATTGTGAAACGTCTAATTAATAAAACTATAAAACACAATATTCCTAATAGTATTCACGGAACCATTCATTTCTAATTAAAACCAATTATAGTTATTTTTTAATTCATTTTTTAGTTCTAGTGTGATTTGCTATTGCTGAAACTCAAAAAAAAAATTGTTTTTTGCCAAATAAAATATTAATTCCACCCACGCATGGTTAATCGAAACCCTTTAAAAAGTACTTAAATCACTATTATACCGGTTCGTAAAATGTCTATGATGGCCAACTATGTAATGAGAAAATATGAAATTTCATATTTTTGGTGATAAATCTGTCAATATTTATTTTGGGTTTCAGAGGGTTTCGGGAGGGGGGGTCATATTGATTTCTTCATAACTGCAAATAGTTCAAACGTATCAAGCCTATATTGTTACTAGGGAGCTTTGTTTTCTGAGATATCTTTTAGCATCAGATGAAACATCATTTGTTAATATTTTTGATTTTAGAGACATTAATTCAGATATTCATTTAGTTCATTGGTAAATGTAGGCATATTCTTCTTGTGCGTTGCCAAGTGAACATTGTTTTGCTAATATTCTAAATTTTGTCGTTTAATTATATCTGATAAGGTCGATTTTGGAGTAGTTTGACTAAAACACATTTGTAAGTAAACGAAGATTGATTTTGCAATGATTTAGCAACATAAAAAGATAGTGAGTTCGAAGAAGATATGGATTAATTTCTTTAATTGTACCGTTTATGTGAGTTTTTTGCAAATTGTTTTCGTAATTCCTTCGACTTCATCGATCAAACTGTGAAATATGAAAGTTTTTCCATTTTACCAATTATGATGCCAATACTGTGGCTTGAAAGGTCGATTTTATACAAGAAGGATTCTCATTTTTCAATATCACAAATGACGCTGGGAAAGTATAAATTGTTGCAATCATATTAAGTGAAATTTGAAGTAATATCCATTCTGATATTTCAACAATATAAATGTGCAATTTGGATGATTGTACGACAAAAGATGAAAATTTTTTCATAATGTTTTTTGAATGATATCTGAACATAGTAAAGGAATTTATTTTTATTATAATGAAATCCGAATTGGCGTAGATTACCTAACATCATGTGCTTTAGCCGTGTCAAATATTGTACCCGACATATCATATTACACCAGTGTTCCATTTTATTACTTTGTCATTATTTTCATATTATTCTAAAATCACATTAAATTTTTCAAAAGTTTTATTTCTCAAAATGTCTTAACCCTTTAAGTGCTATAAGCGAGTTAACTCGCTCTGTATTTCCATGCGCGCAACACCACTCATACAAAATCAGAGAGTAAACTCGCTATATTCGCTATGATATACTTTCAATAAATTTAAAAAAATAGTTTAAATCAATTTTGGTTTTGCCTGAAAATTCCCGGCCTGTAGTGCACAATCATGCTATAATCTCGTGGCATTTCAATCATTTTTTAGTACGAAAAATTAATTTCTCTAAATTTTTACAGGAAGATAAACAAAAAGTCGAAATATTTAGAGAATATTTCATGAAAGTAAAAGAAAATATGATGGATGTTTTCTTTTGCTTTCTACGCCGGGAAAATAAATTCATTGTTTACCAGGCATCGAGAATTATTGCCAAAATTGCTTGCTGGTCTAGTCAATTGATGGAAACCAGAGATCTCCAGTATTTCCTTCGGTGGATACAGGAGCAATTTTTCATTTCTGTAATACTATTAACTAATAACCTCAATAATAATTCTGATATTTAATAATAAGGATAATGAATATATACAAACCGTTGCTCGTAATTTGCAAATGATGCTAAGAATTCGTCAGTATCGCAAGGTCTTCATTGAATGTAACGGCATAGAAACGTAATTTTTTTTTCATAAAAAAATTTCTGTTTCTTCAATAATTTTTAATAAAAGAATTATCAATTCTCTCAATGGAAAGTTGAATACTCAAATCCAATATCAACTTATATTCTGTCTCTGGTGTTTGAGCTTTGATGCCGATTCTATTCCACAAATAATTAAGTAATCATGCGTGGTTGAAGTCATTGCAACATTGTTATCTGTTTAGAACTCCGCGTTTAATATCTGTCGTTTCCGACATCATCCGCCAGACTGAGCGTGAGAAGATTATTCGCGTTTCTCTGGCTTTGTTTCGAGTTCGATAGAATTTTGTCACCAGTTGATGAATTATTAATGTGTTACTCTTGTAGTATTTGTTGGAAAAACTATCTAATCAAACTCAAGTTCGTGAAATTGCTCTCGATATGGTCCAGTGCAAAGTCATGAAACAATTGGAGTTGTTTCAACAGAAGGATTACAGTCACGATCCAGAACTAACAGATGATTTGGCTTATCTTCAAGTGTGTTTTTGTTTTAATGAAAATTCAATTGCCTCATATATTTCTACGTGTTTGAAATTGTCAATGGAACTTATTTCTAATTCCAGGAGAAATTGTCATCCAGTGTCCGTGATGTGTCGTCAATGGAGGAATACGCGATTGAACTGAAATCCGGCCGATTGGAGTGGTCACCGGTTCACAAAGCTGAAAAGTTTTGGCGAGAAAATGCTGACAAATTCCTCGATAAGAATTATGAATTATTGAAGTAATCGGAAAAATTTGTCAAGGTGCTTTTTTGATTTCCGTTCTTTAGAATTCTAGTGAAATTGTTGGAAACCAATAAAGATCCGCTCGTGTTGCAAGTGGCTATTCATGATGTCGGGGAATTCGTCAGTCATTATCCCAGAGGCAAACAGTAAACATTTTATCATTTTCATTACCTTTTTAAATATCGCACATCTCTTAAAATCTTTCGCCTTTGACCTATTTTCTTTTTATATTTTTTTATCTTCATTTCTTTTTAGAATATCTATCAATATTTTGTTAAGTTTTATTTTGTTCCAATAATTTTAATTATTGATTTTTATCTGCTAAATCCAAAATATTGATCATTATTGAATAGTAAAATGCAATAAATTATAGTCGATCAATTATTATTGAATAGTGAAATGAAATAAATTTAATATCGATTAATTATTGAATAGTGAAATGACATAAATTTAATATCGATCAATTATTATTGAATAGTAAAATTTAATATCGATCATTTATTATTGAATAGTAAAATGCAATAAATTTAATATCGATCAATTATTATTGAATAGTAAAATTTAATATCGATCATTTATTATTGAATAGTAAAATTTAATATCGATCATTTATTATTGAATAGTAAAATGCAATAAATTTAATATCGATCAATTATTATTGAATAGTAAAATGCAATAAATTTAATATCGATCAATTATTATTGAATAGTGAAATGTAATAAATTTAATATCGATCAATTTTTATTGAATAGTAAAATTTAATATCGATCATTTATTATTGAATAGTAAAATGCAATAAATTTAATATCGATCAATTATTATTGAATAGTAAAATTTAATATCGATCATTTATTATTGAATAGTAAAATTTAATATCGATCATTTATTATTGAATAGTAAAATGCAATAAATTTAATATCGATCAATTATTATTGAATAGTAAAATGCAATAAATTTAATATCGATCAATTATTGAATAGTAAAATTTAATATCGATCAATTATTATTGAATAGTGAAATGTAATAAATTTAATATCGATTATTTATTATTGAATAGTAAAATGCAATAAATTTAATATCGATCAATTATTATTGAATAGTAAAATGCAATAAATTTAATATCGATCAATTATTATTGAATAGTGAAATGTAATAAATTTAATATCGATCAATTATTATTGAATATTAAAATATAATAAATTTAATATTAATAATAAATTTTTTTTGGGAGTATAGCCAATTCATTAGGTTTTAATTTAACTGCAATTAATTCAACAATTTCATAAGAAGCTATCAGAGCCTTTTCATACAGACTAAATTGTTTTTCATAAACATTTAGTTGTTTGGATTTCGCAGATAATGATTTTTGTCTTTTGATGGAAGAGAAGAATCATTAGTGAGCAAGTGACGTTGAAGTTCGCTTGGAACTATAGAACTATTTGATAATTTACAACCACATACCATTAACTAGGAAACAATTATATCATTTTCCATTGTAGATGTAAATCCAAATTTTAAGAAATCGTCATTTTATTTCCGATGAACAGTATATTTTTTTTTTGAGGAAACGTTTTTAGTCGTACTGGACATGATCGCTAACATCGTCATCAATATTTATATCTTCTTTGAGCTTTCTTCTTTTTTAACCATTTATACTTGTCAGAAGGTTCTTTTAAAATAAAAATAATACTGTTAAAGAAAAGACGAATCATATATTACATTTGAATACTTGTTATTTAAGTTATTTAAAAATAAAAATGTCATTTATGAAAGTCTTACCCCACTATTATGTTCCTTATAATATATAAACACCGTATAAAAAGTTTGAGTAAACAATTCTTAGGCTTAGGGGTAGCCCAAGTGCCTCAAAGGTTACAAAAGTTTTGAAAATTCAGCAAATTATGAATATTTATTTTAACGAACAGTCAACACAGTGTTTATTTCTCAACACAAAAACACAGTATTAGTGAATTGTTTGTTCACTTTCTGACAGAGTTCACAGTATCAGTTTGACAATATTCAGCTGTTCCAGAAAATTCTAAATTTATGGATTTCATAGCTGTTATCAGGGTACATTCTACGATGGTCCTCGACAACTTGCAACAGGAACTGAAGCTGCGCTTCATCAAGAGTTATATGTCCACTTTACTCCTGAATGAGTGCCACACCACGTTCAGCGTGATCATTGACAACTTTTTGAAAATTCAACTGTCTCTGCAGCCTTCTTGTAGTCATCTCTGCCCCCTCATAAGTCCGGATCAACCATGAGAAATCCATCTTGCAGGTCCATCGTTCGGATCAGTGTCATTGCTTTCGCTGTAACAAAATCTTCCTAGTTCTTTTCTATGAATGAATCAAGAGCAACACTTATTCGTTTGGATTGAACCTGATCTTCATTTTTTTCATTCAGCATGGATTGATGAGTATTGAGGCAGTGATTTCAGCAGCAGCAACTCGCTGTAAGGAGCATCTGATGCTTGAGGTGCGGGTATCCAAGCTTTCAGGTAGATACTTAAGACAAAAACAGATAAATCACGCAATCCTTTCTCTTCTGCAGGAGCCTGTTTGAATTAAGCCTTGAACATCCAGATTTTGAGGCTGTATATGACTTTGGTACATTGCTCCAAGTGACATGAATCGCATTCCTCTTGCAGGAGTAACTCCAAAAATGACAATCACAAGTTCCAAGAATTCTTTATAATCATCTCTCGGCTGACTCTGTTCAAGATGTTAGTGGGCAAAATCGATGGTACCTTGCTTTATGTCTCCGATTAGACTTACCACGTGTTGATCTGCGATCCCTGGCTGATAGTTGGCCGTGTCTTTGACGACAGTTTTCCCCCACACTTTCTCTTGGGTGACTGTAATGTAATACCTCCAACAGCCCCCTCACTTACCCCGTCACTTGTCAATTTGCAAAAGTACATAAATGAACTTTGAATTCGTAAATCAAGCAATGAATGCAAACAGTTCTATTATGTAATAAAATTAAGAACAATGCTTTCTTGCAGCCGCAGCTTTTGAGATTCAGAAACTTCACCATAGTTGAGCTACCTCTAAATAATGCTCAATTGTGCTTACGTTTTGCCTGAATTTTAATTTCATATGTAGGAACACAATGAGATGGTAAGAAGATTATATTTCAAAAGTTCAAAAATAAGCTCCACCCTAATATATATTCATCAACGCTACAAGCAAGTAAATTGTAAACTGAATTGCATCTGGTGACTGCCTGACTATCTTAGTGACCAATAGTCATCCAGTGGCACACTTCAAGAATTTTGCGTTCATGGGGTTGATAATCACTGCTCTAAGGATTGGATATAGCGTGTAGTGATATGCCAAAAAGTGTGACACTGAGTATTCTGAAGATTTTTTTCTCAGTCGACATATCACCCACTAACTTTTTTTTGATAGAATTAGCATTTTGACACAAACATAATTCTTATTATCATGAAAATAATCATTAAAATAATTATTATCATGAAAATAATCAATGTATAATATTAGATATAAATGGTGTATACTCTCAGTGAATAGAATGATAAAAATTTAAAATATAACGGTGAGCGTAACAAATTGTAAGTAAGCAAAAAAATTAAAACGCGTTGATGTTTGATGTAATGTTATATGTGGTTACAGTTTTAAAATATCGCCATTCCCATCTTTGCCACAGATTTGTGAACCTTCTTTAGGCGCATGGCATAATTTATTCAATAACCCGAAGTAAGATTTATTAAGAAAGTTGTTAACTACCAAACCGATAGTTCTACGACTTTATTCAGATATAGTACCTTTTGGACTTTTGTGTCGGAAATCGATTTTTACCACATAGTTCTATTCGAGTGAAGTGCATATATTATGAAAATATGATGAAAAAGGAAGTAGTAGATTACTGTAAAATATTTTTTGTTAAAACTAGAAGAAACTTCTGCTCAAATATTATTGAGAGTAAATTCTGGTAAATATAATTTCTTGTCGAATTATTCAGTTTCTGAATTTATTCAAAGTAATAAATTTTTTTTTTTGAAAAAAATATTACTGGATTTCACTGAAATAATTGATTAGTTTCTAAAATCAGTTAATTATGTAACAGCTTTATCTGATTTTTTGATATGATAAATTATTTTATCAAACTATTGAAGTTTTAATAATTAACCAATTATTAATAAATACAATAGAGAAACACTATTTGACTCTTAAAATGTTGCATAACATTTGTCTGCATTTTTATATCGATTAATGGCAAATTACAATTTTTACACAAATTAAAAAGAGTCATTAAAAATATTTTTTCTTTTTCGAAAATTATTTTTTTTTATGATTTTTTGAAAAATTTGAGATGCATGGAAAAAATATTCTAATATAAAATTTAATTATAAATTATTTAAATTATAGGGTAATCGAAAAACTTGGTGGAAAACAATTGGTTATGGAATTATTGAATGATAACGACCCAAACGTACGTTATCACGCTCTATTGTCATTGCAAAAGATTATGGTTCACAACTGGGAATATTTAGGGAAACAAGTGCCAAATGATTCTGTTCCGCAATCTAACAAAGCGAATTCTTAATATTTATGTGATAATATTACATTTCATTTCTCGTTAAATGAGAGAATAAGCATAATGGTACACTAAAAATTGTTTAGCTGATTATAATAAATATTACTTTTGACTTTTATTTATAATTTTACGTTTAATATTTTACATATAATTTTGTAGGTATGTGTGTAATCGACATTGCTATTTCACCAATCGTTATTTAATCGGACCTTTCAGTACATTCTATAAGACCCAAGATTTTTTTTAAATGTTTTGTTAAAATTTTATATTTAATCATAATTTAAACATAATTTTTTTATGATTTCTTGTATGAGTTTTAGAAATTTTGGAATTATTCAAAGAAAAGGTAAGTAATCTATTTATTAATTTATATACAAAAATTGACAGTTTACCAAAAATCTATTCGTTCTTAAGATATTTTGGTAATAACGTATGAGTTTCGAAGATCAAGAATTCTGTCTAACTTCTTTAAAATATATCAACTTTTTGCTCAGAAATCTTGAAATTGTTTTGGTTGATAATTGAATATCCTGAATTGTCTCCAAATATCGTTTCATTTGATGTAACGTTGAGTTATACGGTTTGTCAACTTACTCCAATAATTTGTCACCAACCAATTGAGGATAGATTTTCATCTTTTCTTCCTCCAGACTTTTAGTAGCGTCAAACGATGCTTTTCACTGTTTCTCGTTTCAAGAATTGGGCCTAATTGATAAAAATCAGTATATTTTTCATAACTTTAATAACTCTTCTTTTATTGGCATTTGATATTCTATGATAATTTAATCAAAATTTTAAATATAAACTTACATATTTAGATAATAGAAATATCATGCACTGCTAAAATATGGTACTACTACGTGCATGACATTCTACCAAACTTCTGCAATTAATAAAAATAATTCAATTTAAATATAATAAAATAAATATTAGAAGTCGTAATTTATAGAGTTAGGACAGTATATGTCTGAAACAATTTTAAATTAACATACTTTATAAATGGCTTCCTGCTATTTAATGTATTTATAGCATGATGTTGGAAAATCGGTTTTACTTGTTGGGATACTCGAGGTTCCCAATACACATAAATCTGTTAAGCACCAGTTCAACTAATACTCAGTTCCATAATTCATTGTCAAATGATGAGCTACATGGTTATTTTTAGTGTAACGCAATTTTATTGGGGGTTCAAAAAAATTCAATAGATTATTTATTTCGACTTCCTCTCATTCCACAATAATAAATCCATACGATTTGAGTACATGTTGAGTATATACTAATTTTCTCTAACAATGGCACGGTTTTAATTGCATAAGATGAAAGCATTCACTTTGCATTCGTACACAAAACATTTATAATCATTACTGTAGCAATCAATAAAACTTTATTGATGTAACTTAATGGAGCTGGGTTTTTCGTAAAGTTTTGTTTAATTACTGTTACATCTTCATCTTTATTTAGTTTCGATGTTAACGGATATCTTGCTACATCTTCAGCTGGTACTTTTTTACACCGATTTACATGAACAATAATCGTTCTAGCATTTTTGTTGTTTTGCATACACATTTTTAGATTAGTCTCTGTTATATCACATACTAGATATGGTGCTTTTAACGGTCTCTGTAATTTTACTGATAACTGTTTTGTGAGCCCGGGTTTATTTTGTTTGAACACTTTAGGGGTGCCGGTAGCTAAAAAGTTCAGGAACCACTGCAATAGACCATCTGTTTGTGGGCGATAAGATGATGTGCTGAGTTTCAATATACTAAATAGTTCTGTTATTGACTTGAACAAATCACTTTGAATATTCGTTCCTTGATCTGTAATTAGTTTTATAGGAGCTAAAATATTGGAAACATAATGTTTTCCACAAATACTCTAGCCACTGCTTCTGTCATCTGATTTTGCATCACATAAGCCTCAGACCATTTAGTTAAATAATAACAAAACACAATGATATATTTTTTCCAGCTAGTTGTTAAAGGTAGTGGACAGACAATGTCTATTTATGTGTTGGGCCAGAATACAAACAGCATTGAAAATTGTTTAAATATATCAGTAATACAGCACAAAACCCAGCATACTCTAAAATTTGAGAGAACATAAATAAATATAAAATCAAAAAACATAAAAGTAAAATAAAATAAATACAAAAGCATCAAGAACAACACGAAATTTACATAAAAAATGACATAAAAAATGACATAATAACAAGAAAATTTGACCGAAAAACGACAAGTTATAAAGTAAAAATTAATGAATTAAATGAGTAAAAATAAAATATTTTTGGTTGAATAAATCCTATTAAAAATTTTAAAAATAAATTTCCAATTTAAATTAAGAAAATAATAAATATTTAATTTAGATAACACAAATAATTTCAAGTTCAAATTTGTTTTATCGCAATAGAAATAACACGCAAGGTTAAGGTCAAATTATAGGAATATATACTGATGTGTTTTGACAAATAAAAAACTACTTTATTTTCAAATGTAATTCACACTCTTACTTTTCAGTATTATTTTTGCAGCATTAATTTGCAGTCGTATTTTCAGTTGGTATGCATTGACGTATGATTTGAAAATGAAGGCGTACCTACTATATGAATGAATTTATTGATTGATTAAATGACTTGCGATGAAGCGAGTGAACAATGTTTATGCAAATGAACTTCCGTTTACTATGTGACATGCCAAATAAACAATTTTATGCATCGAAGGTTTTAGTCAATTTATATGGTGATTTATTTATTTACTTTTCGCCCCACAGCCGCACACCAGCAATTAATTAAAATCATACATCCCTATGGAGCGGCGTAAGTGCGGTTCATCCGCCAATAGTTCGTGCCCGTGAGAGACCTCGCCATGAGTAACGACGAGCTCGAACGTCAAATCACTGAACTATATAGCGAAAGACAGTAGCTCGAGAGTGGATCTTTTGGCTCAATTTTCTTGCACTCAATTTCGATAAAATCGACATAAAATTTGAAACAACAATCGGCTCAAAATCACTAACACCGAGTTGTCTAGTGAGTACTCATTAAATCTAATATGAACATAAATAGATCATAAGGATAAAGAGAGGGAAAGGGTAGCGGGGAAAATTGCGAGATCGTTGCAACATGTTAAATGAATAGCCATCGGAAAAAGATTAATCCGAACGACCAAAATTATGAAAAAAAATATTTAAAAAAAATATATAAGAACTTAAAAAATTATGTTGAGTTGAGATGGAAAATTTTGGTGGAACGCTTCGCAAATTTTCGGAAATAATAAAGATATTTATCATAAAACTGTAAAATAAGGGTGAAACGCTGTTAAAATTTCCGATATGACAAAAATACTTTATCTAAAACTGTAAAATAATGATGGAGTACGGTTAAATTTTTATATAAGTAAAATATTTTTATAAAGCTGAGGAATAAGGACGGATCCCTACAAAAAAACTTAATAATAATAACGATAATGGTAAGGATAATGGTAATAATAATAATAATAATAATAATAATAATAATAATAATAATAATAATAATAATAATAATAATAATAATAATAATAATAATAATAATAATAATAATAATAATAATAATAATAATAATAATAATAATAATAATAATAATAATAATAATAATAATAATAATAATAATAATAATAAATATAATAAATTTTTAAAAAAACAATGCACAATATATTTTTAGTAATATTATGTGCATAAGAATTTTTTAAAAATCTTCACAACAATTGATTAAAATAAAGCAAATATATATATTCTTTAATTTGATTATTTTATTTTTGTTTTTTACTAAAATAAAATACAAAAAATTTTAAAATGTTAAAATTAAAAATATTTACTCACCAAAATGAATTTTTAAGTTTATTCTTTTTAATTTTACAAGCGCATTTATGTGCTTTAGTACCCGGACTTCGAATTACATGGATGAATTTTTTTTTGAAATTTTGAATTTTTTTCTTTATTTTGAGTTTGAATCCTGCATATTTATTTTTTTGAAAACCTAATCCTAAGTTATAAGTGCTAAAAAATTGGAAAATAAAACAGGGTTAAGCGCAGGGTTAGGTCAATTCTAGACCAATAAAAATCCAGTTAGGGTTAGTGTTTTACATTTTTTTTGAATTCGAACCCGGGAAGTACTAAAGTGAATAAGTACCTACTAGTTACAGTGAATTTCTAAAATTGTAAACTCGCACCTCCGGGTGTGCGAGCACCCTTGGTTAAGAACCACTGGTCTAACATCTTTTCCCATAGTATCCAAATAATTCTTTTCTTTCAATATTGATAGTGTTTTTCGAGTTGATAAATGCACTCCTAATACTCCATCATGATACAACAACAATTATACTTTTCAATGCATTTTGGAACAATAAATAATAAATTTTCATTTTTTTCACATTTATTATTCATTTTCAGTTTCATTCATATAATGACCGTATGCCAGGCTTACATTCTTTTCTAATCAAACCCTTTTATTCTCTTTGTTTGTTAGTGCAACCTTTGAAGTTTTAAAACTATAAAGTTGTTGATTGTTTCTACCAATACAAAATTGAGGTACAGAAAACGTAGTGCTTTTCTCGTAACAGTCCATATAAGATTTATGAGTTAACGTTGTGCCCTTCAATGTGACTCCTTTAACTTTATGCATTTTGATTTTCCTAGTAAACTATAGCATTTGGGTCTAAGGAATACCCATTTGTCATAACCTTCTCCCTTGCTTTCATCCTTGAATTAACCTATGACCGAATCGAGTTTTTTATTGTAAAGTGGGTGATTAGACGGATAATTAGAGGTGTCTAAAAGATTATCCTTAACTATTTCAGACAAAAAGATATCCAGTTTACAATTTTTGATTTTGAGAAAGAAAGAGTCAGCATCCCAGCAACTATATTAATCTCACAATTAAATTGTTGTCGATATTTTTCCAAGTCCTTATACTGAGGCTCATACATTCGAAGTTTCGATAAGTCAAGCACCGATTGACCTATATAACTCGGTCGATCTAAGCATACCGAGTCAGGATTTAACAAAGTAGCAATTAGATCATCAGCAATTTTGATACTTCTTTGAAAAGTTGGTTTAGAAGCATATGTAATCATCTTCTTTTCTATATTACATAATCTTAAATTAATTTGTTTTTCAGGTTTTCGACGGTTTTACCATACAAACTATTATTTAGAAGCTTATAATAATTTTTATCTAGCGTGTTTGTACTTTTTGCTTCTTAACTCTGTATTGGTATCAATGTAGTCTTTAAAAATAGGAGACTGTTTGAATCTTACAGCTCGATTCACACGAGTAACCTTAACACCAAGAGACAAGTATAATTTTAGTAAACGCCAATAAATCACATAATTCGTTTTTGGGTAATGAGTCAATAACAATTTTTCAATCTTAGATCCCTCAGGTTTCATTTTCTCAGCAGCAATAGGAAAGTCGTCTAACTTATCGTGAAGATCAGAAGAAATTTCAAGATCTAATTCAAGAGTATACCCATACGAAAAAGATTCAACGTTTAAAGAAAAACAATCAGATAATATTGAATTAAAATCATCAAGTATCCAACTGACTTTGCCACAAGGTAAAGGTTGACTTAAAGCCCAACCGTATAAATTATTAATATCTATATAAAGCAACTCAGTGCTTTTATCAGTTTTTACAAAGTGTTTATTAACAAAAGTAAGACCTCCACGAATACCACCCTCATAGAAATTATAAATTTCCATGTCTTGCAAGAGTTCAATGGGTTTATCTAAAGTTATTAACGCAGAACTCCAAGACATTTCAGGAATACCAAAATAATTTAAAGGCTCTAAACTATTATGAGCTATAGATTTCGCTCGAAATTGCTGGAAAAAGTCAGCTAAAAGAAAGCAATCGAGTTTCAAGCCTATCATCATATAGTCAAGTAAATTTACACATTTAATTTCAGTCCAAATTAATTGAGCTTTCTCATATTCAACTTCACTCACTCCTTCCCAGATTGAAGGCAGTTCATAAGTATTTTCAAGGACCTCTAAACTAGCGGCAAAGTTGTACGGAAAAATACCTTTTTCATTAACAATGGTACCAGTAAAAACAGATTTGTTAAAGATAAACTAGTCAAAGTTTTCACAGCCCTAGCTAATGAGTCATTAACAAACTGGTATGAGTCGATAAAACGTATTCTAAGCTTACCAACATATACCATAAGGGATAAGAACTTTTCACTACTAATTGGAATACATGATAAGTTCCAATTGGGAAATTAATTTATTCCATACTTAAGGATATGATGTAAGTCATACCCACGTAAATTATGAAAAACTACAGGTAATAATTCTTTGATGCGCCTATTAACATTACAACTTTTACACGCTGGACCTATATATTATCCTGTAAAATGGTCATGGTCTCTAACCTTATCTACTATGTTCTCATTACACAAATAACAATATTCACAATTATCAAATGAATATTCTTCGTCGAAAGTAAGTGGTAACATTAGCTTTTTCCCATTTTCTTTATAATGTTGTAGCACAATGCTTGTTCTTATATCTGAAACCTTCTTCAAAAATTCATAAACGCAGTTTTGACCAATGAAATGATGGTAACTTGTCATTCCAGTGAAGTTGTTGATTAATAAGAGTCCAGCAGAAATTGGAAAATGTTTTTGAAAATAAATGTCATCTTTTGGTAAACTAGATTCAAAATCTACATATATAACGAAAGGAGGTATTTTAGTTTTTGACCAGTTTTTGAACTCTAAATATTTATCTTTATCATTTGGTAATGTATATAGCGTAGTACCCAACTGATTTTTCTTACATAAATCTTGGTGTTTTTCAAAGGATTTTGGCTTACAAAATCCATTTAAACAATTTTCACGCCATTTGCAACGAATTCGAACATTACAATCATGGTTTTTATGACAATTCATCAAGGATTGTAAATTAGTTACTGCTGTATAATGATATTTTCCACCCTCGTTTATCAATAATAAATAAATTGGATCCACTCCAATTACTTTTGTTTGATGAATTATATTTAAATATGGATGCTTCATTATAAGTTCTTCTCTATCCTCAAAATTTTCGTTATTAATTGCTAAACCAGGATTTTCCTTCTCAAAACTTGGAATATCACACAGTTTCATTGGCATATCGTTAGGATCGTAGACCAAGTCATTCATATACAGTAAATATTTTCTTGGTCTATCTCTATCTTTCTTTATTTTATCAGATTTCAATACAGCCAAAACATTATATATGAAACATAAATTATCGGTATTTTGTACGTTAACTATTACCTTTTTACCTATTAGAGCTTTAGGTGTTGGAATATACATATTCCCAGATAACCTAGATATATTAGAAACTTTGATTACCTTGAAATTTACTTCTATTATTCGGTTTATTTTCCAACTACTTCCTAATTCTGTTCGTTCAACAATCTTTTCATTTATTTTCTTTATACCCTCATCAAGGAAAGTCGTAGTCACTGAAGCAGCTCAATTTGATATACTAATTACTTTGAGTTCCCCATCTTTTTCAAATTCTACTTGGACTCCAAATTGGACTTTTTAATGTTTCACTTCATTTAATGTAATTTTTAATTTTTCCAAAAGAGAAGATGGAAGAACTATTTCCTTAACTTTATATCGTCCGATGTTCACTTTTATAATTCGATGTGAGCGTAGTAAATCATATTCAATTTCTGGTTCAACAATAATGTCACTTAACCCTAGTCCAATTTGTAAATCATATTTAATAAATATTTTTTCAAGTATATCAGATTTTATGGTGCTTTTTCGTTTCAAACTGTGTTTAAACAATGATTTTTTATCCGTATAAAATTTGATATTCACGAATTTTGGCACAGCCTTTTTCAAATTTTTACACATATCCTAAAATAACTTCTGTTTTCAAAAATTTTGGAATAATATTTTTGATATGATCATAATTTTTTAAATCACCAATATCTAGGTTTTGAAGGTCTCAATCAGTGTTTCCCAACCGGTGTGCCGCGAGCTTCCCTAAAGTGTGTCGCGAGAAAAGTTAACATTTTTATAAAATGTTAATAAAACGTTTAAAAAAATAAATAGTTGTAGAATTACTCTGTTTATCTCTAAAGTATTATATTAGTAAACATTTTTGAAGCGATGGCGGGCTGTAACATGGCTAATTTAACCTTTAAAAGCTCGAAAAGAATTTATATACTTCCTCTTAATTTTTGATGTGTCGCAGAAATATGCTCATTCTCGGCAGGGTATCGCGAATATGAAAAGGTTGGGAAACACTGGTCTCAATTAACTGAAATGATTGTGATTTGATTAATTATCAATGATATATTTTAATACATGATAATTTATCATTTAATAAAATATATCCCGTGCAATCTAGCTTTTATTAATAACTAATATGAATCCTTGAAATGCTTTTTAAATTCTTCGAAAAAGTCAGTAATTTTTGGCACAATTTCTACCATAAAACGAATTTACTAAGAAAACTTATAAATTTGTTCGTATGGAATAATTAGTGATGTGGAAACATTAAAAATTTATTAGAAAACCTCCGTAATTTCTTTATTATTTTTAAAATGAAGTCGTTACTTATTTACAAGGTCTTTATTTATTGTACACTTGTATGTGATTTTTATCATAGAAATTTTATGTACGGTGCTTGTGTATACGAATTTATTTTTTTCTCACCAATTTATTAAAGACATACATTTATTATTGGTTAGTTTTTATATTATTTTGATTCAAGACCGTACTTATTAGGATTTGGTGTATTTTGAGGCGATGGCTTATCTCACTGATTTAACATTTAATTTATGCTGATCAATTAGGATCAACTTCCATGATATGTTAATAATTTTTTAAAGTTCTTCAGTCGATAATTCCTTTGTTGGCGTATCAACTGCAACTGCGTTATCAAGTGCACTCTATCACATTGGCAGAATCAATTTCACTAAAACCTAGGTCTCTTAAAATTTCTAATATGTTATGAGTGACCTCAGCAAAATGAGTCTCAAAGCCTACAAAATCATTTGCGCAAAGCGGCAAAATATGTTTTCAAACAGCCCTCAGATTGCTGGCAGTAATTTCGTGCCAAGCTTCGCCGATATTTTTAATAACTCTTCCAAAATTCAGTTAAAGTTGGTGCTTTTTCCCCTGACATTGCTTTTATAGCTTGCGAAAATGTTCGGCGTAAATAATAGGCTTTTAATGTTGCAATGACACATTGATCTATTGGTTGAATTAAAGAGATAGTATTTGGGGAAAGAAAAATTATTTTTATACGTTCATTTAAATCAGAGAGCCCAGTTGAATGACCTGGGGTGTTATCTAAAATCAATAAAATTTTACAATCTAAGCATTTTCTTTGCAATAACGTTCTGTTTTAGGACAAAAATAATTTTGAAACCAATCTTCAAATAAAGTTCTTGTCACCCATGCTTTTTATTTGCACGCCATAATACAGGAAGCGTGTTTTTAGAGAAACCTTTAAGTGCTCTGGGATTTTCAGCGCGATAAACTAGCATAGGGTTTAGTTTGAAATCCCCTGCAGCATTTCCACCCAATAATAGTGTTAGACGGTCTTTTGAAATTTTATATCCAGAACATGCCTTTTCTTTCTCGTCAATAAATGTGTGTGTCTGTAATTTTTTCCAAAACAATTCTTCAACATTTTTTTTTAATTCTATAGGATAATTTAAAGCTGCTTCCTTATCGGCACTTGTACGTTCACCAACAATGCGTACATTGTGAATTCCACACCTTTTTTTGAAACAAAAAAAACCAGCCATGCTTTTCGATTCTTCGAATTGTCTGAGGTGATGCCCGTGTTGTTGTAAAAACATTGACCATCTACCAGATGTTATGGTGAGACATTCTGGGCTCACATAACCAAGGAAACCAACATCATTTATCTTGAAATATGATGTAACAAGTTCACAGTAATGAACATCTTTGTGACTGATAGCTAAGCAAAATTTATATGTATAGCAATAATTCACTAAAACCAAATAGTAAATTAAATATACATAAAAATTAAACTTACTTATGATTATATTTTAATAATAATTTAATTAATAATTGATTGTTTATACCTCAAAATCATTCGTTTATACTAATTAAAATATATTGTTTATACTAATAATTACATCCCAATTGAAATTTTTAATCAATTTAAATTGAATAAATTAGAAATATGATGTTTGAAAATCAAATTTAATAACATAGGTTGCTATAGCTTCATGAAAATCATTAATATCAAGATTGAATAAAGTACAAAATGAAAAATACTTATTGATTTATATCACATCGATTAATTTTTCATCGAACTTGATCCACATCCTTGGGGATTGGATATTTCTCAATTTTCTTCACGTTTTCTGGATTTGGTCGCAAACTTCGTATTGAAATTATATGACCCACATACACAACTTCTGATTTGCTCCATTCGCACTTTGACGGCTTTATTTTTAAGTTTGCATCTAATAATCGCTTGAATGCCGTTTCCAAATCTTTCAAATGTTTGTGAAAATTAATAGAAAATATTATTATGTCATCGATGTATACTAAGGCGTGCGGGATGTCACGCAAAACAAAGTTTATACCCCTCTGAAATGTAGCCGGTGCTCCATTTAATCCATACGGTAATACATTAAACTCATACATATCTTTACCATCTGAAAATGTCATTTTCTTCTTATCTTCCTTTTTAAATTGAAATTTGTTGAGATTAATTACTGTAAAAAATTGCACTCCACCCATTTGATCAAACATTGCTTGTGCAACTGGTATAGGATATGTATTCTTTCTAGTAACTTGGTTTAATTTTCTATAATCAACACAAAATCTTAAGTCACCGTCTTTCTTTTTCACTACCACTATAGATGATTAAAATGGTGATGAGCTATCTCGAATTATTTTGAATTCCTTCATTGCTTTGATTTGCCGGTCACTTTATTCTTGATGTATATATGGAATTCTATACTGTCGTAATTTGATCGGAGTTTCGTCTATTAACGGTATCTCGTGCTCAATTATTTGAGTAAATCCTAGATCATACTTATGCTTTGCAAATATATTATCATATTTCTTTAATAATACTGTGAATTCTTGTTTTTACTCTATCGTTAGATAATTACTTGTAATTTGAGGTTTTTTGTAAATTTTTATATTTCTTGGTAACTTATGAGCTTCTTCAAATTTGATTTTTGTTAATATACCTAATTACGTTTTTGGTTTCATTTGAATGGACTTCATACTACAATTAGCTATTCTCACTGGTACTGATTTGTTTTTGACTTAAGAGATTTCTCTTGATTTGAAAACCGGAAATTTGGTAAAAGGACAGACAGGGGAAATTGTGCATAGTGCCGGAGAGGTCTTTCTAAATCAAACGTTAGAAGTGCCACCGAACAGTGAAGTAATATGTTATTACAATGTAATCAATGTATTAGATGAGGATTGTATATTTTAACCAAACAAAAATTAATGGAAAAGTACGATGTGCCATTTGTGCGATGAAATAGTAAAAGTTATCAAAAAGAATAGCTTACGTCTCTTTCTATCTATACCCTTGTCCATGCTCATCTATTTCCACAATTCTTATATCAATTTGTCATCGTTACTCTTTATTTATTAAGGTATCTTTCAAAAATTTGGGCAGTGTTCGACCCTTATTTTATGGAAAATTCCTTGTTTCATACAAACGTTAGCCTTTGGTAAATTGAAATGAATGCATTATTATAATGCAATTATTTTAGTCCAACAACTCATATTTGCTTTTCTATGGTCGCCACAGTTACCACCATTCATAAATCTCTATTTTATCATTTCATAGATCCATGCATAATGTATCATTTTATTTTAATTTCCACCGTGATGATTATCAAACAATGCACGTGATTTAACCCTACTTTTTACTTTCGTTGACCTAAATTTCTATCACTATTCGTATCCTTGATAATATAATAATCGCAGGAGTTAAATAAAAATTCAATTTTCACACTTAAACATATAATAATGTTGTCCCTTTAACTCTGACGATATTCCGGCATTTTACCCTCTTAACGCTCCGTCCACCATTCATGAACGCTGCGGTGAAATCCAGTGGAGTCTTACTTTCGAGATCAATGCAAAGTTGACCTGTCCCAGCAGACTCAGAAAAGCGGAAAATGATAAATTGACACATCAACGTCCCGCAAACTTAACTGCAGGAATTGAATATCAATTCAACATTTTCCCAACAGACTATTACAATATTATATCTAAATTGAATATAAGTAATTTAGGGGAACCTGCAAGCGATGCAAAAAAACATCGCGGCCTTCCAGAATAAGTTAAAATAAACAAAACATTAACTTCGAAAAACAAATTTGTACAAAATAACAATAATTACTATCCACAAGTTTGTCTGTCAAGCATCCAAATTTGAAAAATTGTCATAAATCGGCACAAAAATTGTCTAAATTTTTTTGTGTCTAACACAAGTGTCTAAAACAAATCTCTAAAAAATGGTTGTGTCTAAAAATGTCTAAAATTATGAAAATGACTGCTGTATATATAGTTTTTTCAAGCCTGAGTGCGACCAATAAGAGTATTTTGAGCCTTTTTCGGCTATTTTTCGGGGGGCTTTAATGCTTTTATTTTAAATATTTTTTTTGATATTATTTTCTCAATTTTTCGTAAATTTTTATATTTTAACCATTCGCTTTGATTGTTTCTCTTTTACCCTTTGATATTTAAATTTTTGATCCCCACTTCCGCCTATGTATTTTCTAAACCTTCTTTTGCACGATTTTGGGGCTTTTATATTTCTTTCTGCATCTGTAAGCTTTTCAATGATTTTAATTAATATTTGTTTTATTTTGTTTTTGATTTCTGCTTGCGGTGCCTAATTATGTTACAGCAGCAATATTGATAATTTCCAAACGTCATTGATTATTTTGTTTTAATTTACATAATTATCTCATTTTTGTTTAAATTATGGCTTATAGCCCATACAAACCTTTTAACGTTCTACTATGAGAAAATAGCGATTAGATGGCCTGGTTTGAAACTATAAAGATGAAAGAATTTTCCCAGTATTTTTATTATTAAAATGTTGAAATAATATAGGGGCGGAAAATTTGTATGTGAAAATGTTGCCTAAGTATTGAGTCGTTTAAATTTTTCTTCTGAAAAACTAAATTTGTTTTAGTGTATTTTTGAAAATTCTGAATTGTTTCAAACTATCTTTTCAATTGGTTCAACATGCTCTAACAATTTGTTATCTTAAAAAGTTTTGATTATTCTTATATCAGCATTATTTGTTGATAAGTAAAAATTTTAAATTAACATTTCAATAATTAACCGTTCATTATCTAGTTCTTTACAATTGTGATAATCGTAAAATTTAAATTACACGATAGTTGACACGAAATGTTTTGATGGAGACACGAATAACAAATGTTATTAACACAATAATAATTCTTCAGCTACAATGGAAGCAAACTCATTTAAACTTAGCCATAAATGTTGTGATATAAAAAAAGTATAATTTTCACCAAAATTTGTATGATAAAAACTATATTTAGAATAAAGAAACGTTAGTAAAAGACTTATAATAAAAACATAATTTAAGAAAGATATGGATATATTTAAAAAAACGATAAATAATTTGTCCAAAAATTATCCAAATAAATATTTAAAAAGTTTCAAATCATTAGACATTAAAGTTTTTCTACCGGCGTGTTGAGATAACTTATAACATTTTTCAAAATAATCAACAACATAATATTCAGTAGCTTCTTGAATAGCATCCAAAGCTTCTGATTGCCACCTCAAATCTGTTGCAAAATAAGACGCTATTTCTCTTACAACTCTAATGAAAGGTGTTTTTCTAAAAATGTTGTTAATAGAATATTACTCAATCAAGAAAAATACCTTATAAGATTAGTGGTGCATTTTTGCCACTTTTTAATTTCTTTTAAAATTTTAAGATGTTGTTGCTTATTGTTTCCACGGTGGGCACTATTATTTTTGTTCGTTTTTTTAGGCCTAGATACTTGTTAAAATAATATCTAAAAAATAGAGAAATTAAAATATTTACCATTTGAGGCATTTGATGTCACACATCTAGGATTTCTTGGTGTACTGGTAACAATATCTTTTGGAAATTTAATAGGTGCTCTTGTTTTCTTTTTCATTTTTATTTTTGGGTATTAAAATATTAAATTTTAAATAACATATTAAAACAAACTTTATAGACTTTGAATACAAATATAATATTTAAATATTTAAATATTTGAATAAATAAGTTGATTATTTAAAAACAAGTTTTTCGAAACAAATAGTTTAACATTCAAATTTTAAAAATAAAAATGTCACATTAACTATTGGTAGATTTCTTAATTAAATAGCCTGAGTAGTAATTTGAGAATTTCAAAATACTACATTCTACATTCTGTTTAATAATATATATCTAACTAAAAGTAAAAAAAAATTGAACTCTCTGAAAGAGACCAGAATGAAGAAATAGTATTGGTGAGTAAGTGGTTCATGACCTTGTAACCAAAAATGCAACCATCACCTCGCTCCAATGGTTACACGTAGCTAGGAAACGTTGGTAATGTAACCACCATTTATTTCGACTTCATCGGCAATTTCACAATGATAAATCTATACGATTTGAGTATATGTTGAGTATATACTAATTTTCTCTAACAATGGCACGGTTTTAATTGCATAAGATGGAAGCATTCGCTTTGCATTCGTACACAAAACATTCATAAACATTACTGTAGCAATCAATAAAACTTTATTGATGTAACTTAATGGAGCTGGGTTTTTCGTAAATTTTTGTTTAATTACTGTTTCATCTTCATCTTTGTTTAGTTTCGATCTTAACGAATATCTTGCTACATCTTCAGCTAGTACGTTTTTACACCAATTTACATGAACAACAATCGTTCCAGCTTTTTGTTGTTTTGAGGACGCAATTTAAGATTAGTCTCTATTGTATCACATACTAGATATGGTCCTTTAAATGGTCTCTGTAGTTTTACTGATAACTCTTTTGTAGACTCGGGTTTATTTATATACACAAAATCTTCGACTTTAATATCACGTGCATGGGTGCGCTTATCATGGTATTCTTTATAAGCTTCTTGGTGAAGTTTCATTTTGAGTCCAGCTTTAACCCACGCTGATTGCAGTCGTTCTTGCATAATTACTTTATAATCAGTTATGTCCATATATTGAGAAATAGGAGGCTGAAATTCAAGATCAATTGGCATATTGTTATACCGTAAATACATGAGATAAAATGTGTCGTTTACTGCTTTGCGATACGTAGATAAGCAAGGTTTGATAAACAAATCCCAGTCTTTCTGCTTCCGGTTTACATATGATGACATCATATTAATTAATGTACTTTTAAATCTCTCCACTAAACCATCTGTTTGTGGATGATAAGGTGATATGCTTAGTTTCAATATACTAAATAGTTCCGTTATTGACTTGAATAAACCACTTTGAAAATTCGTCCCTTGGTCTGAGAGCAGTTTCTTTGGCGCTCCGTACCTAAAAATAATGTTTTCCACAAATATTCTTGCCACTGTTTCTGCTTTCTGATTTTGCATCGCATAAGCCTCAGGCCATTTAGTTAAGTAATCACAAAACACAATGATATATTTGTTTCCGCTAGTTGCTTCTGGTAGTGGACCGACAATGTCCATTGCTGTCATTTCCATTGGTGCTTCTGGCACGGACATATGTTTTAAAGGAATCTTTATCGTCCATCCTGTTTCGTATAGTTAAACAAACTGAACATGCATGACACCATTGTCTAACATATTTTTCTATAGTATCTCAATAATACTTTTGTTTCAATCTTGATAGTGTTTTCCGAGCTGATAAATGCCCTCCTAATGCTCCATCATAATACAACAACAGTAATGTTTTTCGATGTTTTGTAGGAACGATAATTGATAAATTTTCATTTTTTACACATTTCAATAAACCATCATGTATAACGTATTTATGTTTTTCTTCGAAAACACTATTCCAGTCACTCTCTTTCTTGATTGTGACCGCATGTTGACGTAATTGATTTTACTTGAAACAATATTATCTTCCTCGGGTATTCTTGACATAGCGTCTCCATTCGAATTCGAATTTCCTGTACGGTACTTTATCTCGACCACCTGATTAACTTACTATCCGAATCTCTGTGCTTCATTAGCCATTGTAACGGATTATGATCCGTGAAGACGACAAATTTTTGTCTTCCAACTAAGTATTATCGGAAATTAGTTATCCCATAAACTAAAGCTAAGGTCTCTTTTTTAATTGTTGAAAAATTCTTTTCATGAGGTTTTAATAATCGACTGGCATAAGCAATAACATGATCTTTATCACCCTCGACTTACTGTCCCAATACAGAACCTATTGCAAAATTACTGGCATCCGACATTAATATAAATGGCTTTTTAAAATTTGGGCATCTTAATATTGGCTGGTTTATTAAGCTTTCTTTGAGTTTGTCGAAAGCTTCTTGCTGAGCCGTTGCCCATTTAAATTTGGTCTGCTTCTTTAACAACATATTTAAAGGTTGTGCGACATGTGAGAAATGTTCGAACTTGTCGAACTTGATCCACATCCTTGGGGATTGGATATTTCTCAATTTTCTTCACGTTTTCTGGATTTGGTCGCAAACTTCGTATTGAAATTATATGACCCACATACACAACTTCTGATTTGCTCCATTCGCACTTTGACGGCTTTATTTTTAAGTTTGCATCTAATAATCGCTTGAATGCCGTTTCCAAATCTTTCAAATGTTTGTGAAAATTAATAGAAAATATTATTATGTCATCGATGTATACTAAGGCGTGCGGGATGTCACGCAAAACAAAGTTTATACCCCTCTGAAATGTAGCCGGTGCTCCATTTAATCCATACGGTAATACATTAAACTCATACAGATCTTTACCATCTGAAAATGTCGTTTTCCTCTTATCTTCCTTTTTAACTTTAAATTTGTTGAGATCAATTACTGTAAAAAATTGCACTCCACCCATTTGATCAAACATTTCTTGTGCGACTGGTATAGGATATGTATCCTTTCTAGTAACTTGATTTAATTTTCTATAATCAACACAAAATCTTAAGTCACCGTCTTTCTTTTTCACTACTACTATAGATGATGAAAATGGTGATGAGCTATCTCGAATTATTTTGAATTCCTTCATTGCTTTGATTTGCCGGTCACTTTATTCTTGATGTATATATGGAATTCTATACTGTCGTAATTTGATCGGAGTTTCGTCTATTAACGGTATTTCGTGCTCAATTATTTGAGTAAGTCCCGAATCATACTCATGCTTTGCAAACATATTATCATATTTCTTTTATAATACCGTGAATTCTTGATTTTGCTCTATTATTAAATCATCATTTATAACTTGAGGTTTTTTATAAATTTTAATATTTCTAGGTAACTTCTGAATTTCTTCGGATTTAATTTTTGTTAATTTTCCCAATTTCGTTTTTGGTTTCATTTGAATGGACTTCGTACTGCAATTACTGGTACTGATTTGTTTTTGACTTTTACTATTTAATCACACATAGGTACATCGTACTTTTCGATTAGTTTTTTGTTTGTTAAAAAATACAATCCTCCTCTGATGCGTTCATTACATTACCATAATATATTACTTCACTGTTCGGTGGCACTTCTAATGTTTGATTTATAAAGACTTATCCTGCTCTATGCACAATTTCCGATGTCTATCCTTTTACCAAATTTCCGGTTTTCAAATCAAAAGAAATTCCTTGCAGTTGCTCCATAATGTCCATTCCAATAAGATATTTTACTGGACTTTTTCTCATCACTGATACCCAATGAGTTATTTCCTGATTCCCAAGGATTAACTTGGCTTTTAATTTTCCTATAATATTTAACACATTACGTGACATTGATTTAATGACATTATCCTGTGGCTTTAACTTGGCTTTCTTCTGCCGGGTTAAGAATTTTTCTGATACTATCGTATGACTTGACCCTGAATCTAACAAAGCTTCAATTTTCCTTTTATTGAACTGTAGGGTTGTTCGAGGTTGTTTGCCTCCAACCACTATTGTCATTAATGTATAACTACATTGAAAACCAAGAATGTTCTTTCTTTCAATTTCAGCACTCATTAGTTTCATCTTTTCTAATTCAACTGCAATATTATCGACTGATTTCATCTCTTTCAGTTTTTCGCATGGATATACCGGTGCTGTTGGCACAAACATCGGGGTGTACCACCAAGTAAGAGTATCAATTCCGCTCAATTTAGCACCGGTTCCAGCAAGAACTTGGACTCTGGTTCTGTTGTACTTTTCACTATTCCTCTCCGAAAATATCTTTGCTTGGGCCTGCCACCGTTGCTATCATCATTATGATCACTATTTTTGTTTTCCGATTGATATAAAGATTCCTCGCCTTTTGGATCATTTTTCAACTGTGCTTTCACTGTTGCCATTTCTTTGTATTGATGATTTGTAATAAAGAATTTAGCTACAAAAAGAATACACCCAATAATCAATTTACATGAATGACATATATTCGACGGGCTGACAATATCTGTGATACAATTACCTCTATTGTTACTGAAATTACATATATTCGAATTAAACCGGCACATGCCTGTCCCAAGAACATAAATTTGCCCCAAATTATTTCCATTGTTTTGTAGGTAGCTCGTTTGAAATGATCAGGTGTTAAAAAAATTAGTGTTGTTTTAGGGAGAACAGCTCCGACCCTCCTGGGTTCAGAGTACCCTTACCGTAAGTCTCCAAATTAAAACGTGTTCAAATTTACCAGATAAAAATTTTCAACTGTCAAATTTTTTAATTGTCAAATTTCCAAATTATAATTTGGGAAATGAAATTATATTAAACTAATGGTTATATTTACAATACTTTGCAAGTTCAAAAAAAGAATACAAAAATATGTGGACAATTATGTATTTTTATTTTATTATCTTTAGAGCGCAAGCGACTGTCGGAGGAAGATGGATTATCTTTAGAGCGCAAGCGATTGTCTGTCAAAGAAATTATTCTAGATCTTTTATAATAAAATAAAATTTAAAATTGAGTATTGTAATTCTTGAAAATATTGGTGGTGGAACAATGGCATTAAATACTAACGCAATTTAGGAACAAGTTGAAAGTAAATTTGTAAATGAAAATGGTGATAGGATGAGAGGATAATTAAACATGAATAATAATTCAATTTCAAATCTTCCTACTCCAAAAAATGAAAAGGATGCAGTCAATAAAAAATCTGTGGATGATTCGTTTAAAAGATATATCACAATTTTAGAGATGGAATATAATAAACAAATAAATGAAATAAATACAAATATTATTAGAATAAATTTTGAATTAAGTGAAATATGAATAACCGAATGAAGGTAAATGATACTCTCAAGAATAAAATAGGTCATTATAAAATTGAATCTTCACAACTCTTGAATGATTTCGAAACATTCAAAAAAGATGTTGCTAAAAATATACAAACATCAAACCTCAAGAATATAAAATATAATAACAAAGCGTTTGATTATAATGCTATTGAAGAACAGTCATCCATGATTTCTTTTATAATAAAAAATAATCCAACTATGTTCTTTGGTGATAAGGATCATAATTTTAATTTATTCCGCCAACACGATGATTTCTTTGTTATGTTTGTTTATAATGGTCAAAATATTGAAATTAATAAAATTAGAATAATGGGTTCATAAGAAAAATGTTTAGAGCTATAATTGGAAACAAACGAAAAACGTTGAAAATTTTCTAAGTCCATTCGGACATAGCCGAATTTCTGAGAGTTATCGATTGATTTTACTTTTTCTTAATTCCTGGAAGAACCAAGAAACATTTTGTTGATATTATTTCAGATTCTTCTTAGTTGAAGAAAGACGCAACTCTTTCATGAATTTTGTCTCAAACTTACGAGTGTTTTTAGAAATTGCACTCAAAAATCAATAGTTACACTTAAAAATCGATTTTAAAATTTGACCTTGAAAGGGGGGTATCTTGATTACTCATATGGCAGGAATTTAAAAATCGTAAATTACTCCGACTTTCAAACGTGATTTTAACCGTCTTTTTCAAAAGATACGAAAATCTTTCCTTCAACAAAAATATACTTCTCTCAGAACTCTATCATTTTACAGAAAATTATTTAGAGAATTTTACGTTCCATGGTTCCGGTGCCTAACGCCATTTAAAATACAAAATCTTGATTTTTCGTATTTTTGACCATTTTCCTATTAAATTTCAAACATGCCATGGTCAGTAAAGTTTTAGATCTTGTATTTCTCAATACTTTGGAAAAAAGAAAATTTCAAAAATGTCAAAGATTCTTTTACTAGATAAGTTTTCCTCTTTGAAAAATTAAAATTTTTCGCATGCAAAATCTAAAAAAGATATGAAAAGAATGTGGTCAGCGATTATATAGACAACGTCATTCTCTTTATTTTTGCTGAAATAGAATTTTGAAAATCTCAAATTCCCGTGCTATAGCGCGATAAAACAAAAAAGTAAATTTTATTTAAAAATCAATATTTGCAATTTTTAATCAATAATTGCACTATATGAAACGGGAGTTCAGGAATTGTCACACTTGTTATTTGTGTAAAAGGTTTATTAGGGATCATGGTCGTTTCTCATGTAAATATTTAAGGGCTGCTTATAGGAAGTGTAATGTGTCTAGACAAACCTAGAAACAATTACAAGCGGTTTTTCACAATTTGAGGGGATATGATGTCCATCAAATTTTAAAGTATGGTTTAAATAATTTCTCTTCTTCCAACCACCACTGAAAAATTTATCTCCCTCAGATAGTGTACATTAACAAATTTCCTGTTCGTTTTAGAGAGCATGTAGTTTATTAATTCATCTTTAGCAAAAGCTGGTAAGACACTTTCCGATTTGCCTTTAACTGATTCCGTTTTCGACGGCGTAATTATTAGAGCCAAGGCTATTTTCCCTTATGACTTTGCGACATCTATTGAGTTTCTCGAATCGATTCATCAATTGTCTCAGATTTTGGGTTCAGTATCTGCTGATAAATACGCTACCGCCTAACAAATTTGGAAATAGCAAAATTGTGAGACAATGTTAGATTATATGTTAACCTACTTAAAATTAGACGTATTCCTTGGGAATTATTTTCCGCAATTTCGCCCAAAAAGTAATTTGTTATAATAGTCTAGAACCTCTTAATTGTTATGGAATTCCTGGTATGTCATGGGCATATGCTCTCATGACATTGCAGGAATACATAAAACTTCTGCAGGACATGGAGATTTTTAATTTATACGATGGAGGAATAGGGGTGGGTTAACATTTGTTGACAAGCATTATGTCACAAGTTCTGAAAATACAGAACTCTTGAACATTAACATTAATAATTTATACGGTTGGACTCTTGGCTAAAATCTTCTGGGTGTATGAGAGTTTGAATGATATTTTATCTGATTGTTTGAATGTGGATATCCAATGGAGGTGGATATTGAGATTCCTCCTTGTGTACATGATTTTGTGAACGATTTTCTGATTTGGCCGGAAAAGAAGTGTCCACCGAACTCCAGAGTTGAGAAGTTGATGCTCACTCATTGGCCTAAGAAACATGTTTTTATTTTTTCAAAGTGCAAATACTTTTATTGTGATATGTTGAACGGTTTAAAAACTTATTATGTCTCGAGTTATTTTATAGTGTTTCGGAATTTTGTTTAATAAATTCCTTTTTAACATTTTAATATATTTCAAAACCACTTATAATAATAATGATAATAGAAATTCAGTAATAATATTAAATGTATCATAATAATCGAATACTTTAAACCAGAATAGTAATATTATTATTGTTAATAATTATATATATATATATATATATATATATATATATATATATATATATATATATATATATATATATATATATATATATATATATACAGCGCTGTAATTAGGCAGACGCCCGAAGAATTATTTCAAATGCAAATGTGCAATATTGTTACATTTAAACAGCTGTTATGAGTAACTACGAAATATATGCAACGATTTCAGTTTCTATAAGGTTCATCTCTACAAAAAAAAAGTGTGCTAGAATTAAAAATGGCCGCTGCCATTCTTTCTATTAGTTACAACTAACATTTAAATTGTATGAGGTGTCGTGTGAAATACAAAGTTTAAAATTTAAAGCATCGATATTAGTAGATGATTTTACAAGGTTTGCATTACTTTGGATTAGTGAAATCTTATCCAAACATTAATATTGCTATACGATTATTCCTCACACTTCCGGTATCAATTGCTTCGTGTGAGAGAAGTTTTAGCACGCTAAAATTAATTAAAAACTATTTAAGGTCTTCTATTGGACAAGATAGATTATCCAATCTTGCCATAATATCCATAGAGTATAACAACGATATAATTAATGACTTTGCTCAAATGAAAGCTAGAAGAGTACAATTAAATGAAAATTAAATATTCTTATAATATAAATAATGTAATATATTTTCGTGTACAATAAATTTTTTATATGATATCTGTTTGAACTATAATTGCTTTTCCCCAAAAATATCGGGGGGCCTAAAAAATCTAGTTACAGCGCTATATATATACACTGTGAAAAAAATAGTAACAATATTATAAAGAAAAAATAATAAAAAATAAATAAAAATAATGAAAGTATTAATAATAATAATAAAATATATCAGATAAGTGAATAACAAAATAATCCCTTGCTGGAAGTAATAATTATATTTTTGAAAAAGTTTTGATTATTACTTCGCAGCAAGGATTTATTTTGTTATTCACTTATCTGATATATCAATTTATTCTGCCACCAAGGAATCTTCATTTTATACTAATACTTTAATAATAAAATAATAATATTAATAATAAAAATTAGTAATAAAAATAATAATGTTAATAATAATATTTATAAATGACCTTGAACTTTGACCTTGAGAAATAACATGACCTTGACCATATTAAATATTTTATATTAGTCCATCAGTGATGTTTTTGAAAAATTTGACCTTGAACTTTGACCCCTAAAATGTGACATTGAGAATGACTTTTAATGAGCCAAGGTGTTTGTTTAAATGACTTTGACAATTATTATGACTCATCCAATGAGTCATTGCCTTAGTTTAAAATTTAACCTTGAATTTTAACCTCTAAAATTTTTTGTTCTTTTACGAGTCTTTTTAACACTTTTCCTGTTGTTAAACAGCAAACTTCGGTGTGATAAAGCAAGTCAACTTGACGTCATTTTCTATATTTTTACCGAAATAATTTTTTCAAAATCTACAACCTGCACACTTTGACGGGATAAAACAAGAAAATAAAATTGCACTATAAAATCCATTTTAAAATTATAAATTAATAGTATGGACTCAATAACTCATCCTGAGTGCAAAAACGCATGCTGTGCTAAGGGGCTCACATCCTAATACTGTGATTTATAACTTCCTTTTATTTATGGTAGTTATTTTTACACATTTTATAAAAATATTTTTTAAGTTTGCATTCTTTATTTTAAAATAATAACAGCGATTTAGTCATCAAGATAAAAGTGTTATCTTCACTTTAAACAAACAAAAAAATATTACAAAAATATTGTATAAAATTTAGATAAATGATGTGTGCCATCTGGATGTGTGCTCTCTAGTCTATACAAAGTGAACGTAGAGATAATTTATGTGTTTCAAACAAAGTGATACTATTTTTAAAACTGATCATACATATAATTATTGCTTAGGTTTTTTAATCTGTTACTCATAGATTTCTAAAACTTAATTTTTTTGCTATTAAGAATGAAATTCTTTATTCGTATAATAATTTCAGTTGTATCTTTTATTCTTGTATCGGACCTCTTTTCAGTGTCGGCTGATATTAGCAATACCTACCAAATTTATTTTCTCAATGAAACATGGAATGAAAATTACTTGAATTCTTCAACTGAGGAATATAAAAACAAAACATCTACTATCCAGTTGAGTTTAGTCAAAGTTTTATTAAATATGACCATAAATTCAATTCAAATAACGAATTTGAAGTTAGTTTTTTGTTTTATTTGTTATGTTTCACTGTTTTTATTTTAAGGAATTTGTTTGGTAAATGTTTTAATACGGTTCACTATATATTGAATACTTAGATTTTTTTTCTCACAACATTTTAGGATAATAGAAAATAAATAAATTGAAATTTTATTGACAAAGTATCTTCAGGATTTAATAAAGTTGAATAAATTTGATATTGTAAAATAGGTGTATATGAATAGGAAATTGGCTATGATAAAATCTGATAATAATAAAAAAAATGAATAAAATAAAATTAAAATTTTCCAAAATTTTATTTACCTTATTTTATAGATTTATAATTATTATTATTGTAAATAATAATTTCTTTAATAATCGAAACTTTTTTCAATATAATTATTACTTTGCAGCAATGGCTAATTTGTTATTCACTTATCTGATATATTATTTTTTTATAATTAGAAGTGTTTAATATTTTTTATTAAACCGTAGTACTGCTTTATTGTTAAAATTGAGTATTCTTGGAAATTATGTATCACTTGCCAAGAAATTTCAAACTCTTGTAAAACCGTCTTCCATTTTACTGAAACAATTAATCGTCAGGCCCTACCTTGAAAAATGTCATTGAGCTAATTTATCATTAAATTATCTATTAATTTTTAAAGACAACAAAGAACTTTTGAAATTGTCTAATAAATAATTGACCTTATTCAATAATTGGCGTCAATAGATGCCTATAAATAATTTATATCCGAGCTCGTATTTCTTCTTATTTAAAATAAATGTAAATCAAATTATACTTTGATAAGGACTTATTTGTTTTTCACCTCTGATTTCTTTATAAGTGACATAATAATATTTTCTCCAAAATTTGACTTTGAATCAGATTTTGTAGAAAATATTATGGAAATTATACTTGTTTATATTGATGAATAAATTATATTCAAGAATTATAATAATTTAAGTTAAAAATCTGAACATAAATGAGTCGCAGAATTTATAAACAAATCCTTGTGTAGCCCTTTGGCTGAGGTCGCTACACCAGTGGGGTAAAGTCACAAAGCAAATATCAAGTAACTTTTGATTAATTAGTTAAAATTACAAAATACATTATCGTATCTATTTATATACATAAAATTTATTTATTTATTATAATTCAAGCAATTGACGACATGTAAAATCTCTAAGAATTATCTAAAAATCCGAATAATTAGGGTTAAAAACATTTATTTGGCTAAAATATGTTTTTAACTCATTCTCAATTTATCGTAATGTATTATATATTAAATTAAAATGTTTATATTAATAGTAATTAGTGGTTATCGTGACTCATTTAGCTCAATTATTACTAACTGAGAGCATAATGCCAATGACTAACGATAATTAAGTTAATTTTAGTTTTTTTGTATATATTGGCAGTTATTTAAAATTTTTCTTTTAAATATAAATCTTCATCATGATATAAACATTATTTAAAAAATATTAAAATTGTATAAAACAAAAATTATATCGAGTATATTCATAATTTGGTCGTTAAACTTTGTCACATTTTATTTAACTCTATACTAACTTCACCTTGTATGTTTGAATGAATCACACAAATCTTGCAACGGCAAATAAACTCACTTCCCATGATCTGATCGAGCTGAATTTGGTCATTGGAAAAATTCATTCTTTCAAAATTTCAGATCGATCGAAAGTACTATAATTAACATTTTTGAAAATTTACAATTTGGTCACTTATTCCTATGGAAAAATTTCCGAACTCTGTGATTTTACGTAATATTAAATACTTTATAGCATTGAGCACGCATATTGAAACTTTAATTTTGAAGTATAAAAGAGTCAGATATTCTATTTTGATAAATTAATTGTTTTTTTATTATATTTTAGTTCGAGTGGCTCTTCTCTCATAGCCACAACATTAATTTTGAGTAATGAAACGATTGATATTCAGAGTCTGAACAATACAATAGCCAGTTTAAATGCCATGATATGTATGTTGGTTTGAAATAAATTATATTATATTAATAACTAATTAAATGTTAAATGTATTTGAGACATTTGCTCAAGGTATATTTGTTTACGTTAAAACCAACATATGAAAAACCGAAAATGTTAAACATTTATCTTCAAAAATAGAATTATTTCTTCAATAAAAGATCTACAAGAAAAATCTAATGATAGTCATATTATTGACAAATAAAATTATTTCATTATGATTAAACTATAAACCCTTGGTTTGGAAATTTTCTAATATTAACACAGTCTTGTATTTTTCTGTAAAACACCAATTTTTCATCACAAGTAATGATTCGATTTTAAAAAGGCATCATCTTATTCCTAAGAATTTAGAAAGAGCACATTTCCAAACGCTTCATTTTTTGTTTTTCGTTCAATTGATTGTGTGAGGATATTTAAGCATAATTATCAACGAACATAAATTAAGTTTTAAAATGATTAAAATTAAAAAATAAGATTTACATTAACTTTTGATAAATTAGAATAAATATTTTAAATATCTGATTATAATTTATTATATTAATTATTAAATATTAATTATTGCAATAATTGATCGATATAGCAGGTACATTTCATTGTCAGCTATGAATAAACAAGATGAGAACACGATAAAAGAAACGATAAATAACAAATGAATTTTAAAGTTCGGAGCACCAAACGAGATTCATGTAGATTGTGGAAAAGCATTTGAGTCAAAAGTTAAAAAGGATTTCACAGAATCAATGGGAATCACAATATGTTTTTTCGAGTCCGTATCACTATAATACAAATGGAAATGTTGAAAGGCAATTTAGGACAATAAGAGATTATGTAAATGCATCTCTAAAAGGAGGGACTCGGACTATTTGGTCAGATATATTGCCAGAAATTGAATTCACACTGAACGCAATTGAGAAAAGTCCTGCTGAGGTGGTATTTGATAGGAAAATATACTGAGAACAAAGGTACAGCAATAAACCGGTAGATCAAGCCATGAAAAAACACACCACAAAGTTATAACTAGAAAAGAGTTCAAAGTAGGAGATTCGGTACTAGTAAAAGTAGAAGCAAGATCAAAAGATAAAGAAAGATACGAAGGACCATTCGAAGTGATTCAGAAGATACATGATAGACAATATTCGTTACGAGACGCAAATGGAAGATTTGGTCAAAGAAACGTAGAGAAGATGAAATGATTTCTTGAAGAAGGGGGATCTGAAGATATTTCTTATCATTCTTATCAACGGACATAAATTAAGTTTTAAAATGATTAAAATTAAAAAATAAGATTTAAATTAACTTTTGATAAATTAGATTAAATATTTTAAATATCTGATTATAATTTATTATATTAATTATTAAATATTAATTATTAAAATATAATATAAAATAAAATTTAAATAATATAAAATTTAAATAAATAAATAATTAAATAAAATAAAATTTAAATAAATTAATTACTAAATAAAATAAAATTTAAATGCCATTGTTAATTTGTTTAAATTTTCGGATATATGAAAGATATAATTTTTATTTGAATAAATTTTTGAACTTTGAATGAATACAAATTTTGAATTAAATGAAGATGTTTTCACAGCATCTAACAGATGGGGAGTCCTTTAATCCATTTTTTCGTTTATTTATTGATTCCAAGTGCCTCCAAATTGTCGTAGGTAAACTTTCTAGTTCAATTGCAAAATCGCGGACTGATTGTTGAGGGTTATTTTCAACAATACGTCATAAATTGTCATCACTAAGGACAAATCCCGGTTTTCCCCTAATTATCCAGATCTATATTTTCTGAACGAAACTTTGCAAACCACCTCTGCAAGGTTCTAACATTTGTGCTACCGTCTCCAAAAGCCAAATTTATATTGTTAGTAGCATCTGTTCCCGAATGTCCTAATTTAAATTCATATAGAAAAAGTAGTCTAAAATTCTTAGAATCCATCATAAATAAATATCTATATAAAGTAAAGATTTATTAAACAGCGGTATAATATAAAATATTATTTAAACTTAAACACCTTTTTAAAAATTATATAATACTTAGATAATTAGATTTTAAACAATTAAAAAAAACGACATTTCATATGAATCAACCTAATATTTTTGGAAATTAGGTTCTTTTCATTGATTTGGTTGTCCTATATATTTCACCATTGAATTTTTTCAATTTTTTTACCTTCATTTTATTCGTTCTTAGATCAATTCTTTGTTTGATTTTAACACAGAATTTTGTAATTTCTTCCTTCAAGTGTTGAACGAGGTCTTCCGAGAACTCGTGACAAATAAAAATATTGGACTATAATTCTTAGAAATCAAAATAAATAAAATTTAAGTAATAAATTATTTATTCGATTTCGAGCCAATTAGGAAAACTTAAAAAAAAATTTTAAAACCTAAAAATTAGAATATCCCAAATAGTCGCGAGGTAACTTTTCAGGCCAAGGATTATTCAAACTGCTTGAAACATAAAAAATACAATTTTATCTTCTTAAACAATTTGCATAAAAGAGTGCGCTTCTCCTTCTACATCCGTAGATTCTTCTAATTCCATACTAAATAATTTAGATTGGGATTTTATTTATCAAGCGTTTTTCAATATCAGTTTCCAAACCAAAGAGATATGTCTAGCGATTGTATCGTTTGGTAAATGTACTTTCTTTCAGGACCAAAAAATGATTTTACAATTGCTGAACAAGCCGGAAAATGCACAGTACACTGAAAATGTTCTGTAGCCTTGTTCTCACTCTCACAATATACAGATATTTCTGTCGAAAAAAAGCAAAACCTGAAATCCGAAAAAAAGCATAAATTTTTAAATCATATTGTGTACATAATCGAAGATTTTTTTCAAAATATGTATAAAAAATATAATTATTTAATGCAAATAATAATTTTTATAACTTCAAAAATAATTTAACTCATTTATTTTGATTAATATCCGAGAAAAATACATATTTTTGGAGATTAGTTATTGTTACTTGATTTCCTAAATATTATTTATAATAATATATATGAAATAGTTGATCAAAGTTATATTTAAGAGCTTGAATTATGATCATATTTCCTTATGAAATCATAATTCAACTCTCAAAATTTTTTAACTTTAAGTTATGTAACTATATAAAAAATAACTTACTTAGCAGCTATTTAAAAAATGGCTGAAATGCATTTATTTTTTCACAAAATAAATTCCAACAAGTTGATTTATGTATAAACTTGAATTATAGCGGAATTTATCTCAATGGGGCTTGGTGTAGCTGTTACTTTCTAGGCGCGGATGAAATGTTGAAATGTATGTAAAAAATGCATGATTACTTACTAAATAACAGCATAACCTTTGCACTCAAAACCGCGAGCTATTTTTAATAATAGCTTCGATCTTAATCGCGCGCCTTTGATGTATTATTTGCAATTACTGATTTAAGTTACTTTTCGTTAGTTGTTTAAGGGTATTATGCATACGTTAATATATGTATTTAGAGCTTTTTATGTTATCAAAAGGTACAACCAGCTAGCCGTGGTTTTTAACGATCGAGCTGTGTTAAGTTCACTTAAATCGGTAAAGTCAATTAAAAAGTTAGCAAAAGAGCCCAACTTATTCTTTGACAGTTATTAAATTTTTAGACTGTCAATCAAAAATAACGTTCAATTAAAACACAAAATGCATTTTAAAAAGTAATATATTTTCTAAATTCTTTCTTTAATGCTTATTTGAATGGAAAGAATTGTAGGCAGTGCAAAGTGCATCTGATCGATTTTCATGTGACAGATTGATCACAGGTGAAATTATGAAACATTTATTGGAACTTTATCAGAATTGAGTAGTTTTGTGTTGTATTGATTATGGAAAAGGTTTCAAGGTGGCAAAAAGGTTTGCCGAAAATAGTAAACAGATCTAAAATATTATCGGTGAGAGAAAATGGAGGGCTGTGAAATTGTAGTTTATTTAAATTGAAATGCATAATATCCATTTTATAATATTTGGGTTTTAAAACTCTGAGATATCTGTATTTTTCGAAATATTTCAGTTACTTTGTTTGATGAACTTGTTTGAAGATTTTTTTCTTGATTTTACAGTAGGCTCGGCAGCTTTTCATGAGATTTTGAATCAGGCTTTGATAAGGTACTAGTAGGGAAGCTAATGGTAGTGATTCTTTGACGTTTATTTTAGAAAGTTTATCAAATCATATTTCAATTATTTCAGAAACAACCAGTGGTTATTTGTTACGGCCAGGAGTTTTAATTACTTCACAGTTCCGACAACCTTTCACAGATATCTTCGTACGAAACGAAATGTGTTTTTTTCGAAAATTTTTTTAGAGCTTTATAATAAACAGCGTTTAAAAATGTGGACTTCTAATTTTTTAAAGTTTCTGCAAATTAAAACAAATTAATCTTAATTTTGATTTTAGTTTTTATTCCAACTACTTCTAATCCAACAACCATTACAATGCCCTCGACCGTTCTGTCAGATTCAACACCAATAAATAGCGTAGCTAGCACGTAAGTTTTAAAAAAGCAAATTAATCAGAGGCTTTTTCATATTCATCTCTCTTTAGCCTAATGACCGTTACAAGTTCAGCTCCTAATGTTTCATTAACCACAGACAATATTACGACACTTTCTCCATCCACAACATCTATAAGTTCAAATGGAAATTCTTCAAGTAATTCTTTAAATTCTTAATATTTTATTAAATCCTTTTAGTAAGCTTTTTCACTTCGACACAGTCATCCTCAAATAATACAGACTCAACATCCTCTTTCACCAGTTCAAATCCAGTGACATCTTCCACTAATTCTACACTGAGTATTGTCTATTATTAATGACGAATTTATATTTACTTTAATTATAAATTTTAGATTTACCCACAATTACAACATCCAATTCTTCACAAATTAGTGACACTAATTCTACTACTACAATGTCTCTTACAAGTCCAAATACTTCCAGTAGTTTATAGATATTTATATACTTATTAATATTTAATATTGTTTTACTGTATTCCAGCATCTTCAACAACATTAAGTTCTTCATATTCAATATCCGCGAATAATGTCACAGAGAGTAGTGTTATTAATTATAAATAATTTATATATTGTAATTATAAATTTCAGATCTGCCTACGACTGTAACGTCCAATTCTCGACAAATTAGTGACACTAATTCTACTACTACAATGTCTCTTACAAGTCCAAATACATCCAGTAGTTTTTTAAATATTAAATACTTATTAATATTTAATATTGTTTTACTGTATTCCAGCATCTTCAACAACATTAAGTTCTTCATATTCAATATCCACGAATAATGTCACAGAGAGTATTGTTATTAATTATAAATCATTTATTTATTGTAATTATAAATTTCAGATCTGCCTACGACTGTAACGTCCAATTCTCGACAAATTAGTGACACTAATTCTACTACTACAATGTCTCTTACAAGTCCAAATACATCCAGTAGTTTTTAAATATTAAATACTTATTAATATTTAATATTGTTTTACTGTATTCCAGTATCTTCAACAACATCTACTACAAATCAAACTATATCAAGTTGTTTTAATCATTGAAGTATATTTTATTTATAAATTTTCTTTTTCAGCATCTTCAATATCATTTTATTCTTCAACGGTCACTACTCAAAGTATTTAAATTATTATTTATTATACTTAAAAATTACTCACTAACTACCGCATATACAGTAAAACCTCCATATAAAGCACATCCACTAAAAAGTACACCTCTCATAAAGGTACAAAATAATTAAAATGAGCTGCGTTTGTGATTTTAAGGGGCATTGATTCTTTATACAATGTACATCGCTATAAAGTAGACAATTTTATTTATATAATTTAAAAAAATATTAATTAACTCAAAAAAAAGAATTTTAACGCTTATTTTGAATATCATGTATTTTTTATAATCTTTAAAATTTTATGATTGATTGTGGGGAGCCTACTTCTGATATTGCTAAAAACCTTACAGTAATTGATACGATTAAGACTATGATAAATATCTGGGAATCTGTTAAAACTCAAACAATGATAAATTGTTTCAGGAATTATGAGATTTTTAATGAAAGTCGAGCTAATTAGGCGCTGACAGAGGTTGATATTGGAATCAAGGAAATGAATGGCTCAGCTGAAATGATCGGACCTTTCTCTAATGATGTTTTCGAAGAACGATGTTGAAATTCTTGATGTCATTTTAGATGATTATCTAACATATAAAGATGATGAAGAAAATGAGAGTAAAGATGATAAGTTAGAAAAAGAGAAACAAGATAAAGATGAAAAAATTCAACCCAAAAATAATTATTAAGCAATGCAAATGATTTCAAAACTTGTTATTTATGCTAAAATAAAAGGATTAATTGAAGAAGAGCTTTACTTATTGCAGTTTAATGAGAAAGTAAGAAAAGAGCAAGAGAAGAATAAAAGACAAACAAAAATTGATGAATTTTTAATTAAAAACTAATTGTTGTGTTCTTGTTGTATTTATGTGAAAAAAATTCTATCTTTACAAATTGTTTATTTTTTAATAAAGTTGTGTCCACGAAACAAGAGTGCATTTCCTCTTTTCGTGTTGAATTGAATCGACTCATTACACTTTGATAAATAAACATTTATTTTTTATGTATATTTTCATTTTATTTGCTAGAATTTTAAACTTCAAACATTTACCATATACAAAGACCCTCAACTTTCTTTTTGTTTTTAAATTTCTCATATAAGCACACCTACCTTTAAGAAGTACACACAAAGAACAATTGTTTGCAAATATGGTGTACTTTATATGGAGGTTTTACTATACGTTTGACAATGCATATGTGACAAAAAATAAAAATGCATATTATATTTTAATCATTGACTAATAAGATTTGGAATGATTTTCAATTTATATTCAATTACAATATAATAATCGAATAACTTATTATTAATTAATTAAACGAAAATGTCAATCCAACATATATATTAAACTACAATATATTTCGACAGACTCGCTGTCATCGTCAGGTAGAAATGAAATTCGAATTATATTTTTTTTCAATCAAATTAGTTCATTAAAATTTTATTTTAAAAATATATTCGGTTAAAAAATAATCAAATCTTAAATTATAAAAATTGACATAAAATGTATGAAACCGAAATTTTTACCAGATTTTTTTTTAATATTTTAATATTCGTATTTTATTGTATTCGTGTTTAAAAGTTGATTTTAAGTCTTGCTTAGATGGAATTCAGATCTTGGTTACGAATATAAATGTCATGGGTGCAATGCCCCATACATTGGAATGACTTCCCGTCATCTTCGCTCTCAAGTTATTGACCACAGTCTACTTAGGGAATCGATTAATATTAGTGAACGCAATTTTGTGTTACATGATGCAAATACGTGTAAAATATTTTTGTGAATGAATGAAACAATATATTATTTCAAATTTATTAGTCTTGTGAAAATTTCGATTTTTAAATTATCAAAGAAGGCAAAGTTTTAATAATAGAAAAACGATAACTAAATATTCTATATAACATTTCACTATATATTTTGACCGTTTATCAGTCTTCTTCAGTCTAAAATCACATTAACAATAACTAAATGAAAATAAGAAAATTTAAATAAATAAATTAATTATAACCATATTCAAAATGTATCAGAAAATATAAATTATTTTAATTTTATGAAAATAAAATAAACTAATTTTTAAAAATCTAAAAAATATCATTCCTTTTAAAAACAAGTTTTTTATAAAGCAAAAAAAAAATTTTAATTCTTTTTACTTAATAAAATCATTTTAACATTACAAAAATTGCATCATATACATCCCGTCATCTCTGTACTCGATCTGAGTAATTATTGGGATCGAATACTTGTGAGACGATGTTAATAAAATCATTAAATCCTATAATTAATGTTCAAAGTGTTCAGTCTACGGGTATTTTGAATGCCTTTAAGTCATTGAATGTGAATTTTGTTACATTGTTATCGCAGATTTTTTTTCCAATAATCAGCATTGCTTTGCTTGAATTTTGTTAACCCTTGTTAACACTTGATGACACATATAACCATCAGATAAACTTTATTAATTTTTTTTATTTTTCGTCGGTTGCCTGATATTAGTTAGCATTATCCATTGCAATTCGAATACAATAAAATTATTTTAATATAATTGATGAATTTAAGTTGACAAGTAGACAAATAATAATCTTCAAATAATGTTTAATTTCATCTTAGACATTTTTGAATTTTTCATTTCCAATAGTAATATCTTCTGGAAGTTCATAACTTTTTTTAAGAAGAAGAAGCTGCCTTTTGCATTCCTTTTTCAAAATCAAGAGCAATATAACACAGAATTTTCATTAGATAATCGGTCAAATCTATTCCAGCCAAAACCATTATGCAAATTACATAAGGCAGCGCATAGCCCGTTGAAAGCCAGACGCATCGAAAGAGAGAACTTCAGCACTACATTTAATATGAATAAAAATATCTTTATCACAGCGGTTATTGTCATCATTAATAAATCCATTCTTCAAGTTAAAGATGTTAACGTGTCCAATAACTTGTGATTGTGCCATCATTAATATTTTCATTAAAAGAAATAAAACAAGTATTCGAATAGAAAAATAATTCACAGAAATTCAAATCGAACCAAAAATTCCAAAAATTAAATGAAACTCCAAAAGATGCGTTTAGACCGCACCTAAACGTAATTCACAAATAATCGAATCTGTTAAGAAAAACACTTAAATATGCCAATATTAACTCATAAAATTCCAAAAAATACTGCATTCCACTAAATCAATATTTAAAAGGACTCGCGCCTGTGAACGCACACGACCCAATTAAAAAAATGCCCCACTGAGCACACAGACGCTGCCAAATTTCTAATTTTTATTGTTATCTGCAAAATTATGGAAAATAATTATATTTTTAATTATTGTATTTTTAGTTCCTTTAACGACGGCTTTACCAAGAAAAAATCTCACTATTCGTTTTGAAAATGAAGCTTGGATTTCAGATTATTCAAATCCCGACAGTACTGCATATAAATTGAAAGTTGACGAATTATATGCAAAACTAGAAAAAGCATTTTCACGCTCAAAATCTGATTTCGTTATTTATTCTTTAAGGTAATACCTTTCTATTCTTTAAGTAGTAAATACTTGAAATGTAAAGTTAAATATTTCTATATTCATAAGACGAGTGAAAGGACTATTATAGTGATGGATTATTTTAAGGTGTAACCACGAATTGTCCTAAAGTATACACCTGATTCAATTCATTAAAAACGCCTATAATAAAATGAAAAATCAATAAAGTTATAATATAGGAACATACATACTTACCCGTGTCTGCATGTAATTTGTTCAACTGAATAAAAACTTATATTATAGGAAGGAAGGAATTAGAAGAAAAACTTTTTTAACGTAAACACATAATACATAGTAAATAATGCATGCAAACTTTCAAAATGTAAAAATGTTCAATTCATTAAAAACTCTATATAAAACTATTTTTAGTAACTTTTTAGACAAGTTTTTTTAAAATTATAGCCGAAAATTTTTGAAAAAAATACCAATAACTCTACTTTGAGTTGTAGAGAAAATTAAGAAATAATTTCTTAAGATTTTTCATGAAATTCAATCAATTTAATATTTTTACAACTTTTCAGATATTTCAAAAATACCCATCGAAACTCTAGGTTTTTGAGTTTTTACCTCATTTGCAATTTACCGGGAGCAGTAGAACCAGAACCTTCAAATGAGGAGTTTAAAAAATACGGGAAACATAAGTTTTCTGATAACTTAAGTTAAAAAATTTTTTTTATAAAGTATAAAAAATCCAAATCATTAATACCATTGAAAATGAGAAAGATTTTTATAAATTTGGGAAATTTCAAAAGCTTCATAAAATCAATAATTATCAAAAATTTAGATTTGTAAAAAGGTAAAAAAGATGGCAGCCAAAACAAATTTCCAATGAACAGAGGAATAGTTTATTCGAATATAGAAACTTTTTAATAATAAATTTTAGTTTTCAATTAATCGGACTTACATTTATTCGAAAATAATTCCATTAATTTAATAAATTGGCATAAATTACTAAAAAACCCTAAAAAACTAATTAAAACTAAATTTATAATAAATGAGGATGAAAAGTATTATTTAAGAGCTTGAATAATGATCTCATAAATATACAGATCACAATCCAAGCCCTAAAATATACTTTATTAAACAAAATTACCTGTCAGCGATTTTAAAAATGACTAATTCATAAACTAACCATAATTGTAATTGGTTGTTCATTAAAACTTCTATTATAGAAGTTTTTAATGAATTGAATCAGGTGTATAGTCTTGATGATAAATGGGGATTAATCGTTGGGGCTATTGGTAAGGCTAGTATTCGGTACAGATGTTTAGGTACGCATTTTTTATAGGCCTTCTAACTCGCTTGGTAATTTTACTTCTAAAGAAAAGATCATAATTTGAGTTATTAAATTTAGTTTTGTTCGAAAAATTTTATTGATCTTGAGTAAAAACTGTACAAAGTGCAAATGCTGAATATTTATTCTGACTATTGCTAGACTCCCCTTAGCTAAATGTTTTTTATTATAAGACAATGTTGATGTTGATTGTTCTAGCGAAATTGTTCTGAAAAAGAGGATTTTTGGATTACCATTCATCGCAATACAGTGCAAAGTTCACTGTGATATATGAAGGATTTCCTTAGGTAAATTATAGAGCGGGGTGGGCACAATCCGGATTTTAATATTCTATCAAGAGTTATACACAAATTAAACTTTTTTATTTAATATAATTGCATATTTTCACAAGTCACGATATAAAAACATAGAAACTATATCATTATATAAACATAAAAATATAACTATGAAAAAGAAAATAAATATTTCAAAATTTTAGTAATTAAATTCAAATATAATGAAAAAAAATATAACAGAAATCTTTATCATAGAAATATATTTACTAATAAAATATAAGGACGATCTTTGGTCAAATCTTTAAAATTTGGTCAAAAGATAGTTAAAGTTGTTCGTAGAAATTTTGTAAGATGTTGATTGGTCAACTGTGAACGATGTTTTGACTTCACAAACTTCATAGTAATAAACTTCAAACTTTAATGGAAACCGCATTTACCCATCATTGTTATAGAGTTTTCTGATCCCTTCATTATAGTTAAAATAACTTTCCTATCTGTTTGAGAAGGTGGATAAAACTGTGTTTCTAACTTACTATCAGTTATCTATGAGCTTTTCAACTGGCTATAAGTGGGGTACGTATATTACTTATGTGTCGGCTAATGCTTTGAGATTTTTGAAAATCTCTTCAGCATTTTTCCCCTAGTTCTAGCATTTTTTTGATTATGGTTAAACAATCTTGATATACGCAAATATAGTCTTCATAAGTTTAATATATATATTGTATATCTGTAAGTCTAAAAATTAATAATGATTTTAAAGTGCAAAATTGTGCCATTAAGTACAAATTATGTTTGCATGTAATATTATTAAAAACCTTTTTTTAAAACTCAAATTTTATCAAATCTTTTTTAATTCACGTTGGGCACTTGATTATTGATCTCCAATTTTTTGAAATGTTAGAATTATCTACACATTGTTTGATTCTAAAATTTTTGCCCGATAACTTTATTTAAAAAGTTTTTATTAAGTCATATTTTACATCGTTATACTAGCCATACAAGATAATTTATCAAATTTATTAAATAGTATTAATTATCTATTTTTGCAAATTTTGTACTTGTATACGTAAAATAAATGTTTCTAAGTATTTGCATGTCATTCGATTTGTAATCAAACGCAAACAAAATCTATTCAAAATTATTGATTATTTATATATTTCTTTTTAACGTGCAGCTAAAACTAGTTATCAAAATAATGTTAATATCATCAGACTCAGTATTAAATTCTCTCCAAGATAATCAATTGTTTTATTGTTAATCAATACTTACAGATTTTTTACATGTTATAATGTGGAACAATTGACAATTTATTAGCCCATTTAAAACACATACAAGTATGTTATTAATGTTCTCAGAGACAACGTTAGCAAACCGGATGCTTTCTTTAGTATTTGTCAAATTTTGTTGAACTTTAGAATAGAAAGAAAATTCACATAGTCACATTTTTTATCATAGTTTTTAAAGCTGTTAAAGAAATAGTCTCACATTGTGACTCATTAACAGTTAAATATTTTTGTTAATCAGTTCCAATTGTTTAAATTCTATAGTTATCAATCAGTTCAAAATCTATTGTATTTCACTCCAGAATTGTTTCACTTTCATAGATCTTGAGATTTATTATTCAAAATAAAATTTTTTATAGAATAAGGTTGATTTTTAAAAATTCTGTTTTATATTATTAATATAAAGATGTTAAATATTTTAAGCTATTTTATAACCAATTTTAATTGATTATATTCTACATATTCTGATTTAATAATATTTTGGGTGAAATACAGTTAGTTATTTTAATTGGTTGAAGTAAACGGGAATCAATTCACCAATCAGAGAATTTTCCAATTAACGATTAATTGGCAGATTACTAGGTTGTGTAAAAAGTTCCCGGGCAGTTTTAGATTACAATTTCAACATATAGAATGACAATGAAAGCAAACATTATTAACCAACCGTTTTATTCGTCAAAGTAAAGTCTTTCATTGTCTATTATAAGCTGCTATCTCTCCACAAGCAACCGAATCTGATTAAAATATCAATTTTGATCTTTACTGGGAAAGAATTGCTGGCAACCCTGTTCAACTTCAAATAAAATTGTAAATTTTCGTCCTTGTAAGAAATGTTGCATTGAACGGAACAATCCGTAATCAGATGGAACAACTTCTGGGCTGTATAGAGGATGGGATAAAACTTCAACACCAGATAATTCATAAATCTTCTGCTGACTTAGACGAGCGCGATGGCAGGAGTCATTGTCAAATTGCATGAGAGCTCGATTTCGATTGACTAATGCTGGGTATTTAACTCTTAAAATGTTGTATACAAGATCCATCTGTTCACAGTAAAGCTCCGCCTTGGCAGCATGACCGTCAGGAATAAACTCGTAATTTCCATGTACGCAAAGTGTTTTGTAAATTCACTTGATGATGCTGCCCGGGAACTTTTTACACGACCTATTATTAACAAGATTATGTTTGTCAATAACATCTAGGTATTTTTGAGTGCTCTGTTGGGGTTATAACAAAACATGAATAAAAATAATAAAATTTTAAAATTATCAAAATCAATTAAAATTAATTAAAATTTTTAAAAAAGTAAAAATCAATATTTTTCGGTTGGAAAAAAGTGGTAACCGGTGGCAAATTTGATAGTGAAGACGAATAAAATATTATTATACTGAGATAAGGTATATTGAAGGGTCAGGAGCCCAAAAACAAATTAATTAATTAATTAATTAAATTATTTACCGACAAACCCATTAATCAAGGGCCGCCGAGCTGAACGTCAGCTTAATGTGTTTCCGGGCATTAGCGAAACGGGCAATAAATTGTCCAAAATGGAAAATTGTTTTTCAGTAGTAATTCAGATTAATGGGAATCCATAAACTATAAAAACAACTGACAACAAAATAAGTTGCCAGTGGTCGGAGCGCGAAAATAACGAGTCGAAGGAAACGAGTGAATAGCAGTAAATCGATAAAGTTAATCAGATTGCAGTTGAACTTACATCGTGATACCCTTAGGGTGTATACGATAAATAAATTATTGTGTATCGTGGTGAATATTTGTCAATAAAGATTTCTTTGTTGGGATTTTTGTCTTATTGATTATTGAACACGAGGAGTCGGATCGAGAGACCTATTCATAGACGAATATTTAATATCCCAACAGCTCTATAACACAAAAGTTGATTGATAAAATTTCACTTAATCCCGATTATTCACTCCAATAATATATGAAACTAGGAAATATAGTAATAGACGGCTAACTAAGAATTTCAATTATATAATTTGGTCAATACAATCAAAATATCAAATGATACAAATTACCCTATCAACATCAAGAAATAGAAGATCCGTTGTAAAATACAATGTCTATTATATAAAATTGAACGATCTTATTTTGTATTTAGATTCTATGAGTGTGTTTTAATTAACATTTTACAATTTTTATGGCAAACTTGCGTTTTGAGATTTACTGACTTTCAGTGATGCAAACAACTAGTTGAGACCTTATTTGTGATCTCTAAACGCATCATTTACAGAAGATCTTACAACATAACTTTTTCAGTAATTTAAGATTTTACATGAACAACATTTGAATATAATATTTTTTTAAGGCGTTTATTTGTGTATTAAATTTATTTTTTTTCAGTCAGGGGAGTATTATAATTGTCTTCGGATTACCTAGTAATATTGATGAGAATACACTTTCGGCGGCTTTAACAAATTTAGGAGCCACATTGGGTATGAATAATTTTTAATTTTATATATGATATTTTATACAATTGATGTATCATCAGAGTAGGATTAAATAATTCAAAATATTAAAACAATTATAAACCCAAAAATAAAATGTAGTGCCTGTAAAATTTAATTTTTAATTAAATAACAAATGCGTTATTAAAACAACACATTTAATTTGTGTTTGAATATTGACACTTTTAATGATCGCCGCATTTTTTAATTCAAATCCTTACAAACAACGAATGAATCTCTTCAACCAATTGTCAATAACTTCTCAAAAGGTGAAATTACTGTTTTTGGTTAATTCTTGTTTCCATTTATTCAAGTCAGCTCCAAACTCAACAAACTCATTTCAGATTCCAAACTGTTGGAACTTATTCAAATATCAAATTATTGTTTTCTCTTAAAAACATTTCTAACATCGTCAAATCGTTTCTATTAACACCACTATGATACTCGAAGAAACGCAAAACCTTGATATCTCATGCTAATGATCAACTGGCCAACAATCGAATACAAAGTTCAACTGATCAAATACATATTGAATTTATTTTGAATACATTTTTGCTGTTATTATTGTGTCTCTTCAGAACCTTAATAATTTTATCCTAGTTTTTTTCCTTGTAAAATCTTTGTTAAGTTTTTATATTATAATAAACGATTAAAGCCATAATAATTATAAATCACATCAGTAAAAGATAGGATTGGTTTTAGATTTAAATTTCCTTTTTTTGTTTTTAGTAAAATTGCAAGGCTTATCATAACTTTTAGTAGTTATTTTTGTGAATTAATGATGCTACCAGGAAATCATCGCTGTATATCAGTCTTTCTCAAAATGGGCGATAACGCCCCCTTGTGGGCGTTTGAGACCTAGAAGGGGCGTTAAAGGGCCCAGAAAAAATGGAGGGCGTTGATGTTTGTTAAGAAGGCGATGGTAGATTTGTAATTTCATTTACTTTATATTTTAAATTTCATTAAAATTAAAAAATACCTACTACACAATAACGAGTAATTAGTTTATATTTCTACCCTGTATGATAGTAAAAAAATTGAAATACTTAACATAGATTTCGTAGGATAGCCCGCACGCCGTACGCAATCAAGTTGTAACAAGTTTCTGTTAAATAACGCTATTGGAGCAATCCGGTAGCAATTGTTCTGTACCATTACAATTTATTTACATGTAATACATTTTGTATATTATACAATTAAATAATCTTTAGGGGGCGGCGGCAAATCAAATTGTGTCTTAAGGGGGCGATGGTTAAAAAATAGCTTGAGAAACACTGCTGTATATTATCAATAAAATCCTTTAAAATTACTAAATAATTCCAAATATTTTTCTATAAAATAAAACAGATAAAATAATAAAGCGTTTAAAAAATTTTATTAGATTGTTTTTTGATTTTGGATAAAATGTTTTTTCAAAAATCAGTGAAAATAAATTAGCTGAAAAAATATTAAAACTTTTATTGAAAAAGTGTTGATAACTAATGCATTAGAATCTCAAGCTTCGATATATGAATTCCGAATATTCATAATCTCAGACACACTGAATACTTATTTTGTAAGAATATACAACCGTATTTTAATCCACGTATGAATATTGTGACCAAAAACCTATTTTCACACTATATATGTTTCCAAAAGTCCAAATCTATCACGTTTCGGTTCTTGTGAGCTGTTTGATTCAGCAAATAACTAAAAATTTTACACTTATCATCAGACAACCTCCGTGTTTCGTTCTGTGGTGATATTTTTAAACATTAATTTCGTAAGAAATTTGTCCGAATTCAAGTTTATGTACAAATTCCATATGACAAAAAAAACTGCAATATATGCAATATTAAGTGACAAGATGAGTGAATAATGATTGTACACAAGTTTTCGACATTCTGACCGATTTTATTTACAAAACTTTTATTTAAATGGTTTTTTAACTTGAAATAAGAAAAGATAAACACTAATTCAATAATGTAAACATCAAACTTATTTTTATTGTTTATTTCTTGAGATTCCCGTTACCATACATTTTTCAAACAATATACGTGAAATGGGTGCTAGGACAAAATGTCCGCGAACCAAATGGGACGGACTAAATGTCATGAGGACAAAATGGTACTTTCTTTAAGTTTTTTTATATATATAGGCACCGATATTAACGGGCAATCCCAAAAATTTGAAATCCAGCTCATGCTCAAGTGATAGTGCTGACAATTAATTTTATTAAGCGAAACCAATAATTACCTGGACAAAGTTAATTTTAATTTGTATAACTATGGCTTTTATTTGAAGCCAAAACGAATATTTGGTTCATTGTTACTGTTTCAATAGTTGTCAAAAGTTATTTCACGGAAAATGCTTTAATTGTATTGCAGTTTTTATCTCATTCGTGAGAATTTTAAATCTAAAAAGTAATATTTATTATCATTTTCCCTTACAATTTTGTCCGTGACATTTTCTCTGCTAACATTTTGTCTGGCAACCGTGAAATGCTCTTTCAATAATTATAAGTTTGCATTTTACTAACCTCTATATAACCATATACATATTTTCCCTCTATCTTAGCAGCGAAAGAGTAAATGACACTAGATTAATAAAATTAATTAAATTTCCAAGTCAATTAGAAGTTAACTTTTATCATTTAAATTTTTAATAATATTAACATTTTAATTTAGTTAATAATTCGTCAAGTCTTCCAGTATACGCCATCATTCTCATTGTAATATTCACCACTCTAATTGTGATTGCCATTGTGTTTGTAATATCAGCGGTAAGCAATAAGTTTTATATTTTTGTATGATAAATATTAAAATTTAGTGTTAGAAATAAAACTTTGTATTTTTAATGGATGTTATTAATTTAAGAAATCACTTAAATAATATGTTATCTAAAATGTTTCTTTCTTTTTTTAAGAAACTCTCATTTTTGAATGTCGATAAAAAGTCGATGATTTTCTTAATTTTTATATTCCCTTCTAATTCGTGTAAGGTAGACAATATGTTCATTAATAAGTCAAAAACTCCGATTGGATTGTGTTTGTATTTCGGTAATCAATTTACACGTAATTGTTGTAATGCAACATAAACCTAATTCTCTTTTTACTCGATAGATACGTTTCTAGAAAACTCACGTAAAAAACATACGGTATCCATTTGAAAAGTAAACTAAAATAATGTGATTAGATATATAAAGGTTTTATATGCTTTATAAATGTTTTATTTAAATGCATATTAGGTATGTTTATGAAAACAAAAAAACCATAATTAAAAATACTGATTTAACAGGAAAAAATTCATAATTTAACAAAAGATAACTAAAAAAATTCATTTTAATGAAACAAAAAATGGAGAAATATTACATAAAATATATTTTAAATTGATATCATTACTTGATTCAATGCGGATTTGTTTATGCATAAACTTTCGTCACTAGAAATATTTTCCACTTCATTCTCAGTCTCAAGAAGTAGTGCTGGTGTTTCAGTGGTTTTAGTAAAAATATCCATTAGAGATGTCTATGTTCCTGGTTTGATTAGACTGTTATGCGACTCTTTATAATTGACCATTAATAACTTAAAGTCTTGTTGAAATTTTTTAGCTCTTTGCTCAAACGGATCATTTTTTGGAATCGCGTTAAACTTAAATCAAGTCGAGTAAAAAACGTAAAAAACGTTGAATCACGTTAAATAAAATTCGTGTAAAAAAAGAATTAGGTGTACATTATTGATTTCCAGTCATCTATGTACTCGAGTTCTTGAGTATTGCAGATTGAAAGGATTCACCAATATTAGTGAGCACAATAGGAGCTGTATGAGTAAAATAGACATGTCTGATTTTAAAATTATATGAAAAATTTTTAGTCGATTATTAGGAGCGTATTATACGTTATGCAATGTTGATAAGATCATTGGATCCAAGGATAATAGGAAAAATCCTATGAATACGAATGTTTTGAATGTTCTTAAATAGTTTGATTATGTAAAATTGTGATAGAAAAGATGTTGTTGTGTTTAAAAATTTTAATTTTTGATATTTTTATTATATATTTATATATAATAAATATACATATATTATTTTAAAATAATTTAAATTTTAAATGTTAATTTTATTATTTTAAGTTAAATGATTTAAAATTTTAATTTTTACTATTAATTTGAGATTTTTATTATAATTATGAATTTATTTTTTTTAAATAAATTTTTAAGTTTTAAAGTTAAAATTTTAAAACCAAAAATATATTACTTTATTTTTATTATTATATTTAAAATATAATAATTTGTTCAAAAGATATAAAAAGAAATTCGTATTATTTGAGTTGATTTTTAAACGGATGGTGACAGTGAGTCTGTCGAAATATATGGCACTTTGTATAACACTTTATATGAATATGTAAATATTTACACACACACACTTTTATAAATAGTTTACAAGCACTGTAAAAAATATAGAAAAATATTTAAATTTTTTTTTATTTTAATCCTATAAGCAATATAGTCAAAATGTTAGAGCAAAAATATTATATTCAATAATTATACTTCATGTTTGGTAATTTTTCCCGGTTGGTACTTTTTCCCAGTTAGTATTATTTCCAATTGGTATTATTTCCGAAAGCCGATTAAAATATAATTAAAATCACAATTTAATGACATAATAAAGTATTAAATGATGATGTTTTACTAAGTTTAATTCTTGATTATTTTATCTAGGTGATCTGCCGTCGTCGAAGACTTAAGGAATATGGAAAGCATCAAGTAGACTTTTTTGAAATGGAAAATGGTTGGAGATACTCTAATCGAAATTCAGCTTACCAAGAAGATTAACTTAAATTTATTGATTAATATTTTTTATTATCAACGTTTAAATATTTTTTTTTATAATTTTTGTATATCAAATGAAAAAAATGTTTCCATTCGATATTTAAAACTTGTATTCAATTAATTTTGGATACATTTTCTACATTTTTTAACTAACTTAACATAAAACTTAAACGTTACATGTATTTTTTGTTTTAATTTTCTTTAAATTATTTTTTTAGATATTAGGTCAATATTTTATATTTAAAACTGCCTCTTTTAGGTTATGATTAAATCAGCACCGAAAATATTTTAAAAATATAAATCAATGATTGTAAGTAGATAGATGTGAGCGCACTGATTCATTTGGGCAGTGACTTATTCATCTAACTGGGAGCGAGTCAGGCTACAAGATGATGCATTATAGTCTTTTCTATGACTCATTGATTCTATTCTGCAAGATGTCCAGCATATCATGTCGAAGTTAAAAGTTTCTTTTTTTACTAAAAGTATGTAAGCTAACTTGCCTTAATAGTTCAAGCTCCTGGATTAGTGACATATGACCAAGGTTAGACATTCATATGAAGGAGCAACAGTTGGGCAGCAACGTAATTGTGCAGAAATTTTTATAGGAACAAAAGTGCGCAAAATTGCTAATATATGAAATTTCAGTCAAACTTTTCGCACCAAAATATTTTACAGCTCATTCGACAATGAATTTAGTGGATCTATTATAGTGAATTTAGCTTGCACAGAATTGCTGAAATAAATCAGCTGGTAAATATACGTCTTTTTTCTGCATAGTTCTGCATAATCCAATAAGTTTCTGCAATCGGTTTCCAGTCATGTATTGATTGCCTACTAGTATTCCTCTTCAGACACATCTTCCAAAATCAGTGGCAATTAAGGTGTTTCCAAAATCATCAAACTAGAAGTATAATAATATAGAAAACCCACTTTTTTTGTGGAGAGAAGTACCATAATGGAACACAAACGGCATCAAGGGTAACCTATTCAGTGTTCTAACCACTCAATCTAGCGAATCACTGACAAATTGAAAACTGTCAAGAAACTCACAGTTCAGATTTTTAAAAATTTGTCACTGGTTATTGATATGCAATTTAGTACTCAGTTTTTAACTGTAATGTAAATCATAGCCTTTAAGTTAAGAAATACCAAGGGAAGAATATAACTAATTTTTTTTGATTTGTTGCATATTGCTCTTAAATATTTCCTCTTAAATGGATCGGCAATTACTTTTGCAAAGGTATCGGAAATTCACATCGTTGCGGCTGTCATGATTATTATATTTTTTAACTTGCAGATTGTAATCTGTTGCTATTGGAATGTGCTACATCGTCATCAAAAAGTGTAAAATGCACTACAGTTATTTATCTAAATTATATTTATATAAATAATTTCGCTTTCGACAAAGAAAAAAAGAATTTAAAGTTAACTTAAGCAAACCCCATCCAGGTAATATGTCGAAAATCCAAAATTTAGTAAAAGAATTTAAAGCTGTTAACTATTTATTTAAATTTTTATAAAATTCAAATTAGATCTGTTTAAATAGTTTTTAATTTTTACTCTGACCTATAAAAAGTATTTATTATATTGGTGAATTAAAATTGAAATTTTTGTTTAAATAAATATATATTGTGGAAAAATCAAAAAATTTTTTCTTTATGAATTTTTAATATACTTTTATTTGCCCTAATGAAGAATGAATTAAAATAAAATTTACGTGAGTAAATTTTCTTGAGTACATAAATTTAATTTTAATTAGTCAAAACGACCACATTTCGAGAAGATAGACTTGAAAATATAATTTTTTTTTCGGTTCGGGTCGGGTCGGGTTCGGTTCTGACTATAATATATTATTAAAAGTCGGGTCTGGTAAAAATATTACTAGCCCGTGTAGGCCTCTCATTGACATGATAAATTTATCAGAATATTTATACTTTTCTAAAGGAACAGTAACTCATTACTTAATTTAATATAGATTAATTGCAAAAGTAATATAGAGCAAATACATTACAAAAAATAATAATTATTGGAAACTTTATATATTTAATCGAAATTATTTATTATATTCTATCTACAAAGGATAAAGGCCAAATTTAATCGTGCAAATGAAAAATATTATAAAATATACACTTTAAACAAACAATTGTCAAACCTATTGGTCGACTGTACAAAACAAAAGAATATTACAAACCACTAAGGAAAATACTACAAATCAAAATATAAAAGAAAATTACAAAAATTCAAAACTCCAAAGGAACTGCAACAGCAGAGTAATAACCGTTCACAACATCGAAAAACAATACAAAAACACCGAAGACAATAACTCGAAATCGATAAATACAATACCCAGAGAAATCAAAGAATTGATAGAAACCTACTCAACAATCACAAACAAACTGTCTATGGAAAAGACAATCAAATGCATAACCGAAAATGCAATCATAAAATATTGAAACCCAGTTCATGCCAAGGTCAGGCAACTGGACAACACAACTAAACATAAAACAAGAAATATTCAATGACCTGCTAGAAAACAAAATAATACAACACTCCAACTCAAATTTGTCATCCGCACTAATTGTTCTGACACCATTTAAATTAAATTAATTATTTTCTACGGGACAGGCGCTGCCACTCCGTCAACTATGTCCTTTTCTAACCAACATCTATCAAATTTACAAGGACTCCCAATGTAGAACTTTATCAATGTTACACAATCTATGATGTCTGGATAAATTTTACCTAGATACTGTAGTTCAATGCATAACTCCATTTCAACTGCTGCTTCTGATGTGCATTTTGTTGCAGTGTTTCATCTGACTGAATTCACTGGCTTCATAGATAAAAATAAATTTATTCTGTTCTAATTAATTTCAGAAATTGTCTTATAATTTGAAATTATATTAATGAATTTATTACGTGAGCTGAATTTTTATTTCGCTGACTTAATAAGGCTAATTAGGGAAATTTTCATGTTTTGTGTAAATATTCAAGATTTGTAACTTTTAAAAATAGGAAATTTTATTTTGTAATTTGAGTATAAATTTTTATTGCTTCAAAACTTTATATGTAGAGTTTTGGTGTTTAAATACGTTGTGTAAATGTTCAGATTTAAAAAAGTTTAATCAAAAATATAATTTTCAATGGATTCGAATTGTTATGGGGTAATAACAATGAAGAAAATTCAATGCACAAAAAGAGTTGGGATGAAAATAAAGACGAAGAAAATATTGGAGCATAGAGTAAAGCATTTAATGATAATAAATCATCGATACCAGATATTGAACCTGATAAAAAAGACTTTCCTGCTGATTCCGACGAAGAATTTTGTTCGTTTGGGAAAGATCAAAGAACTTTAAAACAATCAAATATGAATGATAATCTATCTGATTCATTTAATCAATCACCTCAACAATATTATAATCAGAATCAAAGGCCTAATTTCAACCGAAATAATGATGGAAATCAAAAATTTCAGGAAAAGCGTGGTGAAAATAATAACGTTGATCGATTCTAACAACCAAACTATCAGGATCGGTTCAATAACAATAGTAAAAATTTCAATTTAACTCACAACAACTCTAATAATAATCCTTCTAATTTCAACAACAACAAATCCGCAGATCAAACCACCACTAATGTTAAAATAACAAGCGAATGTAGAGCACTGAACAACATTTCATTACCCGAGAAATATCCCATAACAATAATAAACGACGTCATCAACAGAATTCATAAGTCAAAATCCTTCCGCAAAATAGACCAGTACAAGAAGAAAACATTAAAAAGACAGCTATAATAACGCCAATCGGTTTATTCGAATACAACATAATGCAGTTCGGACAGAAAAAAGCAGCAGCTACATTTTAAAGGTGTATAAACCAAATATTACGAAACCACAAAATTACTATGGTTGACTTGGACGACATCTTAATCGCATCTTCAGACCAACTTGAGGCACCTACAAAACATCAGAGACGTAATGGAAACTCTCAACAAACACAACTTAAAAATAAACCTAAAAATGCGAATTCCTAAAACACAAAGTCAAGTTTTTAGGACATGTCCTAAACGAAAATGGAACAAGATCATTTAACTACATCAGCATACTAAAGAAAAAGTCAAGGAATTGAATGAGTTGCTTACGTATGAGTTAAGTAAGTAAATTATTTAAAAATAAACTTTGTCTAACAAAATGATCGTTTTATTATAACATAATTCCCACTTTTAAGTTTTATGTTTGTAAAAGTAAACAAAAATAAAGTAGTATAATTAAAAAAATGGTAAAAAATTAGTTCATAAGTTGTCATTTGTACATATAATTTTGATCATTTCTAGTCTAAATTAATCATTGGAATTTCGAGTTTAAATGTAGTAAATTCTGCTAATTCCTGTTAGAGGGAAAATTTTATTAAATTATGTAAATTTTTACATGATAATTAATGTACAGTTATCGGTTATTTATCAATTTTAATGAAAATAGTTCATTAACTTTGGGGTGAATTTCGAATATGTGCCAAAAGGGCGATATCGTGAAATGGCATTTTTGCATGATAAATGCCAGTAATGTGTCAATTAAAAATGGAAAAGTTCAAATTTGTCACAATTGAGGGAGTATTTATCAAATGGATATATCAAAAAGAAAAATGTAATTTTAAATTTAAGCAATATTTATTAGGATATTAATATTAAAGGTAATTTACAGCGAATGTGTAAAAGAAAATAATTTTGCCAATTAATCGGGATAATATCAAGTGAATACTTGTGATAAAGAGGATGAAATTTGTGAAAAGAAGATTCCTAATAAAATAATATCAGTAGTCTAAAACAGTGATTCGTTGTTAGCAGCATAAATTAATATATCAGATAAGTGAATAATAAAATAAGCCCTTGCTGTAAAGAAATAATTATAAATTGTTGAAAAACTTTTCGATTATTAAATAATCCTCTTCAGTTTCTTGCAAGATTAAAATGATCGGTATTTGTAACATTCATTTATGCATGTTTTATTTAATAAAGTTTCAGATGTAGTAATAATCACATATAATATCATTAATACATCTGCTATAATTATAATTATTTTTATTATTCTTCTTCTTCTCCTTCTTATTATTATTATTATTATTATTATTATTATTATTATTATTATTATTATTATTATTATTATTATTATTATTATTATTATTATTATTATTAAATGAATATGTATTACTACTGGAATCACTTCATCTTCAGAAATAATGATAACCTATTTTTTAATAAGTTGGGAGGGTTTTGGAATCGATGATTTTATTTTTCTTATTATTATTACTGATGGGAATATTATATTTTATTAATTTAAAAACATCTTTTTTAGGTGAATTATAAACAGTTAAATGATGTCGGTTATGTTCATAAAGCTGAGTATATTTCACTGTTAGTATATTTCACCATCAGAACTTTGTTTATTCTTTCTTCATCAGTGCGAATTTTATTTATAAATGAAGTTTTTATATTATTGATCTTCATTCACTTTACTCCAAACACATTGTGTATTTCTTCTATTTTTTTCTATATTTTCTTCTATATTGAAATCTTAATTGTTCTCAGTATTATCTTGTCTTCTAGAATTTAACTGTTATTTTTCTATTCATTTTATTCTTTGATATCGTCTGGAACCTTTTTCGTAATGAAAAACAGTCTCGAAAACCCATGAAACTTGTTACATATTAGGCGTTTATTCCCAGTGGACACTCATGACTTTTATGTCATCTTTTGCCACAGCAAAAACAATAATATACTGTTAAGTTTGGAATCGGTGAATTTGGAATTCCCTATTTTCTTTAAATAATCTTTTTGCTATGTACTTCGTGGAAACGGTTGGCATCTTTCTTTTTAGTCCATTTGAAATTCTATCGTTTCTAAAATATTGTTTTCTTTAGAATTGTTCTCGTCGTTCATGGTGATTTTCGGCGTGTCGTATTGAATGTTCATTTTTTCTTGATTCTTGGTAATTGATCGGTTCTTCTAATAGTCTCCTTTGCACTGGATATGTTAGGTATTTTGATACGCTTTGCATCTGCTTCTCTCAGTGACATTAGCATATGTTCTTTGACCGATAGCTTTGATATATTATGTTTTATTTCTTTAAAAAACTGTCAGTGCTCTCGTTTCGTTAATCTTTGATTCTGGCTTTGTCAGTAATATTTCTCTCAATCACGCATAGTGTACTTTATTTGTGATGAGATCTTTAACAATGCTTATAATAAGCAAAAACAATTAAGTAATTAGTAATATAACTTTATTGATTTAACTTGAACTGTCATATAGTTTTTATTTAGTGGTTTTCGCCACTTTAAAACAAAACAATAAATAATAAATATAAATTATTTACAAAATATAGTATTATATCACCAAATCAGCCCCCAACGAAAGACTTAAAGCGCACTGTGATTTTTGCTAATATATTGTGGTTCAAATTTGAATTAGTGGATTTGTGTTCAAGTGAATGGAGGGTTTCGGTGATTTATATTATTTGTGTTGATGTCGTGAATGGCAGTGGCTGGTTTTAGTCGAGACAAGGTAATTTTTTGGTTGTGGCGTCGAATGTGCATGTTGCTACGTTATTGTCTATTTTAAGAAGTTGGTAAGAACCATCGTATCTTGCTTGTAGGCCTTAGTAATTTACTTTTTTCATCCAAGCAAATTTTGATTCGAGAAGATTTGAAAAAGTTTTTAGTTATTAGCAATAGGAAATTCGGGGTTTGAATCGATGTTTAAAAAATGATTTCTTGCAATGTTAAGTTCAGTGATAGTTCGAGTGGAGTCGAAAATGACTAGTTCTCTTGGATGGGAAATTGTGGTTCCGAAAAGAAGTTGTGCTGGGCTGGCTTGTGTGGTGTTTGATGGGGTGTTTCTTCAGCCAAGTAAGGCAAACGGAAGGACTTTGGTCAAACCTGAGTTCTTAGACAGGATTCTTAACGATGATTTTAGAGTTCGATTGAAGCGTTCAGTTTATCTGTTGGATTTTGGGTGATAGGCTGTGGTATGGATAAGTTTGATACCCAATTTTTTTGTAGATTTGTTGAAAAGACAAGATTCGAATTGACTGCTCCTGTTTGTGATGAAGGTTTTTGGTACACCGAATCTGGTAATCCATTTTTAACACTGTGAAGGCGACGATGTCGGCTGAATAATTTCTGGGTGTTCAGCAAGTTTCAGATTTTTTAATATGTGGTGAGTGAAGTTCTTAAACTTAATAAAGTAAATTTTCTAAGTCTAAAAAAGCTTAAAGTTATCGTAGAATCTAAATATCGGTTAGTAAATAGCAAACCTCTAACGGTAAAAATCATTTGTTTTAAATTTTTACTACTTTCTTTTTATTTTAAATTAGATTCTAATAATTAGAATAATTTTGTTTGTTTAACAGTAGTGGGATACCGGCCCTCTAGCTCAGAGGCCATCTAGCTCACATACCCCCCACCCCCACCCGGCAAATTTTTTTTCTAAGTTTAAAAGTACAAATTTTTTAGAACAAAGACAATGACTCATTCAAGGTCATTGAAACAAAGACTATGACTCATTCAAGGTCATAGGATGATTCATCAAACTTTTTCAAGGTCTTTTAAACAAAGACCATGATTCATTCAAAGTCATAGGATGATTCATCAATTTTTTCAAGGTCATTTAAACAAAGACCATGACTCATTCAAGGTCATTGTATGACTCATCAAATTTTTTCAAGGTCACGGAAAAGTAGGTCAAGGTCATTCAAAAGTAGGTCAAGGTCATTCAAAATTTCTCAAGGTCATATTATTTTTAAACATTTTTAAATTTTAATTTACGACTTATTTTTATAAGTAGTATATATTTTGTAAATTTATTTTATTATTATTATTATTATCAATATTTTATAATTATTATTATTATTATTAATATTATTATTAATATTATTATTACTTTTTATTATTATATTATTACTTATAAAAATTTATTATTACTTATAAAAACTTTAATTATTATTATTAATATTAATATTTTTATTTTATTATTATTATTATCAATATTATTATTAATATGCTTATTACTTATAAAAATTTTATTAATACTTATAAAAACTTTAATTATTATTATTAATACTTTTAAAACTTTTTATAATATTATTATTATTATTAATATTATTATTACTTTTTATTATTATTATTACTTATAAATTTGTAAATTTTATTCTATTTTATTATTATTTTTTATAAATATTATTATTTTTATTATTATTTTTTATAAATATTATTATTATTTTTTAAAATATTATTATTTTTCAAGGTTATTCAAAAGTAGGTCAAGGTCATTTAAAAGTAGGTCAAGGTTATTCAACATTTTTTCAAGGTCAAGGAATTTTAATCATTTTTCAATTATAATATGTCTACTTACTTTTATAAGTAGTATATATTTTGCAAATTTTATTCTATTTTATTATTTTTATTATTATTTTTAAAAAATTATTATTTTTCAAGGTCATTCAAAAGTAGGTCAAGGTCGTTTAAAAGTAGGTCAAGGTCATTCAACATTTTTTCAAGGTCACGGAATTTTTAATCAATTTTCAATTATAATATGTCTACTTACTTTTATAAGTAGTATATATTTTGTAAATTTTATTCTATTTTATTATTTTTATTATTATTTTTAAAAAAATTATTATTTTTCAAGGTCATTCAAAAGTAGATCAAGGTCATTTAAAAGTAGGTCAAGGTCATTCAAAAGTAGGTCACGGAATTTTTAATCATTTTTCAATTATAATATGTCTACTTACTTTTATAAGTAGTATATATTTTGTAAATTTTATTCTATTTCATTATTATTTTTAAAAATATTATTTTTTTTTCAAGGTCATTCAAAAGTAGGTCAAGGTCATTCAAAAACTTTTACGGAATTTTTAATCATTGTTTAAATATAATCTATCTACTTACTTTTATAAGTAGTATATATTCTGTAATTTTTATTCTATTTTTATTATTATTATTTTTATTAATATTATTATTATTATTATTACAAGATTTTATTAATAATTTCCTATGTTTCATGTGCTTGTTACTCACGCTCTTATATTGATAATGTCCTTATTATTCATGCGCTCCTATTGACCATATCTTTATAAGTCATGTGCGTGCAATTTTTAATAATATTATTAATGTGTAACAAAGACATTGAAAACACACACACACACACATATATATATATAGTGTTAAATAATATTTACTCTCATAAAATGACATTAGATATTTCAGAATCACCTTTAAATCATACAGAGGTTTTATTTTATTTTTATTAATTGTATTAATCTTCTAAATTAAGATACCAGAATTCAGTATTGAATGGAATCAGACATTTTTAATAATCGATAGACTGTTCACCGAAACCTATGATTATTTATTACTATCAAAAATAAATAAGTCTTTTTTAACATCACAACATTCAAATTCTCGTAGAATTATTCGGTTTCAAAAAGTCACTTATAAAAGTATACCCGCGCGCTTTTAATATATCACATTTTGATTAAATAATAACATTATTTTGACTCCCATCATTCGATTTCGATTAGTTTAAATCGATGAATTATTTGTTTGTATTTTAAATATAATAATATCTTTACACTTTATTATATTTTATTTACAAGCTGGTCGTAGGCGGCTATAATCTCCCTAGTCTGCAAATAATTATTTTGGTAGTAATAAACATTAATTAATTAATTTAGTGCCTATGACACTTTGTAGTGTCCGCACATGAAAGTTGTGTAATGTGCAATTACTCGACAGGCTAAGCCTAATTTGTGCAATGAAGCCGAAGTACTTTTTGAACTCACTTGGTCTGTCAATAATTAAGCATAAACTTCATATTGTCCTCTCTTATCGTAAATTTTTATTGTGTTTTTAACTATATTAGATCTCAGCCATTTCAAGATATTTTCAATGAAATTTTGGCTTTTGAATGATCATCATCAATAAAAGGATTTATCAGACGATTTCGAATAATTATGTAATAAAACTTGTATATTATAGAAAACTAAACTTGTACATTTTCATTTACTTACTTTATTATGTTTTGATTATTTTATTATTAGTTGCTTTTATAAATTAGGGTTTGAGATCATGTTCACAATAGTTAAAAGTAACGTGAATAATATTTCTTTAGAAACAAAATAACATTTATTACATATACACAGAATGGTACTCATCAATAATTATACCACCACTTTCACACCTATTAGAGTTTTTAAAACATGATGAACAAATAATGATATGCCCACATGGTAAATATAAAATATTGACTTTATTAATTAAACAACTTGAACATGTAAGATATTGTTTTTGTACTTCATCCAGTTTATCCTTGATTTTTATTTCGATTTTATCTGCATTATCAATGTAGGATTGAATAACATCTCGATATTTGCCAAACCTGAAATCCATACATACCCAGAATATATTAAGCATATTAATTTCTGTAGGATTTATATTATTTAGAAATAATATACAACTAGATAATTTCATTAGTGACTTTTTGAAACCGAATAATTCTACGAGAATTTGAATGTTGTGATGTTAAAAAAGACTTATTTATTTTTGATTGTAATAAATAATCATAGGTTTCGGTGAACAGTCTATCGATTATTAAAAATGTCTGATTCCATTCAATACTGAATTCTGGTATCTTAATTTAGAAGATTAATACAATTAATAAAAATAAAATAAAACCTCTGTATGATTTAAAGGTGATTCTGAAATATCTAATGTCATTTTATGAGAGTAAATATTATTTAACACTATATATATATGTGTGTGTGTGTGTGTTTTCAATGTCTTTGTTACACATTAATAATATTATTAAAAATTGCACGCACATGACTTATAAAGATATGGTCAATAGGAGCGCATGAATAATAAGGACATTATCAATATAAGAGCGTGAGTAACAAGCACATGAAACATAGGAAATTATTAATAAAATCTTGTAATAATAATAATAATAATAATATTAATAAAAATAATAATAATAAAAATAGAATAAAAATTACAGAATATATACTACTTATAAAAGTAAGTAGATAGATTATATTTAAACAATGATTAAAAATTCCGTAAAAGTTTTTGAATGACCTTGAAAAAAAAATAATATTTTTAAAAATAAAAATGAAATAGAATAAAATTTACAAAATATATACTACTTATAAAAGTAAGTAGACATATTATAATTGAAAAATGACTAAAAATTCCTTGACCTTGAAAAAATGTTGAATGACCTTGAAAAATAATAATATTTTAAAAAATAATAATATTTATAAAAAATAATAATAAAAATCAAAATATTTATAAAAAATAATAATAAAATAGAATAAAATTTACAAAATATATACTACTTATAAAAGTAAGTAGACATATTATAATTGAAAAATGACTAAAAATTCCTTGACCTTGAAAAAATGTTGAATGACCTTGACCTACTTTTGAATGACCTTGAAAAATAATAAAATTTTAAAAAATAATAACAAAAATAATAATATTTATAAAAAATAATAATATTTATAAAAAATAATAATAAAATAGAATAAAATTTACAAAATATATACTACTTATAAAAGTAAGTAGACATATTATAATTGAAAAATGATTAAAAATTCCGTGACCTACTTTTGAATGACCTTGACCATCTTTTAAATGACCTTGACCTACTTTTGAATGACTTTGAAAAATAATAATATTTTTAAAAATAATAATAAAATAATAATAATAAAAATAATGAAATAGAATAAAATTTACAAAATATATACTACTTATAAAAGTAAGTAGACATATTATAATTGAAAAATGATTAAAAATTCCTTGACCTTGAAAAAATGTTGAATGACCTTGACCTACTTTTAAATGACCTTGACCTACTTTTGAATAACCTTGAAAAATAATAATATTTTAAAAAATAATAATAAAAATAATAATATTTATAAAAAATAATAATAAAAATAATAATATTTATAAAAAATAATAATAAAAATAATAATATTTATAAAAAATAATAATAAAATAGAATAAAATTTACAAATTTATAAGTAATAATAATAATAAAAAGTAATAATAATATTAATAATAATAATAATATTATAAAAATTTTTAAAAGTATTAATAATAATAATTAAAGTTTTTATAAGTATAAATAAAATTTTTATAAGTAATAAGCATATTAATAATAATATTGATAATAATAATAATAAAATAAAAATATTAATATTAATAATAATAATTAAAGTTTTTATAAGTAATAATAAATTTTTATAAGTAATAATATAATAATAAAAAGTAATAATAATATTAATAATAATATTAATAATAATAATAATAATGAAATTTTTAATAATAATGATAATAATTATAAAATATTGATAATAATAATAATAATAATAAAATAAATTTACAAAATATATACTACTTATAAAAGTAAGTAGACATATTATAATTGAAAAATGATTAAAAATTCCTTGACCTTGAAAAAATGTTGAATAACCTTGACCTACTTTTAAATGACCTTGACCTACTTTTGAATAACCTTGAAAAATAATAATATTTTAAAAAATAATAATAAAAATAATAATATTTATAAAAAATAATAATAAAAATAATAATATTTATAAAAAATAATAATAAAATAGAATAAAATTTACAAGTTTATAAGTAATAATAATAATAAAAAGTAATAATAATATTAATAATAATAATAATAATATTATAAAAAGTTTTAAAAGTATTAATAATAATAATTAAAGTTTTTATAAGTATAAATAAAATTTTTATAAGTAATAAGCATATTAATAATAATATTGATAATAATAATAATAAAATAAAAATATTAATAATAATAATAATAATAATAATAATTATAAAATATTGATAATAATAATAATAATAATAAAATAAATTTACAAAATATATACTACTTATAAAAATAAGTAGTAAATTAAAATTTAAAAATGTTTAAAAATAATATGACCTTGAGAAATTTTGAATGACCTTGACCTACTTTTGAATGACCTTGACCTACTTTTCCGTGACCTTGAAAAAATTTGATGAGTCATACAATGACCTTGAATGAGTCATGGTCTTTTTTTTAAATGACCTTGAAAAAATTTGATGAGTCATCCAATGACCTTGACCTACTTTTCCGTGACCTTGAAAAAAATTGATGCGTCATCCAATGACCTTGAATGAGTCATTGTCTTTGTTCTAAAAAATTTGTACTTTTAAACTTAGATAAAAAATTTGACGTGTGGGGGGTTGGGGGGGTATGTGAGCTAGATGGCCGGTATCCCACTACTTTTAACAACCAATCATGTCGAAGAAGATCAAGAGATCGCTAAGGGACGAAAACTGATTATTTGTTTTAAATTTTTACTACTTTCTTTTTATTTTAAATTAGATTCTAATAATTAGAATAATTTTGTTTGTTTAACAACCAATCATATCGAAGAAGATCAAGGGATCGCTAAGGGACGAAAACTGATTATTTAACGAGGACTAGAAATTAGAATATTATATTGTTTCTGTTAAAGATAAAATGATTTGTTTACTTTGTAATATTACTATATCAACATTGAAAAAATTCAATGCTCATCAGCATTATAGTACTCATAAGGACAACTAGTATTTCAAATTAGAAAGAGAGCCGAGAAAAGCTATTTTACCGAAATTAAAACACGAAAAGAAGAAGCAAAATTCTTTTTTAAAAAGTAATAAATTCAGTAAATAATATAACTACAGAAACATATAAAGTGGGATGCATCAACGTTTTCTTTACTGCGGCCTTATGTTGAATCAGATAATTGAATGCGGCCTTTTGAAATGCAAAGGTTCCCCACCCTTGCTCTAACCTGTTTAACATCACAAAATCAACCTATATAATTCATAAAACCTTGAAAATAAGTTGTAACCTATATTTTCCGTCAAATTACCAGAATTGTAGAAAGCGCATATTTTAATAATAATCTGTGATCTCCAAAAAATCATCCTTTAAAATAGAATTTGAATACACTAAAACAACGCTTTGAATTTTCGATGTTGCGTCGTTACTGAATTATCGCTAACTTTCGTTTTTTTGAAATTTATCTTTTATATTTTTATCGTTTCCTGTATAAAATATAAGTCGTCTTTTTTCGAAACGTATCTGAAACGCAAAGCGAGGTCTTAGTGTAATTACGCTCAATCTACACCGGTGCAAACTAGAATATTTTGGCACTCTTTATCAAAAATTTATAAGAAAATTATTAAGGTTTGTGATTAGATCAGTAATTAAACTTGGTCTTTAAAATTTCTTAATTCGCTTCCTTCCAAATAAAAATCACAAAATTAAAATTTACATAATTTATTATCCATTATATATAAACTATATCATCATTATATATAATCTATAGCATTTACGAAGAAAGAAAAATTTAGAAAAAAAATTAACGGTTAAAAAATAATTTTTAAATTCAATAATTATTGTTTAATTAGAAGTTAATTGAGGAGATGGATTTAAACAAAAAACAGTTAAAATATTCCAATCTATATTTTGATAACATAGAATTTGTAAATATTTTGTTAATAAAGTAAAAACACTTTTTCGTATTACAAAACTCTAATAATATATTTCAAAAACAAACTGTAATGTAAAGTAATTTATTAAAGAAAAGTCGCTTCATGTAACTTCTTTCATATAATTTCTTTTTTCATCTCATCATGAGTGGAAACATTTCCTTCCAAATCTTTGTCATTTGGAATATTTGGAGCAGTTGGTTTAATTGAGCCATTCGACTTTCCAGGTTCAATTCCTTCTTGGAACTCATATTGAAGATTAGGTTGATTATTGATATCTTCAACCTTTCGTGGATGTTGTTTTGACCATTCGAGAGAAATAAATATAATCCCGTAAATTGTCTGAGACAACGAAGTAAATAAAAATACCTGTTTAGCTGCACTTATGCCATTATTAAAACGCTTAGTTAAACGTTTGTTATATTCAAGAACTAATGCAGCTACTGCTAAGCTAAAAATAACAAAGTTAGAAAAAACACAAACTGGCAAGGGTTTAAATGTGTTAATTGATACTGCTGTAAATATAATTATTCCAGTTAGAATAGCTAAAGGACCATTGAAAAAAATAATGTAATAAACTTTGTATCCAAGTGAAATATCAACAATTTCTAAAATTAATAAACTTAATCCACAGGCAGTTAGAAAAGAAGCAGATATCCACAAGTTAATTCTATAAAACAGCATATTTAAATTATATATTTTATTTTTACGTTTAAATAAGGTTGCTTAAATGTTACCTTTGATTTAAGTCAAATTATTGTTTTAGCAGTACATTGGTAATAATAATTCAAACTGAACACATAAATGCAGATTTATTTAACTGTTGATCAACAATATAAATTAAATTAGTTAACTAAGGGTTCTATTTAAAAAAAGACTATTTTAAGGCCAATTAAATTTCAAGTAATAATAATGATAATAATAATAATAATAATAATAATAATAATAATAATAATAATAATAATAATAACAATAATAATAATTATAATTATAATAGTAATAATAATAATAATACTAATACTAATATTAATAATAATAATAATAATAATAATAATAATAATAATAATAATAATAATAATAATGATAATAATAATAATAATAATAATAATAATAGAAAACACCAATCCACAAATATATATTCCACTACAATATATTTCGACAGCCACATTGTCATCGTGAAGTAGTTTTGAACTTAAATGATTTATTCAAAAAAAAATTCTATTGAATTAGTTTGTGTGATTTAGATGGTGAGGTTAGTTTTTCGGTTTGAATTTTACATTTTAGGATCATCATCGCGTTTATTGGTAGGCTTCAGGTCTTTCTTAGATGTTATTCATATCATGGTTATGGATATTTATGTCATGGGTGCAAGGTTAGAATGACAGCACGTCCTCTCCTTTCTCAAGTTCTTGATAATTATGGACAGAGAGAATTGAATGATATGAGTAAACACAATTGTTGTCTGGAATTTACGTTTAATGGTGGATTTCAAGTCCTAATTAGATTGTGTTTGGAACTTGGTTATAAATATATATGTCATGGGTACAACGCCACATACATTGGAATGCCTGCCCATCAGTTACGCTCTCAAGTTTTTGTTCAGAGTCGAATTATGGAATTGGTTGATATTAGTTTACACAATTTTGTGCTGCAAGATGAAAATAAATGTAAAATATTTTTTTATTTAAAAGTTTGAAAATATATTATTTCAAGTTTATTTAAATTTTGTTATATTTCAATTTTTTAAAATTTATTAAATTAGATATTTATAATAATTGGAATTTTTTTAAACAGAGTTTGATGTTTTTAATGGAAATAAATTTTAAAATTTAAATGAAGAAGTTTGTTTGAAGCATTTTAAATCAATATAGTTTTAAGTTCATAACTATTTGACGATAACAGTGAGGCTGTTGAAATATATAGTAGTGGAATATATATTTGTGGATTGGTGTTTCCTTTTATTTAATTCAAAGCCAATTTTATATGATTCTTTTAATAAAAATAATAATAATATTTAACTATTACACCAGCCATGGATTCAACATTATCTTCACTGATTTGAACCTTCTTGTTAACCTTCTTGTTAACCTTCTTTGGTTTATTGATTGAAATATTTTTATTTTTTACTAATTTTTATTTTAAAATTCAAAGAAGAAATTTTTTTTCTCTACACAAGTCTCAAGAAATAAGATCTTTTATTCTAACAGATTTATTTTTGAAAATATTTAATATTTATTCAATTTTTACAGTAAATTTCTTTACATTGTCCACTTGATCATATTTTTAAATCAAAATAGACTGTTACATATCTAACATTTATCGGTTCAACAATATTAGGATAAATGAACATTTGGTTATGATGATTTAAGAATTTTGGAATGTTTGTAAAGTTCGGTTTGTTTAATTCCAAAGATTTTTCTAAATTAGAATCAAAAAATATATTATAAATGTAATCTGCAAATGTTATTTTAATCAAAAGGAGAAATTATAAATGTCATCAAGTGTCCTTATAGCTCTGATAAGGTATTTATGAACAAATCTTTTTCAAATTTTGTTTTCCCTTCATAATTTATACTTGTCACAAATTGTTCTATAACACCATCATTTGTAATTTTTGATAATTTTATTTGACAATGATCATCTTCACTTATGATAGATATAGACACTAAAATAGTTAAAATTTGTAAAAATAATAATAATAAAATTGTAAATTCTTATTAATTTTCAATATCTTGACCTAAATTTAATTTATATTTATGTATATTGAGAGGTATTAAAACTTTTCTATTATTTCACTTTTTATTACAAAAATTATGAGAATATTTTTTTTATCAAACTAAAGCTTTTTTAAAAAGAATAAAATTATTTTGTTTTTACAGTAGTAGCCTTTGGAGATAAGGAGTAAAAAATTAAATACAGGGATACTCAAATCTTTTATTTATTATTCCAAAACAAATATTATAAAATTACAAAATTAAATTAAATGAAAACGTTCAAAGCAATCTCCAGAACACAAAGGAGGATTATTTTGGTGAGTTATACATCTCCACGAAGTGTCAGTATATTTCTCCGTTTGAAACACCACTGACAGCGTAAAAAATAACTTTTTCTTCCATAATTTATTAAAACAGGAATTTTTTCGATGAAATGTAGTCCTAGTTCGGACGAAATGACATCGGAATTAGTCTTCTTCGTCGATTTTCTGACGACTGTAATATGCAAAATTCCCAATAAGGATTTTATTAGAATTTCCCGAAATTCTAAAATGCTAACATTTTTTCTTAATTTGTATACAATTTGTATATAATATTCAAGAATTAAAAACTGCCTTGCCCAATCGGTGGGAAATTATTTTTTTGTACCATCTAATGGTTTTTTCGGGGGCAATAATAAAAAGAGATATTGTAAAAAAAAATTTTATTATAAAAATTATTCATAAATACGTGATGCCTTTTTGTAGATATAATCCCACAGTTGAATGGGTATCGAATTATCTCATTGGAGATTTTGGCGCTTGTTTAGAATTGCCCCGCATTTTTTAAATAAATTTTATGATTAATTTGAACTTATTGTCACTTTATGACATTGTTCGAACCAAGGAAGGTGCCATTAGATTTTTGCAAGATAGAGGTATATTAAATCGATGCAAAGCATGCCTAAACAACCACGAAATGATTTTATCGATCACAGATGAAAGAGAAAGATGGAGATGTACGAAAAAAACCTGTAGAAACGAGGTTTCTTTGAAGTCTGGATCTTGGCTGGAAAACATTAACCTCTCTTATACCGAAGTTGTTTTATTTATATATTCTTGGAGTTTTGAATTAACCATTCAGTAAATTTCATTAATCCCATTACCGGAGCAAACACACAAATGATTGAAGGATGTTGGAGTTTAGCGAAACAAAGAAATAAGCGTCATTTTGGGACGCATCGTGGCATGTTAGATAGTTATTTATCTGAGTATATGTGGCGACGAAGATTAAATGGTGCAAATCCATTTGAAAAGATTTTACATGATATCTGTGAATACTGGCCACCTGCCCAATGATCGAGTTAGATAACTGTTTTTACAGTCATGTTAGCTATCTTTAATAATAAAAGCTTGTATTAAAAGTTTATTATTTAAAATAAAATTTATTTAAAAAATGCTGGGCAATTCTAAACAAGCGCCAAGATTTTCAACCATTTTCGCATGGATTCCACGTAAAACTGGTTAGTTTTCCCGAATAGAATCATCGAGATTTGACACTCTGATGATCACGACTTTACTCGTTTCTCCATCGAATCAAGAATATACAATCTTGTTGTTGTTCCTAAAACAAAATTCGGAGATCCTTCGACTGTTCACAGTTGAGTATGTTGTAAACAAGAATTTGATTTTTATGCTGAAGAAAGGATATTTTAATTGAAATGCAATATATTTAAGGGCATGTTTATCATCAGTTTGCAAAAGTCAATTTAAATTAATTTTAATTGAGTTAAAAGTAAGATGTGAGCACATACTCTTAATCGGGTATGACTCATCGGTGACGTGATCTCATCGCAATGACTCATCAATCTGATCGGGCGTGACGCGGATTACAAGATGATGTTTCATATTCTTTGTTTGGATTCACGGTGTGTCAAACCAATACAATTTCCAAACATTTGGCTATCTTCTTTTTCCAAAAGCTATGTGAGCGCACTAGCTCAAATCGAAATATTGTGTGATTATCAATATAGGTCAATACCACAGAGAGTACATATTATATAATTTAGGATATCTATTATTTACAGTTATTCTACATCCCCCCTCATTTTTAAATGTTTGATCAATTCAAAATTTCTAAATTTCGATTTTCCATTCTGAAATTCAATCATGAAACTTCTGTCATCCAGTTTTTTTACTATTTTTCCTGGACCCTCAAATCTATCTTTATTTTTATTTACAACATCTTTTTTTACCAACACAACATCTCCAACATTGAAGATTCGGTTTGGTTGCATTTCTTCGGAAAATAGTTCAGTTTCTTTTCTCCCTCGTATCCACTTTTTTAATTCTAATCTTTCTGATTTACGATTTTCCATTAATAATTGTAGGTCACATGTTTTGTCATTTTCATACCGCTCTCTTGCAATCTTTTTCCCAAAAATAATTTGTGCAGGACTCAATTGAGTAGTTTTCTGAATTGTCGCATTCAACATAAAATCAACTTCAGGAAGTATTTCGACACAGTATTTGCCCGTTCTTTCTTTTAAGGAGATCTGGACAGCATCTCTAATAGCTTTAAATTGGCAATCAATTTGTCCATTAGTAGAATGATGATACGGGCTTGAATATATTTGACTAATACTATATTTATCTGCAAATGCTTTTCCTCTATCACAATGAATACCCTTTGGAGCTCCAAATTTCAAACATTTTCCTTTTGATAACCACCGAACCTTAGTAATGCATCAAGAGCCTTACATGCATTTCGTCTCCATCTTCACAAAGCTCCTTGAAAATTCTGTCTCGAATGTAATTCACCTTGATGTAATTCACAGTTTGAATTACGATTCACAGTGTTTCATGTAGCTTTTCATTCAAATATTTGGCCACGAGGTGATGGCAATGAAGAATACAAAAGAAGATGATAAGATAAGGGACTACTGTCTTAAGATATACCAAAATTCCACGATGTGCACCAACCATCATTTGCTTATGAAAGAAGATTTTGCAGAGAAATGTTGTGCTCTGTGAGATGCTTTGCAACCACTTCAAAAATTGCTTCTCCAGTTGATAAAGTCTTTAAAATTTCGGTAGGGTATGAGAGTATCGATATATATATATATATATATATATATATATATATATATATATATATATATATATATATATATATATATATATATATATGGAAGTTATATTACCTGTGTGAATGCATCTATTTTATATATAGGAAATGAGAGTATCTAGATTTATAATATACGGTGGTGGTTTGAAAGTTATATTGCCAACATACGTTCAAGTACAACACTTATGTTTTATAGTTCTGTGGTCGCTGAGACTTGTAATTGCATTCTCATAAGCAAATGGTTTTCATTTTTACTATTGCTCAGGAAAAAATAGAACGCCCACCTAAGGCCCATTTACATAAAACGCCATCTTAAATTTTTCAAATTCCCACCAGTGAGCGTTATCGCCCAGGTTGGGAAACACTGCATTAGATGAACATATGTGAAAACTAAAGCATGCAACTAGTAGTTAGCATATATATTTTATATTTGTTTTGATTTGAAAATGACTTTGACTATTGAATATGAAGAAAATATCATCTTATTTACAAATATATGGCAAAGAAATTAGTAAAGAATCAGTAATAAGCATAAATAATAGGCGGACATGTAGCTGATTTTGCTTTTTGGACATCATATGAAATCGAATTACATACGTTATTAGCGTTCTCAACATTTTGACTTCCGTTTACTTTTCTCTTTCTGGTATTTCTTGAAATTTTATTCGATAAAGATTTTATCCGGTTTCTTTCAGAAAATTGAAGTCCAATAAATATAATCATGGCGAGAGATTGACATAATAAAGTCACAAGGAAAAATATTCGAACTAAACTCAGTTTGTTATTAAATTGAAAATATTTTCTTTTATAATATTCCATAAACACTCCGGCAACGGTCGAGAAAAATAGAATAATATCGAAAACCAAACCAGCTGTCAAGAATTTGTAATTGCTCAGTCTCGCTCCGAAAATTATTAACCAACCGACAACAACGGCCAGAGGTCCGACTCCAAAGCCAATATAATATAATTTATATTTAAAAACCAACTCCAATGCTTCCGAAACAGTGATTGTCTTTCCAGATATAATTAAAATTGTTGAAATAATATAGAAACTGATCGAATAGGATATCATTTTTCATTTACTCTCGGTCTTCTGGTTGAGTTTGATACTGCTCCATCATATTTATAAAATATAAATAATGTTAATTATATATACATCGACTTCTAATTTGTCGGCACTACAGAACAACAAGTATATTTTTTGGATAAGTCAATGTAATAAAAGTTGTTTTTATTCTAAAATTAGAATGAATTCAACAAAATCAGATAGAAAGGCAGTAAGGCGTATAAGCAAAACACTTATTATTTTAAATATTGAAACTTTTGGTTGAAGAAACGAAAAACGAAGGATTCAAAGAAAATTAATTCAAAACAATATAATATAATGAAATAATTATTTATTTATATTTTCAACTTGATGTTTTATATAAATAAGAACACAAACATTTAATGATAATAATAATATACGCAAAAATATATGATTCAAATTAAGAAATTCTAATTTTTTACTTTTGCAACTTTAATTGTATAAAATTATGATCGGAATGTTAGACTAGTAAATGATAAGATACAGATATAATTGTTAGAAGTTGAATAGCATTGAATTAAAAGAACTCATATTCCAAAAACTTATTAATCATTCAATATTGTTTAATATTTAAACAAACTTTCAAGCACTGAACAAAATAACTTCAAAACAATTTATCAGAGAAATTCAATATTTAAAATTTTAATAAAAGTTAATTAAGTACATATGTTTTTTTTAAAATTTCTTAATTAATTTAATATCTCATAAATATTTTAATAAATATTAAAAAATACTTATTTCAAATTTACTTTTGATTAAATTTAAATATAAATTCTTTTTAATTCAAGCTATGTATTAAATAATTTAAGTTAATTATGCCAATCTATTTCAAAAATTCATCAAAAAGTTATTAAATATAATTTTTAGACCTGTTGCGGATATCGGTACGGTTTGAAACGAAATTTATAACTGCTCCCTCAGATTTTCAAGGGTCATCAGCGGTGCTTCGGGCATCACGTGAAACATGATGCTTTTAACATTCACATCCTTTTCTCCAGATTACCTGATTCTAAGGACATGGTTATGTATACAAAGAAAAGAGAACTCTTCCCAAAACAACTGATAACGTCTATGAGATCGCTTGTGTTACCACCTTGTGTTGCCGAAACAACCAAATTTCCATTTCAAGTTCAGTAATATTAAACATTTTAAACATTTTACTAATAAAAAACTGATTTTATTTTTTTAATTATTTAAATTCATTTTAAATCACTTTGACAAATCATCCGAATTATTCAATGCTCTGCTGAAAACACCTCACAATGATAATAATAATGATAAAAATAATAATAATAATAATAATAATAATAATAATAATAATAATAATAATAATAATAATAATAAATAATAATAATAAAAGAACTTTTTTTGGTTTTCATCTCTACTCGCCTTATATTTTGCTATGACATCAAGAATTTTTTATTATTTGACTATGAATCAGTAATGATATCGATGTTTTATTGATATTCACAAATTTTCGGCACAGCCTTTTTGCAAATAATAATGAAATAATGAGTGTAAATTTCTGAGTATTATCAATTAAATTAGACTTTTTAACACGTTGACGGACAGTAGGAACAAGCGAAGTTCGAAAATTGACACTATATGTTTTTGTGATTTTTAGAATGTTAGAAGTATAGTTTTACTCTTTCTGCTTAAATAAACTTAATTTTGATTAATTTAGTACCTTTAATTAGGTTGCGGCTATAACCGTCATGACGCCAGCGGACTCTATACACTAAGTGATAGGACGATGGCGGCTATAACAGCAAAAATTTAAAAACGTAAATGACAGGTTTAATGGTTCAAACAAGCAATTTTTGTATGCAACAAAGTATTTTTGGGAGTTTTACACGAAATGTTAGTTCTTAATCAAACAAAAATAAATAAATGACAAAAAAATTTATTATAATTTTATAATTATTATACATTATTTTCGGTATGCCATGTTTCAAAGCATGGTGCAGGACACAGTGCAGGTTTTGACATGCAATTCTTGCAGCAATATGATGTTTCCTTCCTTATTCCCTGTTTATAACATTGTTTACAACGCTGAAAATATGTTTTTCGCTGATAATTTTCAGGAGGTGAAATTTTCTCAGGAAAATGCTGTGTTCCATTGTTGTTGATTTCATTGGTTTGGATTTGTGCACGTTTAAATTGAACCAAAGTTCTTCCATCCCGTTTATTATCTATACCAGTTAGAGATCGTATGATTGCTTCCCTGTACTCTATATACTTCATTTGAGAACCTCAATAGAAAATAAATTCAATAGAAAACACGATCGCACTACTCCCTTCACAACCACGTGCATACTGAATCTGCAACTCGTATAACAGGTGAAATATGAACTTCAACCTAAAAAGATGTTTTCAAAACACGACACTATGCTTCTACGTATACGCCAGTAAGTGCACATTTGTGCTGCTATAGCCGTAGTGTCTAAAAACGACCGTTTCGTTTTGGACGGCTATAGCAGTCATGCCACATTGTGAACTTCGCTTTGACGGCTATAGCCGCAATTGTCCGTCAACGTGTTAAAATTATTTTTGAGTATTATTAATAAAATTATACCGATTTAAATTAATTCTGATGACAAATTTTAGACAAACTAAAATTAAACCTGATATCGATAAATTGAATTAAGTTAAAAAAATTAAATTAGGTGACCAAATGATTATTTTTAGAAATTAAAATAATAATACAATAATGATAATAACAATAATCACAAAAACAATAATAATATGTATATAACAAGATAAGCCCTAACTGCAAAATATGTGTTGAATAGATAACAAAAATTTCAATTATAAAATAATCCTTTTTAATTTGAAATTGAGAGTAGTATGTTGTTGTATAAATGTGCTTAAATTTATATGGTATTGAAAATGTTTTGTGGCATTTCATAATCCTAAAAATACACGACGCAATTAAAGTCGTGATGCAATAACTTTGAGACTCGTTTATGTGAAATTGACGAGTTTCTGAAAATATAAAATAATTTATTAGTAAATATTTAATAAAAATATATTTTGATAATATGTTACTGTTGATATTTGGTTAATGAATCCATGGTCATTAGTAATTTCTTATTTTACTAATATTACTTAGATATTTGAGTATTTGCTACCTAATTCGTACTCATGTATGCTTACTCAATTTCTAGATAATTAGAAATCATGTTTATTTTCAATTATAAATGATATGTCTTTTATATATTTCATGTATATTTCAGTAAGAAAACAAATAAATCATCAACATATATGTACTACAGGTTATGTCTGTGACAGTTTCATAGGTCATGGTTAATTATTTTTTCCGTAAATAATTTCCAGCCAAAATATTTGAAAACATCTTACAACAAAAAGAAAGATTACAGTTTAACTGTTATATTATTATAGTAACCTTGTTCAATCAAGTTAGTGTATGTCCGTTGCAGCTGAATTACAATATCTTTGTTTTTAAAATACATATAATATTGTTTTACTTAATTTTACTTTGTTTTTATTATTAATAAATATTAATAATATCATAATTGTTTATTAATGAGTTTTGAGTGTATTGATAAGGTGTAATTAAGCAATTTTTGTGTGACTTTCAATTATATATTTTATTGCATATAATAAATTTTTTTATATTGATATCAAATCATTATTTTTCTTAATTTTTTTTATTGTAATACCTGCAACATTTAATTTTTAAGAATATACAATGCATTAAGTGATATCCAGTACAATTTCTAATAGTATACTAATTTCGAGCTAATGGCTCTCATCAATACTATTCTGGAGGGTCTCAGATTTCTCTCCGCTAATAGTTTGTTATTACCTAAATGGAATTTTTCTTTTGCCGTGACTTATTATAATATTTTAGGAAAACAAGTGCATTAAGAAATTGTTCTGATATGCGAGATCTTCTCAAAAGATTCATTACATCAGTATTTCATCGCTCATCGATTCGGCGCTTCAAATTTTCACACAATGTTTGACTGATATCATCATTCATTTCAGCAAGTTTATTGAGCATAAACGTAATGATTGTATCAGCTGTCACTAAGGTAGTATCTTCTCGACTTAAATTCTCTACTGCCAGCTTAACCGACTCCAATGAGTTGAGAAGATTCTTTATATCTGTCGGGATATTAATAAGATATCAATCACAAAGAAAACAAAATTGAATCAAAACTCAGTAACACTTTTATTTGATCATAGATGAATGTATCTGGTTCAATCTATGTCACAGTACTCCAGGGTAAACATCCACTGCTTCAAAACATAATCTGAATTGGCTAATTGTCTTTATAAAAGTTCCCTTTTATCTATATTCCCAGCCTAAAACTATCTTTTTTCTTGCTCAGTAAAATGACCAACACTAATTTCATTGGTAGTTATACGTATTTGTTTCTATATATTATCTCTCTTAATGGGATCATTCTTTTCACTCATCAAACCAATATCACCCTTTAATCGTTTGATCATATTGTCTATCATTCCAGAAATTCTCAAATGAATAATGAATTTCTCTTTATTAAATAAGGAGATTAATTAATTGGTTTCAAGGTTACATCCCTTCCTAGGGACATAAAATTATTTTTTCGTTATTTAAACTTTCAATTGCCACCGATACCATTATAAACCACTGTACAATATTGAAATTTAAATTTGTTGTATACTTGATTAGTTTTAAATTGATTTTTAATAATTTTCATTTTATTTATACAGCAATACCTAGCTTAGTGCGGTTTCGATTAGTGCGGTTTCGATTAGTGCGGTTTCACTATAGTGCGTTTTTTTGGTAGAGAAAAATTAAAATTTATAATTTTTTATCAATAAAATGCGCAAAAACGTATCAACAAGCCATTTAAAATATAAATTTCTTAATAATACAAATAGGCTTATTATTCACGAAACATAATAAAATCACAAAAAGTGAAAGTTTATAATATTAGAAAATGTAATTGTTGAGTTATAATTTGGTTCGGTAGAACTGTTTGCTCTGACTCCACGTTCTCTTTAAATGATACTAGAATAACTCAACACAGGAAAACTTTTATTCGATACTAACAATTTCACAGCGATTCAAATGTTACTTTTACAAAAATGGCAGGAAGCCGCCTTTCAATATCCTTGACAAGTCTGACTAGTTCTTTTTTAATCTCACGAATCTTTTCAACTTTTCTGTTACTCGCTATTTTTCAAAGTTCTTTGTGTCCCGTTGTTAATTTGAGACTCCTTTGTATATGGAATCTCTCCACAAACAACTAATCTGATTTACAGCAATTTACATTGGACTCATGGGGAACTAGTTAAAAAATTTACTTTCATCTATTGGCCTCTTTGGACGTTCCCCAGGAGAAGACTGTGAAATAAATCACATTATGGGATAATAAGTTCCCTTCGTAATTAAATTTATCCAATTCGGAGAATTTCTCCCTAATTTAATTTATTTGTTTTCGTCATTTTAATTATTTAATTAATTTGTATTTTTGTAAATAACTTCGTAAATAACTTTTTCTATGGTCCCAAATTAATTTTATATTATTATTTTCGTACTCGTTTCGTCAATTGGCATCGACACATACCTATTTCCCCGGAAAATATTGATTTTAAATTTTTCATTATTTTTGATTAATTATTTTATTTTCCCAAATTTTTTTATTTATTATAATAATTTTTGAAAATCACCTAACCCCAACATAATTAAGAATAAATAAAATATTTTTTTAGCTCGAATTTGCGAGTGCTTCTGTGCTGTAACGCAGTGGTGCGTAACCGATCTTCATTTGCGACCCCATTTTTTTTGAAAATATTTGTCGCGACTCCTGAGTAGACAGTAGGTTTTTTTAATCGTCAACGTAGTTAAAATGAAACTATTTCTTGAATTTCCTTTTATTAGAGGTTTTTACACAACACATACTTTTGTGAAACAATGGATTTATTTATGCATATGAGAACAAATATTTATTTTATAAAAAGATAAATTTAAACATTTATTCATAAGAATTCAATGTGAGGTTTGTGCTTGCAAAGAACTCATGATCGCCTCCATGTTCGGAACTATATGGGAAATCGCAATCCGTAAGTCATCCTCTGTATCTAATCGAGATCGATATTTTGTTTTAATGGCAACTAATTTTGAAAAGCCGGATGCATATGAGTAGGTCGATGCGAATTGAATCAAAATGTTAATTGCCTTTTTTTTCAAATCGACATATTTTTTTTCAGTTGATAACCATAATTTTTGACAAGCCAGAGACCTAAATCGTCGCTTGAAATATCAATTAACTGTTCTTTTTCATTTAAAGGGATATTGGAATTAATAATATCAAGCGAAAATGGATCACGGATCCAACCTAATTCTTTACCTGGAAATTTTTCGAACCTTTTCGTAAAGTTTTCTCCCAATTTTATCAAATGATGGTAAACGATGTTTTTGAATAACATGAAATCTATATTATTTTCATTAGTAAATTTTGAAAAGCACGGAAACATGTCTGTGTTGTTTTGTTTAATTCTCCTTTCCAAAGTATCAGCTTATTCTTAAAAGCTTCGATTTTACAGCTCAATGTCAAAATTGTTGTACTCTCTCTTTGCACACTCAAATTCAAATCGTTAAGTTTTTCGAAAATGTCAACCATGTAACTGAGTTTTCCGAGCCAATCTTCATTAATGAATGATTGTGCCAATATATGTTTCTTTTCTACCAAAAAATTGTAAACTTCGTTTCTCAAATCAAAAATACGTCGCAATATTTTGCCGCGAGATAGTTATCTGACTTCAGTATGTAGTAATAACGTCTCATACTCAGAACCCATCTCATTACAGAGTATTGAAAAGAAACGACTGTTTAGGCTGTTGCCTTTAATGTAATTAATTACAATAACAACATCCTGTAATACTTTGTGCAATTCTTCATCGATGTCTTTTGCAACTAGTGCTTGTCTATGTATCATGGAATGGTTGAATACTATATGGGAAGCATTGAGTCCTTTATTACTACCTGTTAATGCTGCAGCACCATCTGTACAAAGGCGACACAATGGGCCCAAGCAACGTCATTTTCCTCAAAATATCTGTTAATAATTTCAAATATTTTCTCTCCAATTGTTCTTTTTTCTAACCTTTTACAACATAAAAAATCTTCTGATATGTCTTCTTCAAAAACATATTTCACATAAAAAAAAATTGGGACATTTTAGTAATGTCTGTGGTTTCGTCAACTTGTAGAGCAAACACTGGAGAGTTTTGTATTCGATTTAACAGAGCTGATTCTATATTACGTGATATGACGGAAATTCGCCGAGAAACGGTATCTCTTGATATTGGTATAGTTTTTAAATTGTTACCATATTTTTCTCCATGTATAATTGATGTCATTTTAATTGCTGAAGGAAGAATGAGAGATTCTCCAATGGTATGTGGTGTTGGGCCCAGAGCCACCATTTAAACAAAAAACAAAAATTAAAATTAAAAAAAGAGAGTGAAGGTAATGGAACAAATCACTGTACACAAACATGCACTGCACGAAGAGACCAAAATTTAATGAAAAACATATTAATTAAAACAAATTAAAAATATAACAAAATTAAATAAAAAACAAATAATTAATCAAAATTCGGAAAATGCCTACAGATGCAAAAAGAAACATACGAAAGATAAAATAAACTGCCAAAACCTTGCAAAATAAGGTTTAGAAAAAACATAGGCAGAAGCGGCGGCCAGAAAACAAATAAAAAGGGCTAAAAATAATACGACAAGAAAATAATAATAAAAGTAAAATTCAAACGTAAAATAAATTATATATCAAAAAATAAGGAAAAATATACAAAAAATAATAAAAATAATTTTAAAGTAATAAAATAATTAAAAAGCCCCAAAAAATGGCGAAAAATCGCCTATTGGTCGCACACATGCATGAAAATAGTATAAATACAGTGATGAATTCCATTACTTTTAACTTTATGCCAATTTAAAACTATCAACCTTTACGAGAAAACAGAAAATTTAAAACGTAAGGCATTTGTTTGTTGTGTTTTCATATTTTTACTGTAACTTTTATATGTCCTTATCATAATGTTCATAGGTTTAAAAATTAAATGTCTCCTTCATTTCTATGTTAATTCTATTATTATGTATCGTCCGACCCATATTAAATTCATATATAGTATTAGTATAGCAATAGAAGGTTCATGGGACGGATCTCGGGCCGGTTAGTGGGTGAAAACCCTTAGTTGAGCTCGCGGGTCATGCCTCGTGAACCCCTCGGCAGTCCGCAGTCGGATCTGGCGTTATGCACAGGACCGCTACGCAGGGCGCCGTTGTATACTCGGGGCGGCTGCTGAAAAGTGGCCGAAACGAGTCGGATTAAAATCAAGGATCATGCGATAACACAGTCAGGGGGAATTTAAGAATGATCACGAATAGATCAGACAGCATTTTTTTTTATTGTCGGACTAAATGATAAGGAATGGGTAGCAGGGTTAAGGTATAATTACAGCCAAGCGTAAGAAAGGTGGTATGAATAAAATCCAAGTGTATGAAAGCCAAATAAACTAACAGAGTCGTTGTAATGCGTCGCGACAGTCGAAATATAAATTTTATAACTCAACGGGAGTGACAGTACATAAGGATCCTAAGTTATCAACTTGTAAACCTTCAATACCTACCCTCCCTCAAGTCGAAAATTCACTCCAAAACCTGTGCTCACAGTAAATCGATACGTCGTCAAATAAATCAATAGTATTAAACCTACGTACCATAATGTCAGTCACGCATAAGTGAACAATAGGTATTCGAACATAAACTAGCCATTAATCGTACAAACTACGTAAAATACATCACGGCATACTCTGATTTGCCTAGACGGAGCGACTAATCCAACCCAGTCGTGATTTGAATTGCATTATTAAGTAAGGATTTATGTCCAATTGATTAACTATGAATAAGTAAATTAACTTATTAACTGTAAATATTTTTTTTTGGTAAAAAGTTAAGTGTAGATATTACGATTTAGTAGCACTATTTTAGTAAGATATTCATGTCCTAGAGTGATTAAATAATTTTTTTGGGTAAATTAATTATTCGCAAGGGCATGCGACAGCAAATAATTAATTAAATTTTATTAATAATATACAGGAAAATACTTGCAATTCAATATAATGATAAATGAGGGATGTATTTCAATAATAATTTAATAAAATATTCACGATGAACCACAATATTCAAGAATCGGTAAATTTCCAGCACCACTGGTGAGTAACATCCAGGGTTTAATAAAGGTTATACATCATACTAGATCCAACATGGCCCAATTTGAGAAGATTGGCAAGATGTACTTGGAACAGGACTTGTGTCGCTGAGGAAGTTCCACAGACGACGGAAAATTTGTAATGCAACCCATGACTTAAATATAGAATAGGCCTCATAATTTCCTGAGAAACCAGAATGTTAGAGGAAAATTATCAACTAAATTCGACTAGAATTAAAACCTAAGGTGAATACAGATGACGCGGATAGTGTGGATTCTATTAGAGAACGCCGTACCTATAAACGTACTAAGGGGGAACCCCGAGTAACTTTTCATTTCAAGGGAGTGTAATTAAAATAGAGTCGATAACAACAATCCGCCTAACCAACAAATATTTGTACGATGTCGCCACTGCGATTAGCGGTTTTCGGATACCACTTTCGTTAATCTCAACGCCCATTGGTCAACATAAGCCGACTCAGTTTCAATAACCTCATTAAGTTTAACCATAAACGAACTCGTGGTAACAGTAAGGACAGATTTATAAAATCCCCCTCGAAGTCCCTCCCTGATGTATCCATACCCCTTTTACCACCCCACCTCTCAGAGAACCCCGCTTTTAAATTTCCTGTTTTTATTTTTAGGATGAATAACCATAACCATGCAGAACCAAACAATCTACCAAGGATACCCCGTCTTCCCCCCTCCATCGTGGCTATTCGCCATAAATACGAGGAGCTCAAACAGAAGTACAGTGAGCTCGACGCGAAGTACGAGCGAATAAAGGGCACCTGGGCCCCACCGCAAGCCTTGAAGGCATTGAGACAAAAGATCGAACGGCTCACTCGAGCTCGCGATGAACTGATCGCTGAATCACGCACCAGCGGCTGCTCATCAAGGAACAAGCAACTGCTCTACGACGTGCGTTCACGGACGCTGAGCTCCGAACTCACGTCCCGGAGAGTGTTTGGGCTAGCCAATTAAATGTCATCCCGGCCCATCACCTTCCCGTCACAGAGGTCCTTCTTTCTCTCCCAGCCTCCATCAATCCAACTCGAGAAACCCCCATCCCCGTAGTAACGCCAGTTCTTCCTCAACCACCTACTGAAGTCGTGGAAAATCCCGTCGCGAACTTGGCTCGGCGACGGCCAAATCGAAACCGGCGACGTCGCGATCGACGTCGTCGGGAGGAAGAACTCATTAGAGAAGCCCAACCTACCGTCCCCTGCCGGATCGATGATATGCCTCCCCCATACCAAGAATTTGAATTCCCGGAACTCGACCCCGATATCTGTTACGCCCTTAACATCGTTTTCCGATCGCCTGCCCAGTCCATCCACATCAATCTAGTGGATGAGGATCCAGAACATTTTCCGCTCACTCAAATCCTCAATGAGTTAGGGCTCGGCACCGAGGACATCGCCATTCTCACAGGAGAAGTATCCAACAACATCTCCTCCCAAGAAGTAGCGGGTCCCTCGACTCGGAGAGAGGACAACCGCCCAGCAGATCCCCCGCCTTATAGGCCGGCAAAGCGGAGATATCTCCCGACAGACATCGACGAGGAAAATTAATGGGGAAGCCGAAACTGGCTCCGGTGAGATCGAAGAACACGCCTGAATTATCTACCTTTGACAAATTGTTATTAATGACCATGAATCCCTCTTTGTTAATCTAATTTATCTGTAATATAATTTTTTTTTCTTCTTCTTCAATGTTGAAACTAAAATTAAATAAATTTGTCTACGAGAGGTGTGGTGCAAATAAAAGGTATAAAACCTGATAAATCGGTACAGGGCCTAAGTAGCATCCATGAATTTCTCTCCGGGATTAAAAGGCAATATGAGCTAATGGATGGAAGCGTAAGCCCTTCTAACGGCCGCTGATAACCAGGAAGACGAAGGTCCTTTGGTGAGTAGTGTTAGCAATAGCGCTCACCTAGTCGAATGGCATTCGGCCATTGTGTACAGTACCAACGTGACTTCGATCATGGGTACATAATGGTTACTAAAATCGTGCGACGTACTCGGTAGTTATCCCTAGCCACAAATAGTGAAGGTCACATTAGTGGGAAAAGTAAATTCTGTAATTCAAAAACTCCTGTACGTCCAACAGTGGTTTCAAATTTTTTTCTATCAAATTTGAAACTTTTAAGGATGCCCGTAGAGCCTTTTCAGGAATTGTTGTATATGTTTTCAAAAATACATTTTGATTTTTCATACTTTCAGCTTGTCTTTTAAAAAAGTTTCAGATTTATTTGCAAATTCTTTATGTTTGGTTTCCAAATGTCTTTTTGATTTAGCAGGTTTCAAACTTTTTTTTTCATTTGCTAATTTATCCGAGCAATTAACACACGACTGACGTTCTTCCCCATTAACAACGCAAAATGTAAATCCATATTTATGGTGGGTTACAGGGTTTCGTTATTTGCTTATCTTCATGGTTGCCCTAGTAACGCCATACAAAATGATTCTAGCGGCCACTTGGCACTCGTTGCTAGGCAACTTTGGTAATGTGTTCAAGTGGTGGATTGCCCGCAAAAAGTGAGTGTTATTGCTAATACTGTAATTGCTCGGACAATCCTCGGGTTCACGAGCTGTCGATAGAAAACCTATGCTCGCTTTGCTCTGTCCCTTCAAATTAAATCTAGGCTGATCGGTGGAGATGATTTCGTGTCAATCGTGCCTTACAGCTGGTTACTTAGATTAATAATAAGTACAAGTTTATTTAATGAAGCAAATGACATGCACAATATCTATAAGTTAATTCGGTTGACTTGACGGTTGCGCGGCTCGGCGTCGGGCACGTTCCTTACGTCCCGGCCGGCGGATGCTTGGTTGAATGGTTGGCGGCTTCGATATTGGTGTGACATTATCGTGGGAACTTCGACTCGGTAGTTGGGATGGGGCGAAGACGAGCGGGTACGTTACCGCTTCTCCTTCCCGACAGGCTGCTAGGGCAACTTCTAGGCCCCTGATCTGTGTGCGAAGGCTCTGATTGAGTTGACGCTCCTCCGCCCAACCCTTTTGAGCGGCAGTAAGTCGAAGATAGAGTGTCTTCGTCCTCTTGGGGTCCGACCAGGTTGCTTTGACCTGCTGCACCTCGCGAGTTAGCTGTAGTATCTGACTGAGTAGATCCGCGTTTGCCCGCCTAGCGCGGTCTAGTTCGGTTTGAATCAATTGTAGTGCCGACATTGCTATAATAAAAGAAAATATTCAAATTTCTTTATGAGTTTAATGAAATAAAATTCCGATTACTACAAACACCGTTATAAAAAGGAAAATTTATTTATAGAGAAAATCAAGACGAACGACTTTTTTAAAGTTATTTAGATCTCAATGACATCAATAAAGTAAATTGTTATTTATGTCTTTGCACGGGGATTCATGGCTCTTCAAAGAATTTCTTGACCCCTTCTTCCGGAGAGTAGCCTGGGATGATGGGCACTGGACGTCGAGTCGGTTAAGTTTAAATCGACTTGTTCTTGGATTTTCTCCCACTGAGCAAGAAGGTTCCGCGCGTGGTCGCGGATTTCCTCAGCGGGATACTGCTCTTCATTTGGCCTGCGGGGGTCATTTTCCCGGCCCAGAATCTGCCATAGGGTTGGACAAGATCTTTTGGAACGTGGCTCCTCGAGAGTCATTGACGGGCGCGCTCGCTTCCAAGCCCGACGCCATTCATCGGCCTCGCGAGTTGATAACCATTCGGGAAGCATTGGTTCTTCTAAAATCGTGATAGTCAAATGATTTAATATAATGCAATCTCAAAATAGTTTAGGAGGCATATTGACGTTAGAAATTAATGTTCATTATCAAATAAATTATTGTAGGTGGACAAATTTTCACCACTCTCATGGTGTATTGAAGTGTTGATAAACTGATATCGCCGCTCGGAAACGTCCTTAGGGTATCTATGGCGTTCATAGCTAACCGCGTAGTATTTGCCAGGGAAACAAAAGGTTCAATCATCACTCTACGGTCTGGATATGAGGACATTAATGGCTTGAAAATGTATGCTACGTTCAATTAATGTTTACATAAAAACTTAACCATGGCTGGGTGGTCATACTTTTTAAGCTTGTGTAACCTAGCATGATTATTGTTGATCATTCGGAAAACCATCACTATCTTGGGTCGAAATCCCTACGAAAAACCTACTGCGACTGATAAGTGGTAATCTCGGATATCTATCGTATTCATGGTTCTATAAAACGTGGTTATTAACAATCATTGATTTTGATATTCCTGAATCGTCCGATGAATTATAGGAAGTGTATTTACCAGTTAGTTAACGTCCGGGAAGCCTAGTATCTGAACTGGATGTTATGAGATTAATGATGATGACATTTATGAATTTGAATTTAGGCGATTATGATAGTTCTTCCCTGTGTATTAAAAGTTATAAAATCAAACATAAAATATATGTAAAAGAGATTTCTAATTAATTTGACATTATTTGCTTAGGATTAAACCATATATAATTTATTTAACAATAAGACAAGATTCTTACACGACAAAGTTATATTAAATCGAGAACATTAATTCATTAAAATTGTTATTGTTTCGAAGGAAAATCTACCTGTGGGTATCATAGAAAATTCCGGACGCTCGGGAGAAAAAGTGGATTGATTGGTTGGCGTTTTAGTGCTAGAATCACGTTGACGCGACATAGGTGATGATTTTTGGTTGGATTTGTAAAGTGGGGTTTTCGTCATTAATCCTACCTAATAAGGTGCAGCGTGTATAATTCAATGGGTCTTATCTTCCGGTGGGTGTCGATCTTTACTCGGCTCTCGAAATGTTCGATTTTAATTGTTTACCCGAAAATGATAATTTGCACATTTAAACATTTCGTGAATCTCTCACAATCGTCTAATGCTGAACCGGATGTTAGAAACGAAACATCACAATCGACGTTTGGGTGACTTTTGAACCCACCGATTCATCTGAACAGTTGCGACATCCGTTCGCACTTTGTATATATTTATTGATTTTAACCGGTTCATTGAAAATGTTAACCACATTTTAAATTTTCGGTGGATTAATTGTTGGAAATCAGTAAGTTTTCTCTTGTTTGGATATCAACGGCGGAGGACTCATACTTGACGTTGCAAATTTTTCAACCTCACCGCGAGCGTTCCCCCTATTGGTTCCAACCTTCAGCATTACTTTTGTTATTTAAAATTTAAACCATTTATTTCTTTTCCAGAAGTTGAAATTTTATGAATTATCGTAGGTATTCGCTCATATTGGGTCTGGTTTTGTTCATTTATATTCTTACTGAATGGTCTTTATGATATTACGAGTCGGTGCTGTTATATTAGGGATTTATTGTTTGCTCTATGGGGTTAGCTAGTTTTATTTTACATATTGATTAGTTTGTTATTCCATGTCAAGGAAATGTTGGATGCTTGGTTCTGGCGTTTTGGGGAATTACTTGTGATATTATTTGAATATGATTAATCGTTTAATGTTTTCGATCGTGCACTTGTACGAATTCTAATAGTGCAGTGAAGGTCAATCAGGGGAAATCTATGTCGTCAGTTATTACCGAGATGAAATAAAGGACATAGGAACAAGTGAATTATTATATTAGCCAGTTGGTTTCTCGTTAGGAGTCGGTAATCTCTTTGTATTCAGTGCAATAAATTTTCCTCCGTTTTATTAGTGTTTTATATTTTCCATTTTTCCATTGAATTATTTAAGCTATTCTAATTTCGTGCGGGAATTAATCAATATTTGGGGTTGGTAATGATCATCTTTTATTTATGCGGGAGGTTGAAAAGGTGCTACTACTATTTCGAATGATAAAATACGCTCTGGTTTGAGATTTAATTAGGTTTATTACCTTGTTTTACTTAACGAATTATTTTAATTCTTTGTCCTTAAATTATTGCATTTTTACTAATAAATTACTGTATTTCATCAACGGACATCTTGGTTTTAATCACAGATTTACTTTATTTTTCCAATACATTACTTCAGTTTCGATTAGTGGATCACTTTATTGTGAAGTACAGAATTACTTAGTTTTAACCCGCGATTACCGAATTAATTTAATCAACAAATCACTCCGTTTTTCCTTGTTAAATACTTTAAATTTTGTACTGGATTTCTTTGTCATTAATCTATTTTAACCAATAAATGGACTACTCTATTTTAATAAATTTTTAAATCAATAACTCAAAGCTTTACTTCCCTTTTTCCCAAAAAATTACGTGATTTTTAATCAAAAATTTATTTTACTGTTACCCAAATTACTTTAATTTTTAAGCAATGAGTTAATTTAGTTTAATCCATGAATTACTTTAATTTTGCTCAATAATTATTTTTATCAGTTTAGTTTAATCAAGGAGATATTTATTTTTACTCAATAATCATTTAGGTCGATGGATTAATTTAATTTGATTGACTCAATGAATTATTTATGATTTTTTATTATTTTATTTCGAAATGTAAGTTCAATTTAGTGTACTACTAATTAATTTATTTCCAAATATTAATCTAATTTAGTTATACCAACGATTTCAAATTAATTTATTCCCGTGCCCTTTCCCTTTAATAGACCTTAGGCGCATTTTGTGTTTATATTATATTTACTGAGTGCCCACTGGACTACTAGATGTGATGATTTTTGAGCCGTGTGTAACATAAATTTTAGGTCGATTTTACTGAAAGGAGAAACGAGGAAGCAGCCAGAGACTTCTTCCTTATTTCTCGTTTCATCTATAAGGACAATATTGACGTTACGAACCCTGCGTTCCGCACGCTGAGTCTTCACGGGTACATATCATTGGCGATCTTCCACGCACTTACACGAATCTGTACTATGTAGATTTTGCTTTCTTGCGTTATGTGTTGGCTGTGGGCCGGAAAAATTTCGACAAAAAAATTAAGTTTAGTTTATTTAAACATATAAAACAATGTATCAATATTAATAATATTTATTAATTATGAACAAATGAACATAATTACCATCCAATGTCAACCCGTGACAATAAAAATAGCATAATATTGCATAAAAATAAAAATACCTCTCCCCCCACGCCGACATCCAAGCAGAGCTCTACCGAGGTTGCAAGGATGTGACGTGGAGAGAGGGCTCCAAATTGAATATTTCTCACCTAAAAATAATATTTCTAAACAAGTTCAAAGTAATTTGAAATGGTTTTAAGATTTGAAAATATGGTTTTTAAACACAACTTCAAAATTGGTTTTAAAATGGTTAACTTTAATGTGAAAATGGATCAGTATTTATACCTATTTTCCTCGCATGTTAATTTTGATGCAGTAAAACAAAATTCGACCTTGTTATTTTCTAGTGAATTCTATTCATTATTTTTATTATTTTTTGATTTATTTTAATAATTTTTCCTTTAGAATTTTTATTGAATTATTACTAATTCAAATCTTTTGATTTAAGTTGCATTTTTATGAACTTTTTATTAATTTTTTCAATTTTGTCGAATTTGTTGTGTTTTCTTGTTATGTTTGTGTTGGTGTCGTGCGAATCTTGGTGCGTTTTGTTATTATTTTAATTTATTTTTATGTTTATTATTTTATATTTAATTCTCTTTTTTCTCATATTTGATAGGGTTTAATTGGTGTTTAATAGGTTTATTTAAATCTGCATGTTATATCTGCATGTGTGTTACTGATCCATTAAAACATTCCTCAAGGCCGTTTACGTTCTGGCCCAACATTTAATATACTCTTCTTGATATTTTCTCAATTTTTTATTAGATAACATAGTTTGTCGAATGTTTTTTGAAGTAGCAACAGTGCCACTGTATTCATTTTTATTTGGGTCTTCATCCACACTCTTTCTAAGTTTAGTAGGTATTGGTCCATCATTATTATTTGTATTGTCATTCTTTTCATTTTCTGGGCATTGGGTACCTATTTTTAGCCACTTATTCATTGTGAAGGTATTAAAACTGAAACAAAACTATAAGTTTTCGTTTATTATAATTTTAATATCTACAGTGGCTCACAGTGAAAATGATGCAGCACCGAATAAAATATTTTTTCGGGATTAATCACAATTTTAATATAATTTTTTGAATGATTTACGTACATAAATTATTAAGCCTGTTGTAATCTTTATATTAAACAAAAAAATTGTTATTAGTTTATTTACTTTGATTATAAATATTACAAATCCTATTATTTACCTAAATAATAGAATCTGTTCCTAATAGGCTAAAGTTGATTGAAAAGCTTTTTCATTTTTATTCGATATAATTACAATAATATGTGCACGTTGATATAATGTAGTGCAGTTAATTTAAAAAATATATTGTTTACAGTACGTTTTATTTTAATTTAAAAAAGCAATCGTTACTGCATCTGATTCCCTGTGAGCCACTGTCTATTAATTTTTTAATTAAATGTTATTATTCCACATCAAAAACACTACTACACTGTACGATAATCAAAAAATAAGTTAAATAAATACGTATCTCATTCGATGTCCATTCGAAAGTGAACAAAACTAACTAACTACTGAATGTATGAACGTGAACAAAGCGAATGTACTACTGAATAGTTGAATATTCCAGTAAACACCCTCGACGTCTGGTTGGGATGGGAGCGGGACAGAGTCTGTCGCGAAGGTAACATGAGCCATTAAAATTCCTTAGAAGTGAACCCGGTTTGCTGTGAATTAAGTAACACAATAGATACACCATTAGCACGATACTTAAAAAAACTTTGATTGACATCACACCAGGTTTACGAGCACGCTATATTTTTTATTGTCATATAAAGTTCTTTTAATTTGGCGACCCTGAAAATTTTTCTCTCGAGCCCTCTGGGGGTCGCGACCCAAGGGTTGCACACCACTGGTGTAACGCATAATAAATACTTTTAAATTATTTATTTGGTTTTATTTCATTCATATCGTAATATTATTAATTCGTGACATTTTTTATTTATTTTGAACTTGAAAACATTGATAATATATCGATATGTATTAAAAAAAAATATGGAACCAATTACAATTTTTCCCATAGACTACATAGTTCAATAAGTGCGGTTTCACTTAGTGCGGCATATCTGTGGAACCAATTAACCGCACTAAGCGAGGTATTGCCGTACATATTTGTTAATTCCTAACAGTTCTAACTCTAATTTACACCTCTTTATCATACACCTTAAACACTTTAGCCCAGTGTTTCTTAACTTTGTTTGGACAGTGACACGCCAAAGTGTTTTAAATTTATTTTTTGAAAAATATTTTCAGTTTTATTTGCTAAAATGGAATCAATTAGTGCTTTATGCTACACTGATTCCAATGTTTCCTAAAACTTTTGTATATTTACTGCAAATGAGTAAGTTGGCGAAAAAATTGGAAAGTAAATCAGAAAATTCAATCTCTTCAAATGAAATTTTTAATAAAATACCAGAATTATTCTAAAGAAAATAGTAAAATTACAATAAAATTATCACTAAATTTTATTGTTTGTGGTTTTTATTGCTGATTTATCAAAGAAAAATATTTTGTTTTACTTTATTTTAAAGTTTCATAATATTTTCAAAGCTCAAGAATCCTAGCAATTTTAAATGTTTTTCCTAAATCTCGCAGTAGAAATCTGGTTGAGAAATGATGCTTTAGCCTCTCTGTTGAAGTAAATCATTTTGAAAGCTGATATTTAGACCGGTATTTTCAGTGGGTTTATTTGGTAGGATAAAGGTTGTAAATAGTCTATTTGATCGAGAAATAGCAAGCAAACGTTTAAACTAGCATTGTTTCCAAATTTCAATTGTTAATATTCAATTTGACTCAGAAATTTCACTTTTGAACAAATTCAGATTAAATGTTGTAAAATGACAAATGTAGTGCCTAATTTTGTGTGTTTTCTTTTTTCTTTAGGATTGCAGCTTCAATATCATAGTTTCGGTAACCTTCTACTCTGATATTCGTATATATAATTCCCAACATCAAAAAGTTTGTGATTTTTTCCCCACAAATTCAGCAAACTGTTCACAAAGTGACCTATTATAACTAAGGAAACAGTCAGTAGCAAATGTTTCAGTCAAATATAAAATTTCCGATAGTTGCAGTGGTGTTGTCGAGCCGGAACGCTCCGGAACGTCGTTTCGGTACTTTCTTTTTGGACAGGAACGCGTTCTGGAACTAAAGATGATTTCTGATAACGAGAATTGGCTGACGTATTGAAAAAAAATTAAAAAGAATTACTGATTTTTTTTTCTAATTTTTGTCGAATTTTTATATGTATTATTATAAACAATGGTTAGAACCGAACCCGAACCGGAACAAAAACCGGAACGAACCGGCTTGTTTTTCCGAACCGTCAACCGGAGTCCGGAACGTTTTTTTTCTGCTGAACCGGAACTCTAACCGAACCGAAACAAATACGTGAACCGGTTTTTGAACTGGTTCAACGGGAATTAAACTTTATTTATAATAAACATTAGAAGAAAAAAATATAAAATTTTAAAAAAGTAAAGATTTCATACATAAATTTTAATGCAAGCTGCCCACGGACCGTATGTTACTCATCCCTGGCATAGTTTATTGCCATACCCAAATGGGCCTGCGGCTAATGCTAAGAATTTTTATTATACATTTGTTGTGAACTAAAATTTCCAGATGTTGGTTTCCAGTATTGGTCGATGTTTTAAACTTTTAAACGGGCGAAAATTGGGGGAAATCTTCCCCCGTCGTCAAATTTGGGACATTAGACCGCACAGAGCGGCTGCCTACCCAGGATCGGCCCTGTCTAGATAATTATATATACGCGTTCCGGTAAAAAAAATTAGCACAAAACCTTTTGGATAGTTGCATTAGAAAGTTATACTTTGTAAAAATAATATGTACTGAAACTTTTCTAAAGTCCTTCCATGAATAATTTTGCAATTTAATTTTAGTCATTCGCTCAAATAACAGCTAGGTCAGTAATAGAAAGACCAATGAACTGTTTTCAATTGTTTTTGAAAATTTTCTATTCGCTAATTTAGAAGTGCAATTAAATGTGACAAATTTGGAATTATATATTTTCTACAATTTATTTAAAATTCATCTATTTAATGTTAATTTATCGAGTAAACTTTTGGGTTTCAGCATCACTGATAGTACTTTGTGGAATTGTGTTGACAATTTTGGAAATTGTGGATATCTCGGGGAGTAGGCGGATTTATTATGTTTTATTTGGTTACGGAATTGTAGCAATTACCGTTTCATCGCTTTTGTTTACTGCCGCAGCAATGAATAGATTTCAACTCTTACCAAGTTGTATTTTATTAGATATTATTCTTTTTGGTTTAGCAATCGGCTCTTTGGTTACTGAATATTATAAACGCAGTAAACTTCATTATAGTTCTGGAATTAGCGTGGCTAAAGAAACGTTTCTCTACGTGTCTCTAGCGCAATCTGTATACAATGTTATATTTATTTCATTAGAATGGTCGAAAAGAAATCTGGCAAAAAGGGGAGAATCTTTCCAAAATACATATCAAGAACAAATTCCTACAGTTCGCTGTAACTTATCAACAATATGCCGAACTGGAGTAAGCAATCCACAATTTACTTTAGATAACGATCATACAAGCACAAGTAAGCCACCTCCATATTCCGAAACTTGATTAAATTTACACTTGTTTTCATACAGAATATAATTTTTATATTTATTATTTCTTTTCTAAAAAGTGATAATTCATTTGGATTTTATAATTTTAACACTACTTTTTTTTATTTTTTTTTTATTTACCAGCATATTTGATATACCTAGTTCTATGAAATTTATTTTTTGATTGTAAATTAGTCAGTTAAAATGAGAAATCAATTATTATGTAGTTAATTAAAACAGTTAATTTTTTATATAAAAAATAGATTTACAAATTAGGATGTTCTGAAAATAAAAAAAAAATTAAAGAAAGCTTTAATTAAGAAAATAAAAAAATTAACATATTAAGCTTAACCTTTGATTAATTGGTATAAATAACTCAGTCAATTCACATTGCTTTTTGTACTACTAATTTTGTTTTTCAAACTGAAATATAAATGCAGTATATCAAAACAACAATATTTAAAATGCTTATTTTATATATTTTTTTTGATATTTCAACATGTTATGTAGATCATACTTTTTCATATCTTCTTGTCTGTTAATAATTACCGGACTCGCATTATTTATAGTGGAAGGGATGGATATTTATTTTCGCAACAAAGTCTTTTATGTGTCATTTGGAAGTGGAATTTTGTCTTTTGTCATTGGAGTGGTAATATTAATCTCAGCGGTAATCAACAAACATAGCCCCTTATTGGCATGCGTGTTTTTGGACATTCTGCTACTTGGTGCGTCTTTGTGTGCTTTAGTTTTAGAATACTACAGAAGAAGTAATACAAAATTCAATGAGGCAGTTAGTGTGAGCAGGCAGGTGATTTTGATTTCAAGTTTACCTCAAGCCATTTGCAATATGGTAGTTGTTATTTATGCATGGGAAAAGCGACATTCCGATATTATTGTTTGAATTGATAAATGTATATTATCAATTTCAGTGTATAAAGAATTCATTGTGACCTTGTCAATTAAATATGGACTTCCTGAAACATTTTTGAATTTTTTAAAAATTTTTTAATCATTTTTATTACAATTTGTTCTATTTTTTTTATTTATTAAATACACTTCAAGTCTAAATTACGTTAAAACCTGGTTATGTAATAATATATTTAAAATTATATTTAAATAACAATCCAAAGATTTTATTAAATAAATTATTGTTTCCCAACACCTTATCAATATAACATTTCGTAATTTTAAACAATTTAAACAATATAAAATAAATAAAATACTTCTCAGTTGGATTTAATTGCAGTGAATATGGGGGTAAAGAAATTAAATCCCTTCGATCAGTGGCAGTTTTACTATATGCGAGGCCATCGGCAAGTTTTCAGTGCAAGGCTGAATTTTTTTAAAATTTGGATACACTAATAAAACTGCTCAAAATGCTTGTACAATTTATTTTACGAGTAGTATTTATTTCAGATTCGATATTATTGAATTTAATTTAATTTGAAATTTATACTTAATAAGGTCTTGTATATATATATAGTGATGAGATGTAGTTTGTTCGCACCGGTTCGATAATAAATTTCGGAATAAATTAAATTTTAAATTAATAAAATCTATTATTTATTACAAAAACTATTTATAATTTCGATTAAATAAGTTTATAATATTTATCTATAGAAATACGATTTCCAGTTATAATTATATTGTGAGTACACTTATGTTTTCCAGTTTATATCTAAATATTTTGTAGCCCTTTTATTTAGAAAATAATATTTGATGAAACGAAATAGTAATATTTGTGATTATTTAAATAAAAAAGTAAAAAACAATGAAGAAGAAGAAAATATTTCAAATTCTGTATGCCAGGAATCTTGCTCTACAATTCTATAAGCCAATCACGAAAAATATAAATCCGCTGTGAATATTTTTCTAGATTGCTGGAATGGTGATCAATTAAAGCTATTTCAGGATAAATACGATTGTTTGGACGTCAAAAATAAAAAACTTATATGTATAAATGCTCCTCATTCGATAATTTTGGCATTTCTACAGAAAAGAACAGAACATTTTGCAAGTATGACGAAATTTTGAATTTCAACCATCGGGAACAACGAAATTTATTCAGCAGGCTTCATTAAGGAAAAAAATGTCTGAACATTTCTAATCAAAAACATATTTATTGGTTTTAAAAATGCTTGAACTAAAAAAAGAAATGAACTAACCAAAGTCATCAATTCAATGAATGACAAAAATATGACTAATACAAATAAAATTTACAATATTGTTTACAGCTTAATAAAAAGAAATAGGTCGCTTTCAGATATGGAAGCAGAAGTTGAACTTCATTTGAATTTCGCTACATTCTAGATTTACTGCAATTAGAATTGCAGAACATATAGCAAAGCAAATGAAAAAAATAATTGTTGGAAAAATAATTACATCCAATTCAAAAATCTGCCTAATCATTGATGAAGCCTCAAGTAAATTTTTCTTTGTCATTTTTTTGAAGTTTGAAATGGAGCTAGAAAACCTACCTTTTTTTGGATTTAGTTCATTTAGAATCTAAAACCACCGACCACATTTTTAATATTCTGTTGCAAACTTTAATAATATATGGCTTTTCCATGAAATTTTTGAAAGAAAATTTGATTGGTTTTTGTTCTGACGGTGCAAGTACAATGCTTGGTTAAAAGTCAGGTGTTGCTACAAGATTAGTAAAAGAATTCCCTTATATAATAGTTTGGCATTGCTTAAACCATCGCCTTCAGCTTGTTTTGATGCAATATATAAAAAAATCAAGTGAATCATTTTAAATCATTTATCGATAAAATTTATGTTATTTTTCATCAATCAAATAAAAATCAATTACTTTTACAAAATATATCAAGCTATTTGGGAATTGAAATAATCAAAATAGGCCTTGTTTTAGGTCCAAGATGGACAGCATGTAGCTTGAGATCTGCTTTGGCTGTTTGGCATGCTTATGTACATCTTTATAAATTTTTTACCGAAGATTCCAAATAACTTGGTATGGCAAAACGACTTGCCAATCAATATTTTATAAATGATTTAGAGCTTATGATCGATATTCTTCAAGAAATTTCTTATTTATCAAGAGGGTTGCTAGCCAGGTTTGTTTCTCTTCAAAAGGCAACCAAACTAATAAATAGAACTGTAAATCCTATGATACAAATGAAAGAAAATTTAGGAATATTTGAAAAAAAAGTTGAAGAAATGTTATCATTACCTGCATTTGCAGATATTCCTTTTATAGAAAATAAAAAATTTGAAAGTCTCACACGAAAAAATCTTATTGAAATGTTATCGAATGCTAAATTGTGGACATATAAGAATGAACAAAAATGAGAAAAAAACGATGTAGCTGAATTATTTAATTTACTAGAAGGAAGTGATTGGAATTTGGAAGAAGTTACATGCCCGTGGATTTTTGGTGAAGAAAAATTGAGAAATTTGAATGAAATAATTAGGTACGAAATTCCCATAAACGAATTCAGAGATTATGTACAAAACATACTTGAAGGAAAAAACTGCGTAATACATACAATGCATAAAGCTAAAAATGAACATATTTCTAGTTTAATGACTGTTAATATGGTTGGACCATCACTTGACAGATGGAATGCTGAAGAATATGTTAAAACTTGGTTAAGGAATCATAATTCAGCTGATGATACCATGGTTCGAAATAAAGCAAAAACAATATTAATGAAAATAATGAAAAATTATATACTAACGTGCATTTACAATTCTTGTAAAATCAACTTGCCTCAATTTGCAAAAAGGAAAATAAAAATGTCTAGTGAATATATTCGGTTGTAATTATATGTGAAATCAACTTTCAACCTTGGACGTATTAATTCAGGGGTGCGGAAAATATTTAGTTTTTGATATACCTGATCTAACTAAGTTAAATGCGATAAGAGTTTAAATGATTTTACTAGTCCCGTTTCTTCTTTCTCACTCGTCTTTAATAGTTATTTATCAACCTTTATTATCCTAAACCGAGATATAACCAAAGAATGTTGCAACAAACATCCAAATTAATCAAATGAAACTTTTATAAGTTTTGAAAAGTATTTGAATTAACAAAAATATTGAAATAGCATGCATAAAATGCACTTTTTTAATGAACTTCATCTTGTTAGTTTTTTATTTTAATATACATTTAAAAAAATTCAAATTAATTTTTTTAGGAATTTAACTGCTAATTTCTTTACATTTCTACTCAAATTGAACTTATCAGTCTTTATTACTCTGGTATAAACAAGAATATCAAAGGAAATAGTTATTAATCTCCTTTTTACTTCAAGTCCAATAAGATAACAAATAAAAAACCAAGTTTTAAAATACATTTTTAATTATACGAACATTGCATACAAAGAAATATTTCTTCAAAGTTTTATTATTTGTCGCTAACTGATTTCGGTGTGCTGCGGTCATAAAAATTTGCTAAATAGCCATAGGTAAATAAATACAAAAAATATTTTATTAAATATCTGACAAATAAAATTTTATAAATAAAATTTTTTTTTAAATTGTAAACAATTTGGCAAACATTTTTATTAATAATTTTTTAACAATTATTCATTTCTACCATTGATAAAAATAAATAACGGTTTTTTTTATTAGAAAGCAGTGGAAGGCTAATATTCTTACAAATAACTTAAAACTTTCCACATAGCTTTTATCATATTTTAGTTATTATACTATCCTTAAAAGTATTAAATTATGCGAAGAAATTGGAATTTAAAAATTTTTTTCCTTGTTTTATAATTCATTATTAAATGAAATAAATGTATGATTAGATGTAGATAAAACGACGAGTTAATGATTAATTTTATATAATAATTAAATAAAAAATAATATATAATTAAATTTTATTAGAAGAAAGAGTTATTCAAACTCGTTTTACGATATATTTCGACAGATTCACTGTCAACATCAGGAAAAAAACCAACTAAAATAATTTGGATTTAATTAATATATATTGAACAAATTATCATTTTTAAAATATTTCAATATATATTTTATTTTTAGATTAATTTTAAAATTTAAATAAATAAAATAGATTTATTACTATAAAAGCAAATCTCAACTTAATGTTAAAAATATAAATTCAAATCATTTTACTTAAAATAAACTAATAAAAACCATATTTAAAATCAAAATTTAAATTATTTTTAAATAAAATATATTATAAAAATCATATTTAAAATTAAAATTCTTTTTTAGACACAGCACATGTTATCACAATTTAACATAATCAAACGATTTTAAAACATTTGTACTCAGCATTTTGTATATAATTTCTTGGATCAAATGACCTAATCAGCAATGTTTCACAAATGACACGTTTCTAACAATTATTACAACTTTAAATAAAAGTTAAAAATCAGTAATTTAGTTTATAATATTTTTTCTAACTCGTGTAATGTACTCAATATGTTCATTAATGAGTTAAAAACTCCTGTTGATTTTTATTGAATACGTAATGTTTCAACATTAGAAACGTTGATTAATTGTATATTTTTTGTTTATGACTCATAAGTTATGAGGATATAAGAATTGAATAACGAACTATCTACACCAAGCAGTACTGATATAAATTCTCTATAATGCAAAATAAAAACCAATAATCTTATAATATAGATACATACCAATTCATCTTGACATTGTTTTTTGAACGAATAATGATAAAAACCCTAACTATAGAAATTAAAAAAGTGATAGGAAAATAAAATAATGCACGCAACAACACAACACAATAAAAAATGCATGCAAACCTTCAACATGTAGTCAAGCTGTGTTGAGATACACTCCTATAATAACTTAATTATAAAACTTTTAGAAAATAAAATGTCGGGAAAAATTTTAATTTAAATTTTGAGGATCATAACTATTTATTTGACATTATACAAAGCAATTTTGGCTAATTTCTATTTTTCAAATTTTTATGTTCATATATTTAAAATTATATTGTGAAGTTAAAACTAAGAATTTTGAATTTTTAATATTTATTTATTTACAAATATTAAAACAAAAATATTAATAGATGTTAATATATATGAAATATATAACATTAGCTAGTTTAAGCCGACAATCTCTGGGCGATGAATTGTTGTTTTCATTTTCTGTCTTTTCCTTGAACTCCCGTTCCTCATTGAAAGAAATTTGTCTTATCGTTTTTTGGCAATAAACCTCCATATACGGCAAGACAATCGAAAGAGCGATTTCATCAATCTTTTTCGAAAACGGCAAAACTCAATCATCGCCAATAAAATTAAAATATTGTTTAGTGTTTGTTAGTATAATTATTAATTTGTAGTAGACCTGCTGCTATCTGCATGTGTATTTGATGATAATTTTTATCCTCAGGTAAAATTAACTCGAAATCCGCATAAATTATGAATGGCGGGATAACGGTTTTCACATAATTTGAAAATTTTAAATATTTATTATTTGTTATTATTTAATTTAGTTATCCCGTCAAGCAGAAAATTATCAGAAAAAAGTTCTGCTTTATTCCTAAATAGTTATCTTTAATTTCACCATCTTTTTCAAATTGGATAAGAATAGAGAGTTGTATCTTAACTAACCCCATTTTCTTTATTTTTGATTTTAATTTAATAATTATTTTATTTATTAGGGAGATTTGTATTAGATTTTCTCTTTCAACATCGAATCTAATACTTTTATGGGTTTCATTTAAATCCAACCGTATTTCAGGTTCAATCAACAACATTAATTGAACCCCATATCTGATTATTAGTAATCGAACTCTCATTATCATCACTAGTGACGATTTCAAACCTTTTAACATTAGAGGGAATACTCTGGATAGTTCAGAAGGTCGTTTATTAGTTTTATTTTTATGTGTTGTATTATGTCTCGAGTTATTATTATTATTATTATTATTATTATTATTATATATATTGTTATTATTTCGTTTATTTATTTTCCTAAAAAGTGGTTTTTTATTTAAAACACATTGATTTACATATATAATTAAAAAATAATATATATGTTAATTATATATGCAAATCTCTTATATTTATTATTTATTAAAATTTATTTCTATTAAATATCGATCAATGATAAATATTAAATGTTTATATTCATCAAATATTATGTGTTTTTTCATATGATCAATATTTAAAAATTTTTCAACAAAAATGGAAATAAACTTTTTCAACAAATATTATTATAAGTTTTTCAACAAATATGGTCATAAGTTTCGAGTGTCGAGTATTATTATTATTTTTATTATTTATTGTCGTTAATAAATTTTATTGTTACATAATCGTTACACATCTGATATCACTTGACATCTGATTCATAATCAAACAATAAAAAGATCCTTTATGTCATTATTATTATTGTTTTAGATAAATGGAAAATCAAATAAGCCGTTGCTGTAAAGTAATTATTATTTTGTTCAAAAAAAGTTTCGTTTATTAAATAATGCCCTTCAGTTTCTTACGGAATAGTTATCTTCAATGCCATAGTACCAAAATACATTCTGATTTTCATTTAAAATTTAATTTTCTTTTTTTTAATTTTTAAACATACCCAAATATGATATTTTACTTTTTTGACGAATTTCAAACTTTTAAAGCTTTTAAAATTTTTAAATAACTACTTTTCTTTTAAAACTGTTTTTCTTAAAATATTTTTTCTAAAATATTTAATATAAAAGTACGAAAATTTAATTTTAATATAAAATTCAGAGCAAATTAATAAACTGTTCCTAAGTTTTTTAAAGTCTATGAAAGGTGTACAAAAAACTTTCCTTTCCTCTTAAAAAAGAAAAAAGTCCACAAAAACTTCAAGACATAAATAACATTCTACTCTGATTTTCATTCCTAAAAGTTTTCCTTTTTTAAGTATCATGCTCAACAACAAATCAGACTGGCGGTTTCACTGATTTTTTTAATGTCTATTGAATGGATGCTTATATAAAATAAGAATTGCCTCTTTGAATCTGAGATTTTTTTTTGGAGGTTTCCATTGGCCAAAATTTTGATTGAAACACTTTTTCCTTCCATCCTTAGTTGGCATTGTTGGCGATGCTTGTATACCGAAGATTTTCCGGCATGGTTCAGGTGTTCTTTAATTATTTGGTGTAGGTTTCGGAGTGTACTTCCAATGTATATTTCTTTGAATGAATTCACGTAATGCAGTAGACAACATTTTCTTTGGTGTCTGGTAATTTTCCATTGTGTAAATGTTTTCTTTTTTCGTTTTGTTTGCCTCAGTGTCCAAGATTTATGTGATATACGAATTGGAAGGCCAGTGCAGTTGAACTTTTTCTGGATCTTGAAGTATTTCTTCTTTTTTGTATTCTGTCCCTAGGTGTTTTTGGTTTGGAATTCATTCTTTCAATGTCCTCATTGTGGTATCCGTTTCTGCACAGAACTTTATCAAAATTTAATTGTGGTTTATAGCTATCTTTTTCTTCAATACATTGATTGGCTATCCTCTGCTTCTCGTTCCTTATAACATTAACTTTCTGTAAATATGGAAATGCTGGTCTTTGGTGCATAAATATTTCTTTGTGAGCTGATTTTGAGAACATATTTTCTATCAGACAATTCCATGTTATTTAAACAAAGATTTTTGTTCTTAAATCAAATCGATATTTTCAAATTCCAATATTTTCTAAAAATTTTTGTTTTGAATATTTTCAACATTTTTAGTTTTAACATTTTCTATTTAAAATTTGAATTTTACAACTTATCGCATAATTTCAAGGAATATTTTAAATTTGAAAATAAATATTTTATATTAAGAAAGATTCAAGAATGGAGCCGGGAATAAAAAGTTTGTAGTTATTGGCAGTAGAAAATTCGGGGTTTGAATCGATGTTTAAAAAATGATTTCTTGCAATGTTAAGTTCAATGATAGTTGGAGTGGGGTCTGAAATGACTAGTTCTGTTGGAAGGGAAATAGTGGTTGCGAAAAAAAGTTGTGCTGGTCTGGCTTATGTGGTGTTTGATGGGGTGTTTCTTCAGCCAAGTAAGGCAAACAAAAGGACTTTGGTCAAACCTGAGTTCTTTGACAGGATTCTTAACGATGATTTTAGAGTTCGATTGAAGTTTTCAATTTAACCGTTGGATTGCGGGTACGGATAGCCTGTGGCATGGATATGTTTGATACCCAATTACTTTGTAGATTTGTTGAAAAGACAAGATTCGAATTAACTACTCCTGTTTGTGATGAAAGTTTTTGGTACACCGGTTCTGGCAATCCATTTTTTAACACTGCGAAGGCGACTATGTGGGCTCAATATTTTCTGGTCCTGAATATTTTCTAGTCGTTAAGTATCACTATATAGCCTGGATGTACTTTTTGACCCTGTGAAATTGTTCCGTTCGAGCCGGGAAAGCTCACGGTACGCCAGGAAGGCTGGAATAGGCCTCTCATATGAGGATTTGAGTAGAATCTGCCTTATCTAAGGGCAGCCCTTCATATGACCTTGGAAACAGAAATAAGTCAATATATAAATCAACATATTCCTTTATTCCTCAGATAGGCCCCATAAAAATTACAGTCGAAACTGCAATCCATGTCATTTCACCAGATCCGTACTGAATTAACACTCAACCCCTCCTTCTCAAGTCACACTAATGTGCCAACCTGAAAAGTTAATCCAAAATCGGTCAGTAGGTATTAACCCTCGCGAAATTGGCTTAACCGTCAACTGGTTCCGATAAGCATTGCCTAGCCGGTCTACGGGAATCATCCCTCGCGATAAGGCTTATCTTACTCAGTACCACAAATCCTTTCGTATATATTAACTTATCTTAGTAGTCTTATTAAGACATTTTACCCGAGGGTAAGCTGCAAGTCTAAAGAGCATCGGAAAACGCATACTAACAATTACTACCTATCTACCTAATTGCTTATATACTATCGCATTAAAAAATGCTTTCTGTATATATGCTGAAACCTGAGATTTGTTTTATATACGATTGCATGATGGTGTCAACTAAGAGTTAACTCCGGTCAGTAAATGTATAAAACCACTGTATCTCAGGACTCTAGGGGGTTCCAGGAGTGCTTCTTATGGCTCACATGTTTTTGTGGTTACTCACAAACATCATGACCTGCTTCCTGCAACCTGACTTACTGTTCTCATTACGTTTACATTGGGCCCCTCAATAAACTCTCAAACAGTAACTTTAACACAAAAAGAGATTTATACAACGAGAGCCTCTCTTCAGAACCCTCATTGGTTACCCTCAACTCATAGAGTCAAGAGTTACTGAGAACTAAATAATCAACAGTATTTTTTAGTTCTCATACCTTCCGTCAAGAAGTTACCTTGGTCTACAATCTTGGTTTAAAGACCTGGCACTACGCCAAGGTGTTGCAGGACCAATTGCTTTAGTTTAAAGCGATTTCCCGTATTCGTCCAGTAACGGTTGATCTCTCCGCCATCCCAAATACTTCGATAGCTGATGAGCGTTACTTTCAGAAATCTAACCATTATTTCACACAACTTCTAAACAAATTTACTCTCTGTTAGGAAAGTGACAGTTGAATCATAACGATAGGAGCTATTCAGCTTTCCTGGTACCCATAAAAAGTAACATCTTAATTAAGAGAGTCATAGTTACTCCCGCCGTTAACCAGAGCTTAGTTGAATTTCTTCATATTTACATTCGAATAGCACTGGGCAAAAAATTCGGATAGCATGCCCTAATGCAGTAATTGCATGTTATCATACCTACCGTGAGCACATCTCTTACACAAAGAGTGCCATTGCCTTGCCATTCAGCCTGACCTGAGTTATAGAAGTAGCAACTTTGATAAATACATCAAAGTTGCAGATTTGTGGGAAACGAATAAGGCAATAGATGAGATGCTGAGCCAAGCTCGCATATTAGGGCCGTAAGGCTGCAGGGAATTAGATAAGAATAAATTAAGGGGGAAAAAACGTCGTGTCAAAGCCATTTCCGTCCAGTAAGTTTCAGATTTTTTAATGTGTGGTGCGCGAAGTTCTTAAACTTAATAAAGTCAATTTTCTAAGTCTAAAAGAGCTTTAAGTTATCATAGTATCTAAATATCGGTTAGTAAATAGCAAACCTCTAATGGTAAAAATCATTTGTTTTAAATTTTTACTACTTTCTTTACATTTTAAATTAGATTCTAATAATTAAAATAATTCTGTTTGTGTAACAACCAATCATCTCGAAGAAGATCAAGAGATCGCTCAGGGACGAAAACCGATTATTTAACGAGGAATAGAAATCGGAATATTATATTGTTTCTGTTAAAGATAAAATGATTTGTTTACTTTTTCTTTGATTGTTGATGAATTTATTATTATTATTATTATAATTATTATTATTATTATTATTATAATTATTATTATTATTATTATTATTATGATTATTATTATTATTATTATTATTATTTTATTATTAATGGTGTGTTGTTGTAGAGTGGAGGAGATGTGTTGCTCTTGTGAATGACTACTACTTACCCTAGTAATTACTATGTTACACTGAAACTCAAAAATTTCATTTAATAAAATTCTTTGAAAATTTTATCGTTATCATTGTAAAAAATTATAATAAAAAATTTCATTGTAAAGTGATATATAAAATTTCATTGTAAGATTACATTAAAAATTTTATCTATTAAAAGCATGTATAAAAGTTTCATCTTTAAAAATTGATCGATAAAATTATACTAAAAATTCTATTTAAAAAACGTGTAAAAATTGATCGATAAAATTATACTAAAATTTTATTTAAAAATTTCTATCATGTAATTTTGTCGATTCTAAGTCACTATAAAAATTCTTACCTTATGTAACTTATCTTTTGAACCTTTATTTACTTTTAAAAAATTATTACATTATGTAATTTCCGAACTATAACTGCTTTTAAAATTTTCAGCTTTAAAAATTACCCTTATGTAACTTAACTGCTGACCCTTTAATTTACTTTAATTTACCTTAATTTACTTTAGGTATTTTAACTTATTTTTTTCTAGAGCATAAATTTTCCTATGAAAATTGTGTGACCAAATATTACAAGTGTTTTTTAACAAGCCTATAAAATACCACTGACATTTTTTATCGGTAGGCGATTTGTGCCAATATTTATTTTATGCGTATATTTACTTATAGAAAAGATTGAGACCAAATATTGCATTGTTTTTTTTATTACGGGTTAAAAATATCCCTGACTATAGTTTTACCATCGTAGGCGATTTGAATTAATTTTTATTTTATGCTTTTTTATCAAGAAAAGTTATTTAGGCTTTTTAATCATAGAAATATTTTTAGGCTTTTTAATCAAAGAAATATTTTTTAGGGTTTTTTAGACTTTTTAATCCATAAAATATTTCTATGCTTTTTTATTGATAGGTGATTCAAGTAAATTTTTATCTTAGGCATTTTATCGAGAGTCAAAAAATATCCCATGACTATAATGTGATTGAAAAAATATTTTGTGGATGAAAAATACCCTCTGTGACTATCGTAGTCTATTTCGGCCAATTTTAATTTTATGCTTATTTATCGTTAGGTGATACAAGCCAATTTTTATCTTAGGCTTTTTATCGAGAGCCGAAATTCCCTCTGACTTTCTGTGACCGAAAAAAATTTGTGGATGAAAAAAATTTATTCAAAAAAAATATTTCAAACAATTTTAATTCAAAATATTTGCCATATTTTCAATTTAAAAATAATGCACCAAAAATTTGAATTCAAAAAATAAATTCAAAAAAATTTATCAAAAAAAAGATGCACACACAAAAATTAATTATGTCATTACTTAATTTATTCTGTCGCGAACCCCCACCCCTTATTTTTATCATGCAATAGTGTGTGGGCGCAGTGTCCTACTAACTACCTACTATCAACATTACTATCATAGGTATTATTCTTATTAGTTGTTACTATTATCACCATTATTATCATTCTTATTACTATCGTTAACATTACTATTATAATTATTATTATTATTATTATTAGTACTGTTAGTTATTATTACTATTACTATTATTATTATTATTATTATTATTATTATTATTATTATTACTATTATTATTCCTATTGCGATTATTGTTATTATAATTACTATTATCCTTATTATACGTTTTGCGTTTCCCCTATTTGATTTTCGAATGTAATTCAAAACGAAAGATGACAACAAACAAAACAATCTAAATCAGGATGATTATTTCTACTGTTGCGATATTAAATATTCGTCGATGGATAGGTCTCTCGATCTGACTCCTCGTGTTCAATAATCAATTAGCAAAATCCCAACAAAGAAATCATTATTCACAAATATTCACCACAAGATACAATTGTTTGCTTGACGTAAACACCCTAAGGGTATCACGTAATAAGTCATTTCAATCTGATCAACTTCTTTATCTGTCTACTACTTTCAACTTGTTTCCCAAACTCGTTAGATTTTTCTCTTCGATCCACTGGCAACTTATTTTGTTGTCAGTTCCTTTTTTAATTTTGGGTTGCCATTAATTTAGATTAGTGTTGGGAAACAATTTTTTCCCGTTCGGACAATTTATTGCCCATTTTACTAATTCAGGGAAACCCATTAAGCTGAAATTCAGCTCAGCGGCCCTTGATTAATGGGTTCGTCGGCAAATAATTTTATTAATTAATTTGTTTTAGGGGTCCTGACCCTTCCATATATATCATCTCAATCTAATTGTATTTTATTCGTCTTCAAAATCAAATTTGCCACCGGTTACCCCATTTTCTCCCCGAAAAATATTGATTTTTACGTTTTTCAAAATTTTAATTAACTTTAATTGATTTAGATAATTTTAAAATTTTATTATTTTTATTCATGTTTTAATATAACCCCAACACTATTACACCTTTAATTATTTTTATTGTAGATTTCCACAAGTGATTTTTGGTGCTCCATCAACCAACTTTGGTTCGACTCGAATCAATCGGAACCGGGCTCACTCGGCCTTACCCGGTTTATGCTTCTTTGAATTGGGCTGACCATTGTTATTTGTCGCTACTCGTTTTCTATAGGCCAATTGTGCCAGGGCAAATACCAAGGGATTCGTTACAGCATTTCCCTCCTGGCTGGCCTACAGCGCGACTTCCAAGCTCGGAATGTGTTTTTTAAGCCTGATTTATCTGGTTTGCTTCTCTCAGGGCGGCCCGAGTTACATCTAGTTCCTGGTAAATTTTCTTCACTCGCTTCGGCTCAAACCATAGATTTGAGCCTTTGGATTTCTCGAATAGACTGCATTAATCATCGATTGAGGCGACTTTCGGTTCTATCAGTGCTTTCCTGACTATCTCGTCGGTGATTCGTTACTAAATCAATAAAATATTTTAACTAGGTTTTCAACATATGTAATCGTGACGTTTTAAAATAATCCAGTGGGGTCTAGTTATTACACATTCGTACTAATGTTATTTACGGGTTATTTTCGTCACTATTCGTAAAATCATAGGTAGATAGGGAGTATCTGTTTTAGCAGTTCCATCGCTCACCGATTTTATGAATGTAATTTAGGACTCCATCAGCAATCATCAAATAATCCAGTGTTACTATGATAACTATTGTCAGCATAAGTTTACATCGATGATTATTATACGTTAAATGTGATTATTAATGGATTACATTTAGAATTATTAAATTGACCGAAATATTGATTCCAAAATTCAAATTTTGAACATATGTTTTGCGTGAGTTTAAAAGGTTGTTTTTATTCTTATTAATTTTGCAAGTAATACAGGAATGACAAAGAACTACGTTTAGTGACAATTTAAAATAATTAAATAAAAAAATTAAATTCAGCCAAACGAATTTTATTTGCAAAATACGGTACGATGTCATCCATTTGTAGAATTACTGTCTCTTGAATCGAGATTTCCTCACCTGAACACTCGCATGATTATCGTCTCTTTCTTGTTGTTGCCATTCTAGACGTTTCAGCTTGTCCGGGTGAATTAGATCGTCGGGAATCGCCATCGAGTATGGGCCATTTGAGTCTCCAAGGCCGGAGCATTCAGTCCGTATGACACATTATACTCCGAAGCATATGCGTTTGAGCAAGGGACTATGCCTGCGGCGATTTCGAGGTTTATTCAGCACAACTCTCTTTGGGCCATCCGGCATCGGCGCTGTAATTGTTTATCCTCTTTGCCTAGACAGAGTAAGTAAGATTCGACTCTTTGACGGGCCTCGCTGGCGGGACTTCGGCCAGGCTCTCTCTTGATTTCGAAACTGTGGATTTTTATATCTTCCAGAGATCCATGTGGGATTGACCGCGTAGTGACCGTGTACCCGTAGTCCCATAAAATTTGACGACATTGGGCTGCCGTATTTGAGTTAAATTGCATAATTCTTCTCACTTGTTCCGATGCATGCTGCTCGATCTCGATTCCTTGTGATTTTTGGTCGGGTTGATAATAATTATGATGTTTCACTTTATGATAATCGTAAAAAGTAATATGACGTAAACCCAATTCCTTACTTTCTTGTGTGGAAAGTTGTTGTAGTAATTCTGGCCTTATGGAAGATATATTCGACGCATTGACGATCTTTAGAGGGCTCCTTGTCTCTGCTGCTCTCTGAACCTCTTCGCTGGTCTTCGATTTGCGTCTCGGGTTTTTTCGTAATTCATATCAAATAATTCAAGTAATATTGCGAGAGCTTATACAGCATACTCTCTTTTCTTGCGGTGTCACCGGCCACGTCAGTTCTAATCCAGTCAGGCATGTTATCATTGTTAAATTTTCATTCCTGGTCCTTGTTAGTAGTGTCGTTTTTGGGCAAACCAGGCCATCCCCTTGAGCTTACCCCCCACCCTGAACTATCCCGTTAACCTTTTGACTTCCAAACCAACTAATTCCAAAAATAACCAACTTTTAAACCCCATAATCTCAAACTAGCCAATTTTCAAACCTTTTAAACTTTTAAAAAACTTTGTTATTTCATAATTTTCGAAATTGTATAGTTTAATATGCCAAATTTGCAATATATCAATTTGAAATATGGAAATTTTGCAATATTGTAATTTAAAAACTATCAAATTAGCAAAATGGTGAGTGGGATCACTGGTTGTGTCTCAGGTTTGCCCGATAACGACACTACTAGTTATAAATCTTTGAAAATTTTGAATTGGAAATTCTTAAAAATTTAATTTTTAAAATATGGACATCCGAGTAAAATATCTTTGTAAATTTTGCAACAAGGAAATTTCAAAAGCTCACAAAGTCAAACATGAAAAAACTAAAATCATACATTATATAAAATAATTCTTTAAAAAATGAAAAATAATTCGAAATATATTTCTAAAAATAATGGTACCCTGACATTTATTTGTGAAGAATGTAGTAAAACATTTGCAAATATTCAAGGTTTATCATCTCATAAAAAAGGTAGAGAATATTTAATAAATACAAATAGTTTAAATGATTCAAATTCTAAAAAATGTGACAAATGTGGTTTATTATATATTTAAAATCAGGTTATGCTTCTCATTATAAAGCATGTAAAGGTTTAAAACGTAAAGCTGCAAGAGGGAAAGAAAGAGAGAAATTTTTCATTAAAAATTAAGAATTTGAAGATCAAGAAAGAAAAAACGAATAAATATTCCAAAAGGAAAAAGGATTGGATGCTGTTCGGTCAAGTGTAAAAATTGGCACACCTCAATCCTCAGAAAAGGGGGTTAAACATTATATTTTATTCAATAAAGATAAAGTCAGGGAAAAAATAAATATTGCAATGAAAAAATGAGGTCACATTAAATTTCGCATAGATTTATATATTTCACATGATTGAGTTGAAAAACATGATAAATCTTTAACCATTTCAGCTAAGACTCCCTTTTTTCATTTATTCAATCAACCAAGAGATGATATAATGAATAAAATTCATCAACAATTAGAAAAGAAAGTTGCAGGTAAATCAGATTATATTTCTCAAAGTGATATGATTTTATTTTCTTTTGAATATATTGAAATACATTTCTGGAAAACAAAACCATTTCAACCAAAAGTTTATATTCCAACACTCCAAATTCTTAGAAGCAAATTTATTATAAATTTTGAAAACAATGACAACAAATGTTTTCAATGGGCAATTCTTTCAGCTTTACACGCACCAGATGATCATAAAAACAAAGTATCAAATTATATAAAACATGTTGATAAATTTATCTGGAATATTAATGACTCCCCAGGGGATTTTGGTGGTGTTGAACAAGTTGCAAAATCTTTATCTCTGGATGATTTTAAAATAACAAATCGGTTTTTGACTGCAAGCGAAATTCCTTCAGAACAACATCCAATCTGTAAACAAAAAGGAATTTATCCATATGATTATATGATTATTCATATGATTAAGAAACTCAACTTCCTCTAATATAGAAATTTCATTCAATTTTAAACCAATCAAATATTAGTATTGAAGAATATGAACGAGCAAAAATAATGTGGGACATGTTTAATTGTAAAAATTTGGGTGATTATACTGATCTCTATCTTAAACTAGATGTTTATAATCTTGAAGATTGTTTTGAAAAATTCTGAGAAATATCTTTATTAGAACCTTCAAATTTTGTGTCTCTTCCTTCAATGGCTTGGAATATTTTATTATATCAAACCAAACAAGAATTGAAATTGTTAACAGATATAGACATGTTTCTATTTATTAAACATAATATTCGAGGTGGTATTTCTTCAAACATGGGATCAAGAAAAATAGCAACAAATAATATTCAACAATTTTTCATCTTCCATGATTCCAAATTTTAAGGTGAACCATATATAAAACTTGAAGATGAAGAGGTACCAGATGTTCTTGAAAAAATGAACAATCCAACAGAAGTAAAATATTTTGATGCAACTGCATTATATTTGAGTATAATGACCCAAATCTTCCAATTGGTAATTTTCACTGGGAGGAATTCCTTCCTTTAGATTCTGTGGGAGAAGGTGCATTGATAAACAAAAGAAGATTAAATAAAATACTATCAACTGCAAAAGATTTACCAATTGGATATTTTCTAGAAGTTAATTTGGTATATCCTAAAGAAATTCATGGAAAAACAAAACATTTTCCATTTGCTCCATACAAGAGAATAATAAAATATGAAGAATTGTCTCCTTGGCAAAAAGAAAGAAATCTTCAACAAGATGATTCAACTGAGAAATTAATTTGTGATCAACATGATAAAAATTTTTATCTTGTTCATTATAGAATGTCGCAATTTTATTTTCGACATAGAATGAAGTAGACCAAGGTTCATAATATAATTTCATTCAACCAAAAACCATGGATGGAACCTTATATTAATAGAAACATTACAAAAAGAAATATTGCAAAAAAGAATAAACAATCTTTCCTTGATACAATTTATAAACTTTTAAACAATGCAGTCTTTGGAAAAACAATGGAAAATCAAGACAAGTATAAAACAATAAAATTATTTACAAAACATGATGTAAATGCTTATTTAAAAACAGTAACAAAACCAACATTTAAAGGAGAACAATTTTTTTCAAAAAATCTTACAGCTGTTGAAATTTGAAATTATGAAAAAACATACAACAAACCAATATATTTGAAGTTAAGCATTCTTGAATTGTCAAAACTTCAAATGTATGAAACTTATTATGATATATTACAACCACACTTTCAAGATAGAATTTCTTTACATTAAATGAATACAGATTTTTTCTTTTTAAAATTTCAATCTCATGGTTGATCAAGAAATTAAAGATGATCCTATTCTAAGTCAATATTTTAATGATTCTGGAAAATTATTTTCTTACAAGGATGAAAGACCAAAAAATATAATAAATGAAGCTATATTTATTCGTGCAAAACAATATTCTCTTTTTACAGAAAAGCCATGTGGTGGTAATATAAAACATAAAGGGGTACAAAAATGTATAACAAAAGCAATGACACATGACATGTATAAAGATTGTGTTGAAAAAGACAAGACAAGATTTGAAATAGTACATGCAATTAGAAGTATTAAACACGATGTATTTTTAGTTGAATAAAATAAAATATCCATGAATAATTATGATGACAAGAGGTATATTTTAAATGATGGAGAAACAACACTTCCATATGGAAATCATTTAAAAGAAATAATATCTCGAATTGATGAAAAGAGTAAAGAATATACAGATTTAGATTTAGAAAATTTAATAATTTAAATTTAGAAAATATAAAAATTCAATTTTAGAAAATATAACAATTCAATGTGGAAAATGTCGGGATTTTGTTTCATTTAGATATTTAAAAAAACATACACTATTATATCACGAATAAAATTAATTTTTTAACAAGTCTGAAGTAATAAGATTCTTATTTTTATGATTAGAGAATAAAAATCTTGTTACATCATTACAAAATAAGAATCTTTCTCTAACAGACATTTTTCAAAAATTTATTTTTTATCTTGTTACATTATTAAAGAATAAGAAACCTGAAAGAAACCTGAAAGAATTAAAATAAAATGAAGATCAAGAATATCAAGATTACAAATTATTAAATTTAATTTAACTAAAAATTCTTGATCTTTATTTTATATTCTTGTTTTAATTTTTTAGTCATTTCTTTTTTAATCTCGATTTCTATTTCTTTAGAATATTTAATTTTATTAATATCTTCATTTATTTTATCTATTATTTTATTACTTTCCTCTATTTCTTTTATTGATAATATTCCATCTTCCAAAGCTTTAACTTGATATAAATATAATTTATTTATTCCAAGATTGAATTCTTCACACAATTCTCTAAAAATTTTTTCCTTTTTTGAAGTTAAACCGATTGAAATTCTTTCATCTAGAATAAGTAAAAAAGCATTTGATCCTCCAAATATTGAAGACATAATGATTGAAACAAAAGGAGCTACACCTATTAAACTTATACCAGAAAATATACTTGTTGAAATTGTAATGATTCCAGTGATAGAAAGACAGCAATTTTAATTACTGTATCTGCTTTAGTCCATCGAGATTTTATTTTTTTATAATGTATTAATCTTTCATCTATCTTTTTCTATAAGGAATTCATTTATTCTATTAATCAAAGGATTATTGGTAGAATCTTTATTCGTAAAAGTATTATTATAGGAGCTTTTATTTTTTGAATTGGAAGATTTTCTATATAATTAAAAAATTTTGTTCATTCAAAGAAGGATAAGTCTTTCTTTCTTGAAAGGGTCGTTCTCTGCCCTCTTCAGGATAAATTATTTCTTCATTAATCTCTCTTTGTTTCATTTTTAATTCTCTATTTTGATGGTTTCTATATTTTTATATATAAAATTTTCTAAATGTTTAAATTTCTTACCAGAAAGTATTGGATTTTAAATAGAATTTTTAGTATAATTTTATCGATGAATTCTTAAAGATGAAATTTTTATACATGCTTTTAATAGATAAAATTTTTAATGTAATCTTACAATGAAATTTTTTAGTACAATTTTTTACAATGACTTTTTTATACATGTTGATAACGATCAGAATTTCAAAGAAATTTTTCAAAAACTATTTTCAAAGAATTTTATTAAATAGAATTTTTGAGTCGCTGACACTCCAGAATTATGAAGTGTGAGACATTTTTTGGTGGATTTTAGTTTTTTCATATTTAGCTTTAGGAGCTTTGGAAAGATATTTATTATAAGAATTACAAAAATATTTTTCTCGAATTACCATATTTTTAAAATTAAAAAATATAAAATTATGAAAATTTAAGAAATTTATTTTTATCATTCCATGCTAAGTAGTGTGTTTTTAAGCATTTTCAGCGAAAATTCCTTTATGAATAAATTAGAAAATTTGATAATTTTTTATTTTAACAAGTTATCAAATTATCAAATTTTCTAATTTATTCATAAAGGAACTTTCGGTGAAAATGCTTAAAAACACACTACTGTGGGTATGATTTTGCGGTGACACATCCCAATACTTTTCTTAATTTTTCATGTGTACTACATCACCAAATATTACTAAATTCTTTTTACCTTCTGGTTTATTAGATAATACAACTTATATTCAACTATTTTCATCAATATATTCGTTTTTATTATTCATTTCACATTTAAGAATTTGTTCTTTATACCATTCTACCATTTCAATTAGATTAATAATTTCATCAGGAAATCTATCTTGAATTTCAAACATGTCATTATTACTTTTTTTATTTAAATCATTTTCAAATCCAACATTTAACAATTGTAATTTAACAACTGATTTATAGATGTAGAATAAAATATTAAAGCATTAAAATATAAAAAACCATCTTTTAAAAATATTTCGAACAAAAGTGCATTTTTAACACATCCAGAATGACCAACAATTAATAATCTAAATTCATTTCGAAAAGTTTATTACTAAATTTATTTTTATTTCTCTTTAATAATACGTGTAAAAAATTTGCCATTTTCTTTATTGAAAAATTGAGCGCAGCGAGCTTTTGGAATCTGAATTACAAGATTTAATTAATTCAAGCAAGTCCAAATCTTATCAGGATTACCAGCAAAGCAAATGGTGGAAAGGGCCAAACTTCTTAATGAAATCAGAGGAAAATTGGCCAAAAATGGAACTCGTAGAATCAAAGGAAGTCAAAGAATTAAAGAAACTGAATTAAGATGAAGAAGAAAGGTTGGAAAAAGAAACCAGTAATCAGAAGATAGAAAGAATTTATAAAAATCAGATATATGAGAAAGAAAACATAATATCCGAAAGATGTGATCATGATGATGCAATATTAACATAAAGGTGTGAAAGGGAGGATGATAATTAATTTTAAATTAAGTTTTTTAAAAATTTAGAATAAAAATTATTTAAAAATTTACGATTTGTTTAACTACTTCAAATTTGTTTGGAAATTGGGTAGCTTTTTTGTAAAGTGTAAAAATTTGTAAAATGTATTAGATATGTCTGGAAACAATGTCTTCAAAAATAAAGGATTATGATTTTGTATTGAGCTATTATTTTATCTGTGAAACTTATGGATGTAGATTCAATTCTCCGTTAACTGTGGGATTCACGGAAAGTTTATTGAGATATTTTCAAATTACTGATATTGAAAGTGTTTCCACGGGGCGATGGCTTAATATGATTAATTTGTTTAGAACTAAAGATAAGTCTTCAAATAATAGAGAGAAATGGTTATTAGATTTTATGTCATTTGAAATTGAATGGATTAATGATGATAATTGCAATCTAACTTTTGATTAAATTGAAAATTACTTTAAAGTTTTGGAGAATTTTACTGAGGATTATGAAGTTGATAAGGAATGTGATATTTAAGAACCACGTCCAAAATTTATGACAAACGAAGATAAAGATATCAATGAGAAGATAGAAATCGCCAAAATTGTAGATACTGTTGAAGCTACTGACAAGACACCTTTTAGAAATAAATAAGTGAACCCAACACAGGAAGACTTTATTAACAATTACAACTTGTCTACTAACTTGCACCTTACTTTCTAAGATAACTATTGATTGATCGTGATGTTGGTAATCATCTTTCTGACACCATAATTATTATTTGTTTCTTAAATTATACTGAATTAGATACTCGTTTCGTTGTCATCGCTTTACACAATATTTTTCTTCAACCAACAGGAAGCTCGTTCGATTCAGATTTTATCTTTCAAACTATTTCAAAGCAAAAAATACTAACTAAAAATGCACAATGCATGGTACAGATCAAGGAACTTGGATTAGGCTGTTATCATTTCTGAGTAAGCGCCCACGTTCTTCACAAATTCGTTAAAAGCGATTGTTTTAATATTACAATAAAAAAATCAAATAAAGATATTCAAGTGAAAAGTTTAAATGTCATTATTAAATATTGCGCGGCTGTTTAATGTATTTTTTAATTATTTTGCAATTTGAGGTGATTTTGTTATAATTTTTAATTTCCATAATTTCGTAAGACCGACTAATTCAAACAAAAAAATATGATATTTAAAAATATTGATTTACTTTTAAAAAAATTGTTATTGAAAATAAGTAAACTCATCTTGCAATTACTTCAATCAAACAAACAAATAATCATGATAAATTGTGAGCAATGGATTTGACCACTCTGTAATTGATGTCGTTGTTATTGTCCCAGAACTCTTGGCCAGCACATTTGTAGCAGATTGCGAATTCGATTACAGCCCCAAAAACGCAGCAGACGGAGGAAACGCAAATTTGGAATGAAAACTGATCGACACTCGATGAGAAGGTTGAACAAAATTTCGATTCGTAATCAATAAATGAAATCCATTTATTTGTGCTACATCGAACAAAAACGGTTTTTTTCGGACAGAAATTGAAGACGTTTATGATCCCATATATTACGTCGTCCATGATTACTAATTGGTGGAGAAAGACGTGCTTTAATTTGACAATACTATCAAGATCTTTGTCAATGACGGATTCAAAGTTGTGAGTGTAAACAAAGTCAGGGAAAATGTCCGGAGAAGGGGCGTTGCTGCGAAACTTTTTTAAACTCGACAAAACGTAATCCGGCACTTCCGGAAGTTGGTTAGTGTCAAAAACTCGAATATCAACTTCGATTCCGTGATTATCAGCAAATGAGACAGATTTTCGGCTTTTTATGTTTTCTGTAAAAGAGAGAGATCTCAGTTTTTGATTGCTATTTGTCGATTCGACTTTCAATCTGTCACATTGCTCTTTTCGAGAAAGTCTTTCTGATTTGCTTACGTGAGTGGAATCGGAATTCAGTGCTGACTTTGTGCATTTGTCGATTTGTTTGACTTTGAAAAATGTTTCTTTCTCCATTTCTGAAATATAATGATAAAATTATTCTTTTTTTAAATTATAAATAAACAGAACTAACTCCAAATATCATTCAAATCGGTAAGTCACGTACAAAATTAAGTTCAAAATTTGATTGATTGGTCAGCAAAAATGTGCTTCATTAAGAAGATACACAGAAGTGTGCATAGTGCATTTTAATTTTTTAATTAATTGTGTGTACTTCATAAAAAATTCAACAAAAAAATAATTCATTTAAGCAAAAAAAATTTGGTTAAATTAAATTTACAACATTATATTAAATCTTCTCATTTTAATAACTTTATTCTAAATCTATTTTTATAATTAAAATTTCTAAAATCGAGTTTGTTTTAATATTGCTTTTAATTATAATTCAAAAACATGAATTTGAAAAATCTAAATGAGTTTGAAGATGAATTGTATAGAAATCTTAAAAAATTGTAAATATAAATTAATTTTTATATTTTTCTCGATTAATTTTGTTCTATTTTAGAAAAGTTGACAATGCTAATAGTTTTTCGCATTATATTGTTCATTTATTAAAATCATGTGATAATATTGATAAGTTAGAAAAAATATTAAAAAATAAATTAGACTGCTTATTAGATAAAAGTGATCATAACAAGAAATAATAAAAATTGTTAAAATTCATTTTTTTGTAGAAAGTGATGAAGTCATCGATATTGTATGCCATTATTTTAATATTAAACGTACGTATGGGTTGTTGGAAAAAGGAAATGATGATTACGAGAAAAATAAGAAAATTCAAACATCGAAATATAATGATAATGACAATATGAAATATTTGCATCCCACAAAACAAAATATCCGTAGAGGAAGCCGAACGAAGAAATCAAAACTGAAATGGACAGATATAGCTCGATCGGTCAAGTCGACAAATGTCTGCAGGAAAATGCGGATCCCATGCTCAACATATCGTGAACAAGGTTTCTGCATGAATGGTGACACGTGCAAATTCCTCCATGGCAAGGCAGCATTAGTAAGGTTTACGTGTAAATTGTCATCGCACGTTGCATGAATGAGCCAATGAACGAATTGATAGAATCTATTTCAGGTAAAACCGCGCTTGGTCACCATGAACTCAGTCTACACCAAGACATCGACCGAAGCTGACGGCTATCCCGATTGCTCGACTTACATTCTGCCTGAACGAGGCCACCAGGATGACAGCGAGGATCAAGCTGACTCTCGGGATTCACATAAATTGACTGGTAAGGGCATCATTTAATTGGCGGACTCCCGGATTACCATGGCAATTGATCAATTGGCGCATTTGATCCTTGATTTGGCACGTTATTGTTGCAACTGTAACCATTTAGAGGGGATAACATTTTATTATTATTTGTGGTGGCATTAATAACGGGTTAAACCAATTAGAAAGTAGAAATAACACAAACAAAAACACATTTAAAAGTGAAAACTGAATTTTTTTATATTAAAATCAAACATTTTATAATATTTGCAGCAATTGCTTATCTTATTGTTTTCTCGTCTGGAATAATAATAATCATAATAATAATAATAATAATAATAATAATAATAATAAAAAATAATAATAATAATAATAATAATAATAATAATAATAATAAATAAATAAATAATAATAAAAATAATATTAATAATAATAATAAATAAAAATAATAAAATAAAAATAAATAAATAATAATAATAATGATAATAAATAATAATAATAATTAATAATAATAATAATAAAATAATAATAAATAAATAATATTAATAATAATAATAATTAATAATAATAATAAAAAAATAATAATAATAAATAAATAATATTAATAATAATAATAATATTAAATAATAAAAATAATAATAATAATAACATTTATAAGTTTTTCAATTGTTGACATAATTCTAAATCCAAATATATTTATTCAAAACAAATCATATTTAAACAATTTACATATCAAATTAAACTGGATCTTATTTTAATATTAAAATAATTATATTACTATCCCCTTCTTTAAGAAACATGCCACTTTTTGATGCATTCTATTCTTCGTATTTGAATGGTATCTTTGTTGTGTAGGTTCCACTTGATGGGCAGAAATAAATTTTCTGATTTTATATGGCCCTTCATATTGCATTCCATCTTTGGTTCTATTTTGCGGTTCTTTCCGCACTAAAACAGTCTCTCCGATCTCAAAGTGTCTCATATCCCGTTTGTTTAAGTCTGTGTTTCTCATCTTTTCTGCAGCTTTTTGTGCATTTTCTTTAACTGATTCCGCAATATCCTGACTTGTTCTAACTGGTGCTGCAAAGCTAGAATGCAGATTAATTATCCTTCCATAAATTATCTCGAATGGTGAATAGCCTGTTGTCCTTTGCTGCGTTGTATTAATACAAAACACAATCTTCGGTAGGATTTCCAGCCAATGATGTAGTTATGAGGTCCCTCGTGGTTCTTATTGTGCACTCAACCAAGCCATTTGACTGGTGTTGGTAAGCTGAACTAAATTCTTGGTTAAAAGCACTTCCATCTATCTGAGAGTATACTCATTGGCTTTTCAAACCTATAAATCCATTGATGTAACAAGACTAGATATATAGCTTTATCATCTTGTTTTGAAGTAGCTGTTAAACTGACTAATTTTGTAAATCTGTCAATTATAACTACAACATATTTCGTTGCAGCTATTGGTTTCATATAAACTATGTCTGTTACAATTTGATCCAAAATTTCTGAGCTTACACGAGATATTAGGATTTATTTTGTTTGTTCTTGGTTTACTTTTCTCCTTCCACATTCTTGACATTTCTGTAAACATTCTTTAATCGTAGATTGTATTTTTGGTCAATAGAATATATTATTTATATAATGCACTAGTTTATTTACTCAGACATGGCACATTTCTGTGTGAATTTTAGTATTAAGTTGTTGGGTGAATTCGATGTGGACCAATAATAAATCCATCCCATCTTTATTTACAATCAAAAGAACACCATTAACTTTCAAATTATCCCATAGCTTAAAAAGGAAATCTTTTTATCAAAATTTCCATTATTTACACATTTTTTCATCTTTTGAAATTGCGTATTGCTTTCTTGAGCTTCAAATAATTGGTGCATTACTTGTGTTTTACTCTGGCTTTAGCTTCCTTAGCATTTTCATGTCTTTTTTGACACTGTGAGCATAACATTTCGCTGATCCTAGATAGTTCATCAGCATTTGAATGATCTTCAGCTTTACGGTATTTTAATTCAAAATCGTATTCTGATAAATTGGCCGTCCAAGTTTGAAATTGTGGACTAATTGCTTTCTTGGTCATATTGAGAAATATCAATGCCTTGTGATCTGTTCGCACCATGAATCTTTTCCCATATAAATATTATTTGAAGTAACTAACGTATTCATGTATGGCGAGTAATTCTTTTCTCGTGGCACAGTATCCTTTTTCATGAGCTGATAAGTGTCTAGATCCATTTGCTATGACTGTCTCTGTACCGTCTACCTTGAGCTGACTTAGCACTGATCTGATTATCGCTCCAAAACTGGTATCTGTGTCGAGAATGAAAATTCTATTTTCCATGGGATAATCTAAAATTAGGGCTTCACACATTACTTTTTTGAGAATCTGAAAAGCATCATCGTATTCTTTCGACCAGATAATCTTTTTTTCGCATCCTATTATCGCTACATAAAGAAAAGCAGCGATATTTGCATAATCTTTTATGAATCTTCTATAATAATTTATCATACCTCAAAAGGACCTTAATTGCTTTGCACATTTTGGATTTTCCGCATTTTTAATATCTTCTATCTTTTTATCATTTGTATGAATCCCTTCTTCACTTATGGTATGGCCAAGAATTTATTTCTGTAAAACTCACATTTCTCAGGATTGATCTTTAAACCTGCATTTTGAAATCTTGTTAGCACAGCTTCGAGTATTGAATCATGTTCTTCTATTGATTTTCCGTAAATAAGTATATCGTCCAAATATACTATAACTCCTTTATAAATAATGCCTTCCAAGAGAGTATGCATCAGTCTTTGGAAAGTAGCTGGAGGTGTTGCTAACCCAAATGGTAGCCTGTTAAAACAAAATTGTCCTTAGTACTGAAGGCAGTCTACTCTTGCATTTCTGGAACTATACCAACTTAATAATATGCCTGTCCTAAGTCTACCGATGAAAAATATTTTGAATCTGCTAAGTAATCTAATAGGAATCGAGTGCCTGGCATCGGAAATGATTCTTTTTCTGTGATTGAGTTGAGGCGTCTGTAGTCAACTCACATTCTGATGCTTCCATCTTTCTTAGCTACGATAACTAATGGAGCATTTCAAGCACTTACACTTACGAATCACTCCAGCTTTTATTAGGTCTTTTACTAAAACTTCTATTTTACCTTCCACATACATAAATTGCTTTCTAGGGCGTGCATAATTGAGCCTCCATTTATTTTCTTTTTATGACTAACTAGGTCAAATTTTGACGCCATAAATATATTCCAATTTTTACTAACATCATTTCAATCTTTGGATTCTTTCCTTTGTTTTAAAACGACATTGCTTTCTTTATTCTTTCCAAATCGGTATAATTTTGATTAACTAAAGTTGCTTCAATATTACTTATTTCTAAAAGTTTGATTCCAAATAGCTCCATTGTGTCCACTCCCCAATAAACTCTGGTTTAATTTTTTCAACTATGATTATGCTAATTTTACGTATTTTTCTATTCTATAAAACACTGACAATAATAATCCCTATATATGTAATAAAGTTTATCATAAATTTTAATAAATATTTCTTTGTTATTATTATTAATAAAAAACTACATTTTTAAAGATTTATTGATTATTACATGTACATGCTTCATCACCACAATATTTTATCATTATATTTTCTATGACATGGTCAACACAACTCTTAAATTTGTTAGGCTCAACTAAATTTTCATTAGGGGTTTCTTCATCGTTAATAATTTCAGTATCTTCATCATTAACAATTTCTTCATTATCATCACTCTGACATTCTGAATCACAACATGAATCTTCTTTACCCAATGCTTCAACTAGAGTCAACCTATCTCTACTTTTTACACCGGCATATTGATAGGTTCCTTTAAAAAATACATTTTATAATTGTGGAACATCTGAACTGATTGACCACTGATAGCATTGATTTTCTTGGTCATGTTTGATTTATGATATTTATAAGGTGGTGACGAGCTTTTATACCCTTGCTAGATACAGATTAACCAATCAGAATATTGCATGGTTTTTGCATTTAATGTGTGCCTCGATTATTTTTATATGTTTTAATGTGCCAAATTATTATTGTTATTACTATATTATTGTAATCACTAATATTATAACTATTTTAAAAATTAATACTATTAAAACGAAACAAATACTAATATTATAACTATTTAAAAGATTTCTACTAATAAAATCAGACTATTAAAAAATATCAAACCAAATAAAACATTTATTTCCTAAAAAGTTTAAATTTACAAGCATTTTGAACCGATTTCGCTAGACACCATTCGACATACCTTTGATATCTGAAATTGCAACAGCTGCAATCCAGAATACATGGGTATTCAGGTTCTATGTCCATCAGTTTTCGATCAAACTTTACATCCCATAAAACTTGATCCATGATATTGAATATCCAGATATTTGTCTCGGTGTATACGAGATCTGGAATCATTGATTCTGGTTGTTATTTCAGAGCTGTTCGCATTTGAGGGTAAAAGAAGAATAAACGCTCTAAAATTACTTCTTGATATTTATCTGTAAACAATGATAATAAATAATAAATTTACCATAATTTTCAATTTCTTTGATTTTACTGAACTTGTCATCGGCGTAGTATTTTCCATCTTAAAAATGAAATAAAATGAATAACCAAGTTGTTTTAATCAATCATTAGCCAATCAGATATCGACCAATCCAGTGATTTCATTGTGTATGTATGTAACAATATTTTTGTACTCTAGATTTCGCAACCCTAACATGACTATTTTCCCGCCGGCAAACACGTTAACACATTGGATTGTATTTTAAAAGCCTCAGTGCAGGAAAAAATTCCGGCAAGAACATACAAAGACATTTTGTTAACATGTTGTTATGGATAGTATATTAATATCCTTTATTCTATATTGTAATTTATTGACATCTAAAGGTTTCTTGCATCCCATGATTCTGCATTTGCTGGATTTGAAAAATATTATAGGGTATTTTCTACTCCTATCAACAATTTGATGGGGTTTACCATTCGGAAACGTCATTTTTGACACGTCGAAAGTTCCTTTATAATTTATAATTGATAACATAATTAAACAATAAAGAAATATTAATCTATATATATGATTTTTAGAAAGAGTTCATTAAAAACCTATAATTATACAAATTAATAATGGAATTAAGAAATGATGCGGCCTAAGTGGTAGTGGTAAAACTATGTTTGTGTGTAAATTACTGAAATCTAATTTACTCCAAATAAAATTCAACAAGATTTATTGGCACATGGGTGCAGATGAAGAACATGGATTAACTCAAGATAATTTCTGTAAATTGAAAACAATGAAAATAGTAAAGGGTTTCGATAAAAACTGGTCAAGTCGTTTAAAGAATGGTGATGTCATCATTATCGATGATTTGTATCAGGAAGCTAATAAAGAAAAGGATTTTAATAATTTATTCACAAAAATCAGTAGACATGTTGGTTTTACTGTGATCTTTATTACTCAAAATCTATTTCATCAGGGTGGTGCACATCGAATAAGGAATTTAAATGTTCAATATTTAGTTATTTTCAAGAATCCTAGAGATGCAACAGTTATTGATTTTCTTGCTCGACAAGCATGTCCTAATAATCGTAATATTCTTATCAGTGCATTTCAAGATGTTACAAAATCACCACATGGATATATATTTCTTGATTTAACACAACAATGCAATGATGATTTACGGGTAAAAACAAAAGAGGTGCCATGGTTTATAAACAAAGTTGAAAACATTAACATGTAAAAATGTTTATGAAATCCAGGCTTAAAAATATCCGAAAACTTCGACAAAGTAGTAAAAATAAAAACTGAAAAAGTTCCACCAAAAACTAGTTATACACAATCTAAAAAACTAATAACCGAGAATTTTCCTGCAATGAAACATTCGGTATTAATGATTTATGGCAAATAGATTTGATGGAGATGATACCGTATTCGAAGATTAACAAGGGTTATAAATATATTTTAATATGTATTGATGTTTTCAGTTGTTTTGCCCGAGTTGTACCAACAAAGACAAAATTTGCAGAGAAAATATCTAAAGCAATTAATATTTTATTCATGCATGATTCTGATTGGTTAATCAGTATCTAGCAAGGATATAAAAGCTCGCACCACCTTATAAATATCATAAAACAAACATGACCAAGAAAATCAATGCTATCAGTGTCCAACCAGTTCAGATGTTCCACAATTATAAAATGTATTTTTTAAAGGAGCCTATCAATATACAATTGGTAAATCCAGTCAAACTCAATAGAACTCAATTTCAATCTCTCGCTGGGACACTCTCTATGATAGATATCAAGGATATTGATGCGGTGTTCAAAAAAATCAATTCGAATTTAAAATGCAATGAAAATGCATTCTTCACCAGTCAATATACCAGATATTATGATGGATTTACAGAAATAGGTTTCAAAGAACAGGAAAACAGGTATTTAACAATAACAATCCAAGGATATAAAGCTGATCAAAATGATGTGCTTTCTCTAATCTGGAAAATTGTTACTGCTAGACTTTCACAATGTATATTTTAGTGTTTAATAAATGTATTAATGTTTTGTTTGATTTTATTCTATAAACAAAATTATAATTAGTTTTAAATTTGTTTAAAAAGGATGACTGAAAAAGGTAAAATATAAGATAATTAATTTTCGTTTAGAATATTTAATAAACTTTTTGTTTGATAAACTCAAAGAAATAACCGGTGTAATAATTAGAGATATATTGACTCTAGTTGAAGCATTGGGTAAAGAAGATTCATTTTGTGATTCAGAATGTCAGAGTGATGATGATGAAGAAATTGTTAATGATGATAAAAAATTGCAATTTGCGATATAAATATCGGAACGTTTGACTTCTGCGGCAACTTGAATAATTGCTATCCATCCACCGTTTGTTTCTACCCATGGATCAACTTTTTTTTCTATCACCTAAATAATGATAAATTAATAACACTATAAAGTAATATACCTCTATAGACCATTGGAAATAATTTTCATAATCGGATCCAGATTTTTAGTAATTATTTATTGTTATTAATTATTTTAGGATATGTACTAGTAAAAAGATAAATATGTCTGATTTCAAGATAATTGCAAAAAGTCTGAGTAATTATTGAGAAAGAATAACTTGCAAGGTGTTGATAAAATCTTTTAATCCTATAATTAATGTTCAAAATGTTCAGTCTACATGTATTTTGAATGTATTTAAGTAATTGAATGTGAATTGTGAATTTGATGTTTTGTAAAAAATAAGTTTTAAATTTAACTTTTATTTTGAGATTTTTAATTTAATTTTTTATTTTAATACGACTTGATTATTGATTAATTTGTTTAAATTTTCTTATTTTCATTTATATTTTGTTAATGTGATTTCTAACCTGAACGAGACTGATAAACAAAATAATTTTTAAATTTAACTTTTATTTTGAGATTTTAAATTTTATTTTTTATTAAAATTAATTTTTTATTGTAATGCGACTTGATTATTGATTAATTTGTTTAAATTTTCATTTATATTTTGTTAATGTGATTTCTAGCCTGAACGAGACTGATAAACGGTCGAAATATATAGTGAAATTTTATTTTATAGAATATACAGTTGGTGGTTTTCAATTATGATTATCGTTTTTATTATTATTATTTTATAATTATTCATAATAATAATTTTTATTATTAAATAATTATTTATAAATTTTTTATTTTGGCTAAAAAATTTAGTTATAATTATAAATTTATCTTTTTTGTTAATATTATTATAACATTATTTTATTAAAAAATAAATCCAATAAGGTATGCACAATATACACCAAAGTGCATTAAATTGGAGCTAATGAGACATCATAATGAATTTTATATAATCAATCAAAAATCTAACCAATAATAAATCTCTGTGTGTCATAGCTAAATTAGAATATTGGTAAGAGCTGAGTCATTAGGTATTAGCTTATATTATAGGAGGGCAGAGAAATTGGGCACACAATCTTTGTTCAGAAAATTTCTATATCAAAAATATTAACAAATTAGTCAGTAAATTGCATTTTGGATAATAAATTGTCGCTATTTATATACTTTATTTTAAAAATAACGATTTTTTCGAAGATATTTCCGATGCTTCAACGGTATCAACAATTACGTACAAGCAATCAATTTTTTTATTTTTAAAAAATTTATTAAATAATGTCTACTGATACTTCCGCGACATTAACTCTCTGGCACATAGAAATCATCGGAATGTGTAAGTTTATATTTAAAATTTAATTAAATTATAAGAATCATCACAGAATATCAAATACCAATAAAAATAATTATAGAAGTTATAAACGATGGACTGATTTTTATGAATAAAATCCAAATTATTACCATTGCATTAAGAAATTTTTTCCAAAATGTCTAAAAAACGAAGTGAATTTGGGTAAACTGAAAATTTTTGGTAAATAATTTAATAAATAAATGACTTACTTTTTTAAATAATCACAAATATATTTTTGAATAATCACAATAAATTTTGATTAAATTAAAAATTTAACTAAGATAAACAACATTACAACTTAAACAATGAAAATTTTAAACATTTAAAAAATCCTGGGTTGTACCGACTGTCCTCAACGGTTCGATTTATAGGTGTATACCAAAACCAAATTATACACATAGACGCAAACAAATTAATTACAAATCATTATTGTGACATTATTTTTATTAAAAAATGTTTGACTAAGTATTAATATTGATGTTTTTTAATATACTTTAATTTTCAAGGTATTTTGATTATTATCTAATAATTTTATAAAATCGGAAAAAAATAATTTATTTTATATTTCTAGTGATATTATTCGTTAATTTCAATTAATATTAAGTTTTAAATTAAAATAAGTTAGATTTCAGTTATATTATTTTTAAAATGACCAGTTCGGTGATTGGCTTGGGCGATAATAGTATTATAAAAATTTCTTTTTATTTTCAAATGACATTAAGTAAAGATATTGATGCTTTTTGATATGCACCAATTTTCAGCACAGCCATTTTCAAGGTATTTGGATCTTTATCAATTAATTTTATAAAATATGAAAAATTTAATTAATTTTGTTTTTTTATTATGTTATATATTGTAATTTTGTTTATTTTTTTACAATTTTTTTTATTATTGTCGGAAATTTATAAAGCATTAATAATGAAAAAATGAGAATTTATTATTTTTACTAATTATCATTATAATTATTACTAATATATCTAATGATATTTCTATGTGCATACGTTGAATATTGTATAAAATAATGGCCCATACAAACATATACAAATTCTGATTCATTTTTTTGACAAAAACTGTAAAGCTAGCTGATATCAGATCATCTTTATATAAACTATTTTGGAAATTTGTTTATATAAATATATTTGTTGAATTAATTTGAGTGAAAGAAAATATCAGAGAAAAAAGGAGAAAGCATAAGTCTAGTTAAATTTTGGTTTGAGTGATCAGGGCCGTTTATCGATCAAAATATTTCATATTTTACGAATAAACATTGCGGAAATTGGCTAACCATTGTTATTTATTTAAATTTTTTTTATTGTTAATGTTATTATTATTACTACTATTTTAAATTATTCTTTGCGATTAATTGAATAATCCTCCCTTGGATTCACCATGTTTCTATTCATCTTCACCCTCAAAACCTTTCGACCATAAATGCATTTAGTTATTGCTATTACATTGGACGTCCTTCATTGTCGATTATTATTACAGAGCACTCGACCAGAAATAAAAATATAATTACTCTCTCCTCTGATGATGATTCAAACTCACCTTTCATTCCTTACAATTCTCCAAAAATCTACACGCCTCCGTCAATACTTGAAAGCCCACTCTGGTACAAGGAATTGGGACTTGTTGAGGAGGTTAGTTCCTCTGACTCGAGCTCATGTTCCAACGGACGGGAATGGAAGAATTGCCTGATTGTGTCCAACATTCCCCCGTCCATGAATCGTATCGGTATTGTCAATAAACATTTCCGTAAATTCGGTTTGCTACGCAATATCGAGGTGAAATATGGAGGAGATCCAAAAAGAGCGTTGGTGGAATTTAGATTGTTGAAAGATATGCTTGCGGCAAATAGATCCGTGGAAGCCGTTATGGGAAACCGGTAAGGAAATCGCGAAGTATTTTGATTACGGTTTGATTGCGTTTCTGATCGTAAACATTCCATTACAATTTATGTACACAACAAGGAATACTTGGTTCCTTTGGCCATTCCGCCGGGTTTGCTCCCTATCCAAATCGATAATTATTGATTTTTTATTTCATATCTAGTTAATATTGATTATATTACATATTTAGTTTATACTGATTTATTGAAGATTTACCCATATTTATATCGATTTATTGAATATTTACCCATATATATCGATTTTTTCAATAATTACCCATATATTTATATCGATTTATTGAATATTTACCTATATATTTATATCGATTTTTTCAATATTTACCCATATATTTATATAGACTTATTGAATATTTACCCATATGTTTATATTGATTTATTGAATATTTACACATGTTTACTTTGATTTATTGAATATTTGGCCATATATTTATATCGATTATTGAATATTTACCCATATACTTATATCGATTTTTTGAATATTTACCCATATATTTATATCGATTTATTGAATATTTACTGGTAAATATTATAATTTTTGATTTATAATATTATCTTTATTTTGATTAATTTGCACATTTATTGTGTGCATAATCGATTTATTGATTATATTAACCATTTGTTATGTGCCAAATGTCTGGATTACAATGAAATATTGTTTTCTGCGGCCCACAAATAGTCACCGGAACTCTCGGCCTGTGTGGCTGGTCCAATAATTGATACTCGGGAGAAAAGAGGTGAATTTAAAATAATGAATAAATGATGACTGTGGTACATATATTCACTATCATTTGGTTTCCTATTGGTTCCAACAAAACTAACATTATCCCTCCCTCACAATTTGATGCTCTACTTGACCGATATAAAATAATAACTTATATAAATTTATTATTCGATATAGAGTAGGTAGTAAAGTGCACTCCAGATACTTGGATTTTCGGAAAAGGGTAAGGGTCCTCCCTTGCATTTTCCAAAGACCCCCACCTACTTTTTTTTAATTTAATTTTGTTTAAATCAGTGATTACATAATTTTAAAAAATAAAATCGATTTTTACTGAGCGAATTTTGGCATTCAAGAATTGTTGATTCATATATTTGATCCATTTTATAGCCTTGGATTACCATATTGTCAAACCAGCTTTCCCCATCTTTATATCCGATTTCTTCAAAGGCTTCGAAAAAACTGTAAATTCTATGGTTGATGAATATATTTTCATTGCAACTTAGATTCTTGTTTACATTTGATTATCAACACTGATAACCGTACTACACCTTCTATAATACTCATACGCATATAACCTTTATTTTTAAGAACCCATTCACGCATATCATCTTTATTTGTCAAAGCCATCTTATTATTTTTTATACTAAAAAGTTGATGATTTTTACTAATAATTCTAAATTTTACTAGTTTTCCCCTACAAACTGTTGAAAATTTGAAAAAACGTATTAACTTACGTTTTTGCAACTCGGCACAAAAGTTATTAACATATTGTTCGAAACCAAATTTTCAAGGAACAACTAAAATTGATGACGATTTAACATCTGTTTTATTAAGAAAAGATTTAATACGTCCAATTAGACCAAAAAACCATCAACTTATTATAATTTTAATAAATCGTGTAGTTCTACCTAAAGATGTGTTTTGGCGTAGATATTTTAACATTGAGTTGGACACTGTAATAATTATCATATTTGGAATATTTTAATATCACCTTGTAGAGAATAAATTTCTGTCTATCCATTGTTGGATGGAAAATATTGATTGTTTCAGAACTAAATGTAAATTTAAAAATTGTAAAGTAATTTAAAATTTCAAAAATATAACAAGGAAATAGGTTCATTAAAACAAGGATCACATATAGGAATCAACAATTCTTGACGAATGCCAAAATTCGCGTCGTAAAAAACGATTTTATTTTTTTAATTGCGTAATCACCGATTTAAACAAAATTAAATTTTAAAAAAAGTAGGTGGGGAAATCTTGGGGAAATTTTGAAAATGCAAGGGAGGACCCTTACCTTTTTTCAAAAATCGAAGTATTTGGAGTGTACATTACTATCTACTATATAGTAATGAATTAATAACCAATAATAAATTGAAAATATTGAAAAATAAATTTATTAATTATTAATTTTTGACTACAATGAATAATAGTGAATAATAAAATGATTATAATGAATAATCAATTTGTATTAATTTAGTTTACTAATTAAAATTAATAACGTTAAAGAGATAAATAATTTGAAATAATAAAATATATTTACTATTGATTAGTTTTAAGCATTAATTAAAAATGTATTATTTTCATTTCTCTACATGAGCCTAACTAACTGGATGCAAATATGGAGATAAAAATGGCAATCAAAATGTTACTACTAAGAATTATGGATTAATACTGGTCCGACTATTCACATCATCCGCCTTTGTATCACTAGCGTTCATGGTAACATAGCCAGGTAAAATAGCAACATGCAGCCTTAATTACTTTAATAAGTAAGAAAATATGTATTCGTGAAATTTGAAATTAACAATTATTGATCTGACTCCAAAGCGTGTTTTGGATGGCAACAATGATGAAACCCAAACAATATAAGCTTTTGTTAATCATCACAATTGAATACCGATGTACAATTTGAGTGCTTATTACAATCCATTAATAAACTTGGAATATCCGGCCACTTGGTTACTGCAGCTTTTTTCGACAACCGGTATAGTTGCTTTCTTTTTCCAACTTGAAAGCACTCGGAACTCGACACAAATAACTTAAATTACTGATATTAATTGTTTTCAATCTGATGATGTTTTCTTCAATAATTTCCTACCCGTATTTATCCACCTCTTTTCACTTATCGTTTTTCTCTTTTCAAACTTTTTAAAAACTCAATATAAAATTTCTCTTTTTCCAAGTTGTATTTCGCTCTTTTAGATTTTTTCCTTCCCTGTATTCCCTCCAGTTAGCTCCAGTTTCTTTATTATCTCGTATGGCTGTCGTGATATATAATTTTTAATGGACTGCTGTCGATTTCCCCAATAATACATTTTCTTTATCTCGGACAGACTATCGAAATATACATATTTAATTTCGGCTTATACTCTTTATTTTATTCTCCTCCCTCTTATTTTTTTTATTTTTTAGGTAACCCCAAGATATTTAATACTAAAGTCATTTAACTTATTCATTTTCGTTTATCTACACTCAATAAATTTCCATTAACTATCATTTCGTTGAGCTTTCGTTGATGATATTTCTCGAGTTTACTTCATCTTTTCATTGTATTTCCACTGAATCTTTTGTACCAGAATTAACTTTAGATTCCCGTGAGTTCTGGCAACTTAGTGAACCACTAGATAAAACCTTCAGCGCTCTGGGTTTGAATGGTACCTGGAGCATTTTTAATTGAATTTTATTACAGTTTCATTAAAACTCGGGCTTATAAGAAAAAGAAATCCAAGAAGACCTTGAAGAAATGCAAAAGAAGTCCTAGTCGATCCAATAAAGATCGGAGTCGTTCTAGAAATAGCAATAGTCGCTCTAAACATAGTCGCAGCGATAGTAAAAAATATCGAAGACGAACTAAGAGTAGTCGAGGTCACTCAAATGATATTTACGACAGCACGAATTACAAATATAAAGATAAAATTATCAAGAAAAGGTTAAGAAGCAATACCTTGGAATCGGGAGAATATACCAGGAATTCAGACGAATCTACAACCACGTCAGTTACAATAAAACCCCCAGGCGCGAATAGTGGTAATACGAGAACCGTTAAAATTGTCCAGGAAACAGACATTGCTGTAACCGTTAAGCAGGAATCAGAATGCGTGTCGACACCCGAAGAATTGTTCTCCAGTGATCCTGGAAGTCAGGCAATGGAAACGAGCGATATACAACCAATTTCATTGGCCATGGGAGATCGAGCAATTTCACCGGATGATTCCGACATAAAATTGGAGCGAGCACTCAATGATAGTGATGTAGATTCTTTGGATTCTGATGACGCGCTTGGCAAGCACAAACGGGACTTGCTGATTGAGAAGCGAAGACTCCAACTTCGCGCAGAGAAACAGGTAAATGATGGCGCAAATACTCAATGAGCATGTAAAGGAATTTTACAGAAAAATAGCGTCACCTCGAAACTGAAGCGGGTTTCCGATTCCATGTTGCATTACAAGAGCATATTGGAGGCGTTGATCCTAGAGTTCAAGTCATGCGACAAGTCTAAGCGAGTCACTCTCGTTCCGAAGATCAAAGAAAACCACGCGAGATTTATGCAGCTGAAGGAGTTGCATGGGAAACTTAACGCGTCGAAAGAAGTGACATTGAAGCGGAGCAGAGATCCCGTGGAAGGGCAAATCAATGAATTGGAAACGAATCTTGTGGACCGGCTGAATGTTAGTGAGAAGGAAACGAACGCAATGGAGCAGGAGGAAGCGTCTGATTCCAAATCGATATTTATCCACGTGCCGACTGATATCGTTCTCTATCAGGATCAGCTGCAATCGATAATTGGGGCAAGAGTTCTTGTTTCGCTCTGTTGATCATTGATTGATCAATTTTCGTTCCAGGACCAGTTGGAAATCGCCAGCTTTGACATGTCGGGATATTCCAATACCAGCGTGCTCTACGTTATCACCATGAAATCCCATTCCTGCGCTTGTCAGGTGGTGCTTATTGTTGATTGGCTGGTTTTCTGATTGGTGTTTATCCGTTTCAGGCACTCAAAACGATGACTCTGTCCAAGGAGACCACCAACTGGCAGATGAGTCTAACTTTCAAGGAGCAGATTTAAATAGGAATCATATTGATTGTCTTTATTGTCTAGAATTATTCTTTGTACATTTCGATTGTAAATTTATCAATAAATATTTGTATTTTTCTCTTATGTGTGATGATTGGTTGATATTTGTTTGCTTTGATTGACGATTGGTTGATATTTTTTGTATTGATGGCTTATTTGATATTTGTTTGTATTGATTGGCTAGTTGATATTTGTTGATTAATTAATCGTTTGACTGATAAGTGAGGTCCTCTCACTTGAGGAATTAGGAAAAGTTAAAAATTACGAACTCTGAAGCATTGAAATGAAAGTAATGAGTGTAAAGTAGGAAAAGGTATTGGGGTAAGATTGTCGATACGAATGGTTAAATTAATTTGATACTAAAGTTATCTTATTTTTGGGTTTTTATATAGAAAGTCGGGGCTTATGTCTGACTCCTTGGTGTCCTTCTTTAATCGATTCAATTGACCCAACACAATAAGATTTATTTCCAATTTATATATCACAACTTTCGCAAAAATCGATTCAATTCATAATAATCTGTACGATTTCAAAAACTTCAATGCGTAGGGATACGTCTTCCAAAGGGAGATGTCCTGTCTGGTACGCAATTTGTTTGACTTGTTGATTTATCTTCAAGTTTATTACTCCGCTCTCTGAAATATTCTCTTCGACCAACTGGTAATTTTGTTTATCTACCTTTTTTTTTATACTCAAGTCACACGCAAACTAAATTGGTTTTGGCATTTTTGACATCTTTCTGTCCAAGACCAAATTAGTTATTTCTGGGCTCCCGGGGTTTCCATTTGTTTACAATAATTATTTTGGTGGAGGGTTTCTCTTTTATTCTGGGTTTCCTTCGTCAACCAATTTCGTTTTCCGTAATTAGAAAATTTGTTGACGTTCCGGGTTTCTCACACTATTCGGGTTTTCTGTTGGCTAGGACTTCCCATTAGCCAATTAATTTTTAATTAATTTCTATTTTTATTAAATATTTCCTTCTGGGGGCTCCAATCGATTTAATTTTATTATATTTGGATTCGTCTCGTCATTTGGCATCCGCCCATACTCGTTTCCCCCGATAAATATTTATTTTAAAATTTTAATTGATTTTGCGTTTTTAATTATTATTTCGAATATCTATGTTTTTATTGATTTTCCATTTTTACTTTTGTGCATTTTGTTAACCCCAACATTATTGAAAAAAGAATAAATAAAGTATTCTTTTTATAAATTTGAGCAATTTGTTGGCGATACAAAAATGTATAAATTATTATCTTTTCTGATGGAAATCGGAGGCAAATGAAGCTATATAGAATAATGTTTAAATTATTGAAGGTCCTTAGGGGGATCTAAAAACTAATTACGTAATTTATTTCAATAATTTTTCAAGAAAACTCATAAATCATTGAAGAATCATGACAAATAAAGTGAGCAAAGTTGCTATAATGTTACTTTGCCATTTGTTTCGAGTAGAAATCGATTATAGCTTATTTTGTCATTGAACACGAAAAGCCAGATCGAGAAATAATTTGTATCGACATATTAATATCCCACAAAATTAAAAATAATAAAAATAGAAAATTTAAACAAAAAATATTAACCGTTTCCAAATTCTATAAAGTAAGGAATATTTTTTTAAAATTTAAATCAAATCATTCACATAAATTTAAAAACATGGTGCAAATTTTATCATCCGTAACAATTAGAAAGGTGTGAGGAAAAAATTAAAATATCCTATTGAGGGGGTTCATTTGTACCACACGCCTTCGACCCTTTTTCTTGAACTTTATCATACAATTCTTTTATATTGGACATTTTTTCAACTGCTTAAGATTATGAGTTATTGCTAGGGTATCATATCACATATATTGTAAGTTAAGACAGCTTAAACGTTTTCTAGGAAAGATTTATTTTCATCATGAAATGGCTTGTTCATTGCATATAACAGACCGAGGATGCCTTTAGTTTCTAATAAATTATACAATCATAAAATTCTAAAGAACTCAACAAAGTGCTTACAGATCAATGCAGTAAAATGCGCAAGTCTCTCTCAAAAGACCCAAAATTTTATCCGTGATAGTTTTGAATTCCTTGAAAGAACAATATTCACTGCAACATTGTGGACACTTTTGAGCCTTGACACTGAATCTGACAGGCGGTCTACAGAACCGCTCTACTCGGAGTCCTGTTATTGTACCTATAATAAATTAAAATATACTTGGATGTGAAATATATTGTGAGACACTGTTTCTTGAACTTGGATCCAGAAACGTGTTCTTTGAAATCCACCAGAAAGAGCACGAGAATCACAACGTAACTAACAATCATTTTTCGGTAATTTATGTGAGAAACTTGATACGCCACTTTCTCAGTGTCACAGTTTAATAGTATCATGTTTGTGTTTGTTGTAATACTTGATCTGATTGATCAGTTCAAGTATAAACATTCTGAACCTCACGGTCTAATATCTAATTGGTTGACCGTTATTGGTCACACGGAGAGGTTATGAGAGGGGTTATGAGAAATCCCAAGCATCGATACTGCAATTTGACAGAATGACAGAAGAATAATTTTAGATTCCATTAAAAAATTATACATGAAATTGATGAAATTCATTAGAAAAATTCATGAGTAATAAATTCTTTTCCGAAAACCTGGAGCCCTAGCTACTCCAGAAGTTTACTTATTTAAGATTGGTGGGGAAGGCTGTTTTAACTTAGCTGTTTTGTTTTTTATATTCCTTTAAATTTTTGAAATATGTGCCATATAAACTGCTGTCATAACGATGGAAAGAAAAATCAGTCATTTTTATTCTATATTATATCAACAATAAACAAATAAGACAAAAACAATCTTTTTTATATTACTCGTATGAATTGTGGCATTCCAATTCTAATTCGACTTAAGTGGGGACAAATTTACTAACAAAATAAAGTACGGCTATGTACCTATGTCACGTTTCATTATATAAATATTACTTATTACATGTTGCTACTCATAAATATCAGTAGTGTATCTATTTTAATTTTTATATCTATTCCTCCAAATGTGAAATCCGTTTTAACGGGCTTAGAATCTCTTAGTCTGTAAGAATATTTATTAAAATATTAACAGAAAATATATTTTCCTCTTGTAACTTCAAATAATGTCCTATTTTACTGTGACTGACACATATACATTTAAAAAGGAGAACTTCACAATTCAGCAGACGTTAATAAAAAACTTAGTCCTTAATAAGAGCTGCATATCTACGTAGTAAAACACTTCTCATACTCCCATAAGACTGTGGAGTCCCGCATGACTGAACCATTCACTAGTGAAGCCCTGTACAGACTCGTAACTATAATCGTCCGTTCTTCCATTTTTTTCTCTCGTAAAGTTTTGAAAATATCGAATCTTTTATCATATTAGAAAAATATGATGAAAAAAAGAAATGAAAAATAAATCATTAACTTAACTTTCCTAAACTCTTTAGTTGGGTTCCTACATGCCATTTGTAAGTGAACCTCTCACTTTATTTCTCCCACTCTGCTAAAGTAATGTACAAATAAATTCTGTCAATTTTAGAAAGACATCGCTCATATACCTTATAAAACTTTAAAAGAATTGAATTTATGTATATTGTAATTATTTTTTGCGATACCTCTGAATGTGTATGCATCACACCGTCATGTCGGGTTTTATCGCTCATTAACTTGGTTGTTTTAAACAAGTTTATGACTCAATTAGTATTTTCTATTTAACCTTCTTCTACCAATCTTTAATGTATTTTTATGGAAATGTTTCTTTTATTATTTATATTTTTTCTACTTCATTTTATGGTTTCGTCATTGCTCCTTCATATATATATCGCTTTTTGAGGAAAAGTTAATCTTATTATTTTCTCATTTATGACTCGGGTTTCCCACATAACTAAAAAAATTGTTTTGAATTAATTTATATATTATGAATATCTTTTCCTGGAAACTCCCCAATGATTTTATTTTATTGTATTTGTGTTTAATAATGTTTATTTGCTTTCCAACATTTTTAATTTTTGATTTTCCGCAACTTCAATAATTTTTGGCTTTTTTATTTTTTATTAATTCTGAATCTGAAGTTTTTACCGGTTCTGAAGTTTTGTCATTTATATTGTTTTCTACTAAAGTTTCTGCACACCTCACCTTTTATGCACCACTCCAGAGCAACCCTAACAAAAGGATCAGAATTAATATTAAAGGAACATTAGCTCTCTTAGATTTGATACTTGTTTAAATAACATAGCGATAATTTGCCTTGTAAAATGTTTGGTTTCTTCAATATATATTGGAATGTTATTTGATATTTCTATTAAAAAAATTAATAAAAAATGTTTATTCGATAAAATTCAATATCTATTAAACAAAAGAAGCCTTTGTGATGATAATTAAATAAAAAGAATTAATTTTCAACGAAGAACTTGAATAAAATTATAATAATAAATTTGTATTACGAAAAGATGAAACGTATTGATTGTAAAATTAATATTTAGGAATGTTTGAAATTTAAAAAGCTGAAATATTTATTGATCAAAATGATTGATAATCAAAAAGACAAAGTCTGATATGTAAGTTATATTGAAGTAGAAAATGATTGCAATTAAACAATTGAAAAACAAAAGAAAACAAATCACAGCCGATAGGATGAGGGAATTATTTGTCGAGATGTTTCAGTATTTCGTCCGCTAGTCCAGCGCAGACCGAATCGAGTTCCACTAGAGGATTGGGCAAGCAGAGCTCTGTCACCATATCCTTGACGATATGGGACAATGCGGGCGATGGCAACTGACCGCTGACTAACAGACGCTTGAGAATCCTCAGTAATGTCCGCCTTTGCTTGAGAGGCCCATTGAGAATTGTGTTGCAGAGGTATTGCAGGTTGATCTCATTCAACCCGTGATGGATCTGCTGGCCGCCATACAGCGACACGATCTGGTTCAGCAGCTTGGTGGAGCACTCCACCGCTTCACTATCGGATTCGGCACTGCTCAGCGTGTAAATGAGCAAGTCAACATTCTCTGTCAATGGTTTCCCGGCTCCTAGCAACTCCTCTGCTTCGCTCGTGAGTTTTGCAGTCACTTCGTCGCTTTCCTGATTCTTCTTTGACAACAAAGCCCGTCTCACCACGTCGGATATAAACTTTGCCAGACAGTTGAGAGTTTCCATTGCAACTAGCAGCAACTCACAGGTCTTGGGAGTTCGCAGAGACATCTCATCTTTATGGTAGAGATCTCCGATCTCCAGCAGAGTGTCACAGAGAATCGGCACCAATTCGACATCCAATACGAAATCCTTCAGTAAATCTGGACTGGCTTGAGCGATTGCTGATACCAAAAGCAGGCATTCAAGGACAACGGCAGCCATAATGCGCTGTTGGTGATCAAGGACAAGCTTAATGAGCAAGTGGGGAAATGCGTGTTGCTTCATGATCACTATAGATTGCTCACTGTTGATAGCCAGGTAATTACGCAGCAGCCGCAACAGATATACCGGGCAAGGATCCGGATCTGCTAGAAACTGGGACATCTGGACAATAAAGATGTGGATAAATATTGGTGTTCATGGTGATGGCGATTATAATGCTTTATGGTTTACCCTTTTATTCACTCATTTCCTGCTTTTTCATTGGTTTAAATTTCATTAAAATTAAGGTTAAAATAATTAATTATTTAGTTAATTTCTCTTAAAGCTCTTAAACTTTTTATTAAGTGAAATTAATTTAATAGTAATGATATATTAAAGTCGAGCCGGTCACTGCTGAATGGGATATTGACTTGGAAATGATTGTTTGTCTGAGTGTTGTCTGGCAACAGCTTTCTGGCAACCTTTGGCCCATTCAATTATTTGTAATATAAATAATTATTTATAACGAAATTTATTTAAATCAATTTATTGTTTAGGAGCAAATTTGGTAATTATATCTCAGTTGTTAAAATAAAGTTTTTAAAAATTTCAAATTTTAACCAAATAAAGGAAAAAAGAACTATAAAGCATCAGAACAATAAGATATAAAGTATGATGATATTAATAATATTATTATATAAATGATAAAACTGATAATAAAAATAATAATCAATAATAATCAATAATCAAAAATAATGATAATCAATAACAATAATCAATAATAATAAAATTATAAATAATGATATTATAAATAAAAGTGATAAAAATAATAATAATAAAAATCAATAATAATAATAATAATAATAATAATATTAATGATAAAAATAATAATATTCAATAATAATCAATAACAATAAATAATAAAAATAATAAATAATGATATTTTTAATAATAGTGATAAAAATAATAATAATAATTATTAATAATAATAATAAATAATAAAAATAATAAAATAATTATTAATAACAATAATAAATAATAATATTATTAATAATAGTGATAAAAATAATGATAATAATCAATAATTATCAATAATAATAATAAATAATAAAAATAATAAAATAATAAATAATGATATTATTAATAATAGTGATAAAAATAATAATAATAATAATCAATAATTATCAATACAATAATTATTAATAACGATAATAAATAATAATATTAATAATAATAATAATGATAAAAATAATAAAATAATTATTAATTTTTAATCATTTAACAATAATAATAAATAAAATATATAATTAATAACAGTAATAAATAATCAATAAAAATAATAATAATGATAAAAATAATAATAGTAACCTTTGGTAGCAGGATGTTTTCCATTGCATTTGATAAGGTTTTCGCATTGAATCCCTGAGATTCGAGGGCGTCCGAGTTGACAATCATGTTGACAATATCACCAGATAGTTTCAATCCAATAACGCGGATGTCGGCATTGGCTGTGGAACCGGTAAAGTTTGCAAGGGGTTCCAGGAGTAGCTCAACAAGCAAAACACCTGTCGTGTCAACGCAATGGCAACAGGATTCAACAAGAGTCAGAACATGAGTGATAAAGGTCGAGCTGATATCTGTACCGATGCTGGTTTGCCCATTGTCAACATTGATCGCATGGGCCAGGAGCAGAGCCAGCAGCTTACAAAATGATTCATTCAAGATATGGAGACGGATAGAAGATGAGGAAACGAGATTTGCAACACATTCTAGCATTGGCAAGGATGTCCGTAGCACCTTGGTTTGCATGGAGGACGGATGGCGTCGGCCTTGGACTGCCTGTAGTGCGGAGCTGCAATCTTCAAGGATGGTCGGGATGGCGCTCGATGAGAGGAAGCTAGTAAAGGCAGTCAAGCACTGCTCCATGATATCCGGCAGCTGCTGGCGAGCACTAGCATTGATCCGCTTCAACTCCCGCTCCAAGTAGAGCACCAGCCTATTCTCAGATGCGTTCCTCAGTAGCAACAGGTCCGATCGGCACAGCAGCAGAACGAGCAGTAGAGATTTTGCCCTGACAACCGGAGCTGGGGTCTCCAACAGCCTCATGATTGATCTGAGAAACTGCTGATCTTGCCCGAATTTGCGCACTGTCGCATTGGAGGTTTGAACGAGCATAGCTGTGGCAAACATCTCTAGGACGGCTTCCTGGACACTCAACAGCGCTACATGGAGATTCTCTAGCAGCCCCGTTGTCCCGATTTTATCCATCAGCCCGCAAAACAGCGCGCAATCCAATCTCGTCAGTCGGCACATGGCCAAAGCCGAGCTGGTTTTCAACTGGTCGATTGTCGCATGCTTGTAGCTGTTGTAGAGCTGCTGGATCGTCTCTGGATTAGCTATTTGTCTGGCCAATGGCGTGGCGGAGAAACTAACGAGAATCTCGATGATGCGAGACGCGATGAGATTGGTGGAGATTTCTTCATTGCGGGCGAGACAGCGATTGATGAGAGTGATATAGAGCCCGAATGCCGGAGGGGGCCCAGTGAGATCGCTGGCTTGGTGGTCTGCTGCCGAGTCGGATAGCTCGCTCAGTTTAATGAGTCCTTCTCCCAGCGCTGTCAAGGAGGCGATTTTGACGCGAGTGCAGCGGAATTGGTCCCGCAACACGTCAGCAATGATGATGAGCATCTCTGTCAATGAGTCGCTGATTGCAGGAGGTTGAGAGCTGTGATTGTGGCTGTGATTGGGGCTGTGGTGGAATATGATTGCCAGAGATTGGCACAGGCGGACTATCAGCTCCTGATTCGATGACGCCCGCAACTGACGCGACATCTCCATGACAACTCCCGACTCGAACATGAAGCCGCTCACGTCAGCGGACATTGCTAGCTGAGATAGGTAATTGATCAAATGGAGCCGCCGCTGGCTGGGAGGGCCTTTCTCACCGGTTTTCATTGCCGTTTCGATCTGTTTCAAATGTTTCTCGCGTTCCGATTTCCGTAGCGATTTCAATTTAACTAGGGAAAACGGGCTAATCGGCAGCAGCTTTCCGTCGAATTTCAATCGGCCATCTTTCACCATTCGGCCGTAATCCTCGACGGCCGGCTGTTGCTTGATGCCCCGGTTAGTGCCGCTGCCGCCCTCAACCGAGCTGCTGCTGCAAGTGGCAATCCCCAGCAGCTGCTGCTTATCGATTGCCAGCAGCTGATTTACCGTCGGGTCCGGCCCCAATGCTGCTGACGGCATTTCCAACTGGAACTTATTCAGCCGTTGCTTCTCGCGCTGAGCTGATCCGCTGCCGATCTCATCTGGCGCGATTTCTGTGGGCCTTGATCCGAGATGGAGCGTGAAACTGACGCTTTCATCTCCGGTGTTTGTGGCAGTCGATGAGTCCTCACCATCGGTATCGGATTGTGGGCCTGCTGCCGCTGCTGCTGACGCGGTTCTCGGGCGGACGGAAATGTCACTGAATGCCGTGGCGGTTGACTGGCCCGCGGCTGGCACTGGCTGTTGCGGTTGCCATGGCAGCGGATGAGTGAGCAGGTCAGTGAGGCAGGCTTGCCAGAACGGGTGGCATATCAGACAGTCCATGGTGAGGCGAGCATCACGGTTCTTGTGGAGCATCCGCTCGAGGAGATTGCTCAGTTCAGGCGAGGCGCGGACCGGCACGCGTGACCCCGCAACCCGGGGGATAATCAGGGGGTTATTGATGATGTTCTCTGTGATTTGTTCGCTTGTTACCACCTGTGGCTGACCGGGTAAGGCGCCAGCCGCTCCCGCAGTCCCCGAGGGGCCACCACCACTAGCACCGCTGTTACCGGCGTTGCCAACGCTACCGAACGGCGGCTGTCCAGTGAACATCTCAAACAGAATACAGCCGAGTCCCCATATATCCGACTGGAAATCCGGCTGGCTGCCCTGGAGCAGTTCCGGAGCCGTGTAAGCAGTCGGCTTGCGGAAATCGAATAGCTCATCGACATCGCGAGCCTCCATGTTGAGGCCGGTGAAAAACCGCTCCACCAATTCCTCGTGATCTTCATTGGCTTTCTTTGCGTCGGAGAAATCGAAATATTTCAGGATTCCGTTGCCATCGAGCACGATCTAGCCAATATACGGTGAGAGCTAGCAAATCGAGAGACATATATCGGGCTCACCTTGCCAGGATGCCATTGCACACAGACAACTCCTCTGCTGTGCAAGTAATGCAAGCCTCGGATCAATTGGGCGCCAAACTGACGGATGGAAACCTCTGGAAAGCTGACATCCTCAGTAATCATCTGTTGTAAACTGCCACCAACGCACAGATCGGTAACCAGCCATAAATGGTTGCTCGTCTCGTACCATTCATAAAACCGAACGACGTGTTTGTCATTCAATTCAAATACGATTCGAACGTGATTTGTAACCTTTATCCGCTGCTCCTTCTCAATGCAACTAACAGCAACATATGTTATCGTTCCCTTCTTCCTGCCCTTGTACATGATCATCCCATCTTTTTTGTAAATCTCATGATAAAGCACAAAATTTTCCATTATTCTATAACAATAAGCAGAAGAGAAATAAATAATAATCCCCTTTGAAAACAAATTATTATCATAAAATGATAAATTTCAATTATTGACAAAATTCAATCAAAATCTATTAAATTAATTATTAAATATTTATCTCGATATTAAAAATCTAATTTTCAAAATTGTAAAATTATATAAAATCAATTCAAATTTCAACTGTTGTCTTTGGAAATTTCTGAGCAATTTATAACAAATGAATTAAATTATCATTTTAATTATTTCTAATTTTTGAAATTAATTTAATTAAAAAGGGAAACTTTTAATAAAATTAATTAAATATTTAAAATTTATTAAATAACTTTGATAAAAAATGTATTCAAATTTCAATGTAGCATCAATTAGTTGTAACCGGTATAAATGTGAAGTTCTAAATGAAAAACAAAAGTAATTTTCCAAAAAATTGTTAGAGCTGTATAAAGAGGTTTATACTCGATTTTTTTTTGTCTCGAATGTACATCTTATTGCCCATTACATTAATAATTTCAACACATTTTTGAACCACCATGAATGGTTAAATTTACACTCATTTGCCGCATTTCCTCAAAATGTGCAATAAGGAAGTTATTAATAATTAAAATAAGCGGACACATTTAATTTTCCAGTAGACATGCAACCAATTTTATCAAATGTAGTTGCCATATATTGTGCAATTTTACGCTCTTAGTACTTGACCGGTCGCACGAACTGTTTGTCATTACCTCAGACTTGGTTGGCTTGCATTTTTGATAGGTTTGAGTAACATTTTAATGACTGCGAGCGGGATTGGGTTATTAATGGTCGGTTTGGGTTGTTTGGAAAATGGTAGTAATTGAATAATGACCTTGTCACTCTACTATTAAAGATGCAACTCTGTCTTCAGTATTCGAATCTTTATTTTAATTTCGAGCATTTCTATGTGATCTATTTTCTTATGCTTGTTAAGTGACTCTTTTAATCTATTTATTTTTTCAGGTCGAAACCACGAGGCTTCCAAACGACCGTAACATAACTTGAGTATTCTCACTAGTTACTATAACTCTTCATGTTCGCGTTGGATTTGGAATACATTGATTCGAAATTCGTTTAAGAACTTCTCCACTAAATATCGGAAATTAAACTAGCTGATGGTATAATTATTTATTTCGGTATGAAACAAAGAAATAACTATTATCACTCAGAATTGAATTGCGAACATCAGTCAAACACTCAAACTACTCTGGGTAAATGATATTTCCCCACCGTCTCCATATTTCTGCTTGAAATGCTTATATTTGTTAACATTTTCTTTAAAACTTTCTATTCACTCGATAGCCACGGTTGTGAGATTGCATCCTTTTGTGTCGTTGTAAATTATAATTAGTGTCCTAATCAGTTAAAGTTTAGATTGCCTGGGATTTTTTATTATTGTCAACAAAAATATGTTTATAAGTCAATAACGCCCTTTCATTCCTACAATGTGTATATTCCAAAATTTGCATTATATTAAATATTATTATTATTATTATTATTATTATTATTATTATTATTATTATTATTATTATTATTATAATTATTATAATTATTATAATTATTATTATTATTATTATTATTATTATTATTATTATTATTATTATTATTATTTTTATTATTATTATTATTACAATTATTATTATTATAAATATAAGGATTGAGGATGTATGATCACGTATATTCGAATGATTTGTGTATATATGTTTATTGGACCCCTCCGTCAACACCGAGGGATCCGAACATTCAAAAAAATTTAAACAATAACGGATGCAAAACCAATATATTTCACAAAATTAGGAATATTTCAACTATTTCTCAGACAGTATAATATTGTTCATTTCTTTCCGAATCTTGAGGATGAACTAGTTCCGGTGTAGCAAGGATTGTCGTTGGCTTTCGCCACCCACTCTAAATGGATGGACATCATCAATTTTTTATTTTGGTTAATATCATAATAAAATAAAAGCTTTCAATGATAATAATTAATAAAAATGTAATCCATAAAACTTCTAACGGTTTGGGCAATTTGGTGACAAGAGAGCAGCACCATTTTCTGTGTATGAGTAACCTCCTGTCGGGGGAGTCGTTTTGAATGAGCAGTAATAAGTTGTTTGCAGCAAGTCGCACTGTGATCCGGGATCATATTGGGCGAGCCATCCAGCCTGCATCTGTGGATTCAAGTTTGTTTGAATTTGTGACAGATCAATCGTCGTCGCTCCTTCTAAATCAGTAAAACATGAAGAAAGGCGAGAGAAGAACTTGCCTACCTGAAAAGTCGTAACTCAAGAAGCACAATAATAAAATAGTGAAGATCATTGTTAACGAATGACAGAGAATGGAAACCAGAATTTATAACTCAAATTTTCCTGCAAACACGTGGTGGACTCACTCAAGTGGAAAGGCTGATAAGGACAATACTTGCGTGGCCCTAGTTTTATAGGTTTTTTATATTCTGTGATATTCATATGAATATTATTGCTACCATATTATGGTTATAATCTTTCTTTGAGATTAGTTATATAATATTATTATCATTTTATGGAATTTAACTAGTTCAAAACACGTGGCTTAATAATAATAATAATAATAATAATAATAATAATAATAATAATAATAATAATAATAATAATAATAATTATTATTATTATTATTATTATTATTATTATTATTATTATTATTATTATTATTATTATTATTATTACATAACTTTCATGAATAGATAAAATAATAATGTTTCGTCATAAATGTTTATCAGTAAAATTGCTAACGTAAAATGATTGTTATTCAAACAAACAATAACACATTCAGTTACACAAAGGTAAACACAAAATTTAGTGCTGAAATTCTATGGGAAAGAAAGTTCCAAAAATGGTAATTAAAAAAGAATTGCTATCTGAAGATGAATTGTTTCAAGGTCCTACCTTAGGCAATGCAATTAGGACAGGATCGCCATAGAATTGCGAAATTCTCGTCATTGGTGGTTTAATGAAAGGCTTCTTTCAACAATTTAAAGTTAAATTAAAACACTGATGTGTCTCTTCGTTTAATTAATATATATTTGGAAATATTATTTGAGGTAAACCATTGGGGTAATGTGAAATTCGGGGAGTGGGGGGGGGAGGTGATTACTCTTAGTTACAATGCAGCCGTTTACCATAATACATATTGATACTGAAGCGGAAATAATACAAGGGTCATTTAGAGTAAAAGACAGGCAAATTCTTTATATCAGTAGTTTTGGGTTGAAAATGGTTTACACAAACGAAAATCATAAAATATTTCAACATGGAACTTTAAAAAGAACCGAATATCTAAAATCCCCACAGCAGAAAATATGCTAAATTTAAATAGAATATCAGATTAAAACAAGCAACAAATAAAAAATTATAGCCTAATTAGAAAGAAAAATTTAATTCGTAATAAAACTGTTGGGGTTATACAAAATACGTGAAATAAATGATAAAAAATACAAATTAAAATCAATTCAAATTATTCAAAAATTCGAAAAGTAAAAATCAATATTTTTCGTGATAAGGAAGTTATAACTGGGGACAAATGACATTTGAAGACGAATAAAATAATTGTAAATTGATTAGAGATTTATAGAAGGATCAGGAACTTAAAACAAATTATGTAATTAATTTAATAATTTTTTTACTCGGGTACAGCTTAAAATCAAATCTCTGTTATTGAAACGATTGTAGTTATTTAATATTCAATAAACGTTGGTGATTTTTATTTATTTGTTTTATTCAAGAGTTTGAGGAGTCAAGAAATGCCAACTAGTATTATTTATTTCATTTAAAACCCCTCAGACATTCAATTCGGTTTCTTTGAGTTTGTGATGAATGTGTGTTGTATGGATGTCCGTTATATACTATTTTCTGTGTTTATTAGAGTTTTGTAATTATTCAATATTGAGTTTTGTTTTATTTTGATCATGATAGGCAGATGTGCGCATTCCAGAACAAAAGAATATTAGGTAACAAAGACATATTAAGTAAAAATGAGCACCCTAAATCATGTGGAAAATGCTTGTTTGCTAATCAATTCTCAAAAATAAATGATGAAGGTTTTATTTATTTTACTTGGTATTATCTTGCTTATTATCGTAAACATGCCATGTTTATAATTTCTCGCCATTTTAGAGGTTCTGTTGACGGGTTTTCTGTTTATGTTTATTCTAACCTTTTTTGTGAGATTTAGTGGCTTCGTGTTCTATTATTATATTTGCAGACGTAGGCAGCACTTTTTACTTTAGTTACTTTTGTTTTAATTACTTTTTTATGTTTTAATAATGTTTATTTATTTTAGTGTTAGCGGTGCGTGCTTATGTTCAGCAGCTAAAGTAATTACTCTTTTCATTAATTAATTATTTTTAATTACTTTAATTAATTTTGTTATTTATGGATTCTAGCCCAATAAATTCAAGGATTTCATAAAATTTCCCACTTGAACTGATAAAATTTAAGGCTAACGGATTTTGAATTTTAATTTTAAGCAAGTTAATTTTATATTGAATTAGTTTTAACGCAAGGATGCATTCACATTGAAAATCAGCGCCAAATCAAGGTGCATTGGGATATATCACTGATGCATTGCGAGGAAAAAACATTTGAGTGTAATTATTTTGAAAAACATTTTCAGCAAAACAATTGATATAATGTTTCTTCATGTGTTACAATTTGACTATGCAACGCGATATGCCTTTACTTCAGGCTATTATCTTTTTGCGTCAAAATCTTTTCAGACCTACTGCAAAATTTCATCTCCGCAAGTTAATAAAATCCGACACAAGGGATAAAAAGGTCACTTCAATCTACAGTTTATCTGTCACGAAACTGTAACCGTTATTGTTCCGCTGTGGATATGAACAGACCTGGTGCATAAACTGATTTATAGCAACTGTGGACAATTGAGTAACGGTCTTTTAGACTCTTGTTTGATCCGTTATTTTGTCTAAAATTCGAGTAAAAATCAGGGAATCTCTTTCGTATAAAATTAATAACCTCAGGTAGCTCAGCGAGCACTCAGGAAAATCTATGTCAAAGTAAAATTGAAGGGAAAATTGGAGGGTAACGGAGGGTCGAAGTAATTGCAATCCATTAAAATTACCATAGCCGTCGGTAAAATATCCATAAAACCTAAAATGAATAAAATCAGTAAAGTAGCAAAACATGAACTAATAAATGAATAAAATAAATCAAAAATCAAAATGACCCAAATCTATTAAATCAAATCATAAAATGAATAAAAGCTCAAAAAATGAACATAACAAATTCCGGAATATGTTAAACTCTGGCATAAATCCAGATATTTATTAGAAAGCCAATTTATAATCAGTGGTAAGTATTAAATTCTCATGACCTCAATTGATAAGCCCCTATTAGAGATTGATGGCCATTAAATGTTCAAAGTTTAGGTATTATAGAGTTCCACTCTTGAATTATAATCTAGAAATTCTTTGGGACATTTGGACTGACTTTCACCAGTAAAAGAAATTGTTAATTAAAATTTCTTAATTACACGAAAATTACTCTTACAGTTAATTGTGATAAAATTTTGTCTTAACCATCTATTTATTAGATATAAGGTTAAGTTATTTAATTCATATAGTCAGTTTTTTTGTTTATAGTCTTCTTTTATTTATAAACTAAATAATATTTTCTACAAAATTTAACTATGAATCAGATTTATTTAAGGTATTCACGAATTTTCGGCACAGCCTTTTTCAAGTAATTTGGAAATCACTTGAAAAAGGCTGTGCCGAAAATTCGTGAATACCTTAAATAAATCTGATTCATAGTCAAATTTTTGTAGAAAATATTATGTCACTTATAAAGAAATCAGAGGTGAAAAACAAAAAAAATCCTTATAATATCATAAACTAAATGTTATTAGTACAAAAAACCCGGCAAAAAACATGGACATCTCGAAATGCGCAGAAATACTAAACAAATGCTGTTCATTTTAATACGATAATAGAAAAAACGATTTTAATGAATCCATTATCACAGCAAAAGTATTAGCAGATAAAGTAAAGATTGCACCAATAATTAAACCACTAAGAAGAATACACCGAGTGAAACGTCGCTTTGGTGAAATTGCACAAAATTAGCCCATAGGTTGTCCTCAGAAAAGTTTAGAAGCTGAATTCGTCAATCCGTTGTTAGATAAATATTTGAAAACCTGATTTTTTGTTTAATGTAGATACTCTGACTGAAACAAGAAAACTTCTTAAATTGTGTACTTAAATTGTGCATCTCCCAAAATCTTGACTTTTCAGTTCTTATAAAAGATTTAACCGATAAAAAATATCGAAAAGTTGATTTCCAGTAGTAATTACAGATATTTTTAATTTTGTGTTTTATTGAGGTTGAATGTGTTTTATGCTATTATTGTAATCTTTGATGTTTGTATATAAATATTATACACATCCTGTGTGAACACTGTGACATGATTAATGTTTTTATACTAAAACATATTATATAAAAATAAAAAGCAATGTTTCAGTTTTTAAAGGCGGCAAGAAAATTCCGCCCGAGGGCGCCAATAAGGCTAAGGCCAGACTTGCAGAGACCCCATCAAAGCCCTTTTTAACAAAAAAATCAAAGAACTTAAAATATTGCTGGGCACCTGAATGTTAAAACATACAGGATTTTTGTGGTCATTTGTAAGGGGTTCCCACCAGATGCACGCACAAGAGATATAACCATTCGATACCTGTCAAAAAGACGTTGGAAATTTATTCCAATGAGCGGTTTCTAGTAAAACGTGAGCTATACTACCATGACTGCTAAAACTATAGAAAACTTTTGGATTCAAGATCTACCATAGAAGGTATTCATGCTCATTTTAATTAGAGGTCCCTCTGTTATTAATTTAATTGAAATAATATCGATCCCTTGATCGCTATATTTTGTTTTAAAGGTGCTTTTTATAGAAAATTTTAAATGATTTCAAAACGACCATCGACCCAAATCCCAAAACATTTTATTGATTGCTACAAAAATAAAAAGATTATTAGAGAATGTCAGAAGATGAAGGTCCAAATTTCTTTATGTGCCTCAGTAGACGAGCGGTCTTCAATCTGCGTCTTCTTTCCCTTTCCGCATTGCTGGGGTGACATTTTTTGTGATTTGGTTTCGATTGTGGATCACGATTCATTTGGGTATTAGTTGGGATAAAACTTGAAATGGGCCAGGCCTCACTCGGATCGACGTTTGAAACTGTGGTGGGGTGATGTCCGATCTCTGCTTTAATTATTTCCTTCAACTTGAGTTGACAATTTTCCTTCTTTAACTTGTCGAGTTTGGCCATCATCTCCGTGTGTTGATTTCTGAGTAATTCATTTTGTTGTTTCAATTTGGTCGCCTGCTCTGGCTGAGTCAACGTCTTCTTCATCCGACGACATCTTCGGATCATTGACTCAGCTCGCTGGCTCTGTTTCAAGGCCTCATTGTGATAATGGGCTACGTCCCGTCTGAATTTTTCCGCATCCAGGGTTTTATTATTATTTGACTGCACTAAAATAATTTTTAAAAAAATATTTTTAGATTGAATCGAGGATCGTTTTGGGAATAATAAAAAATAGATTCTTGATTTGACTTCTATTCGTTTACTTTTAATTAAAGGCTATATTAAAATCGAAAGATGGGTAACATCTATGAGAGGTCTTTGGTAACAAATTTGAACCCCCAAAAGAAATAAAAACCCTTTTAACCTCGGAATCCGACCCCTTTTACCATCCTAAAATACGGTAAAATTCCTATTGGTTGAAGTAGAGGAATTTATTAGTTTCTATTTTTAGATCTCAAAAGAAATTTGTTAAATTTTAACACCACTAATCGGTGAGAAGAAAGATTTATGTAGGTCGATTATTATTGATTTTTGTTATGAAAATTTTCATTTTTAATTTCTCATTATTTCAGCAAATTTTCCCTTTTAATCAAACCATTCTATCCAAAACTCGTTTCAATTGGACTGGGAATTTTTGGATGAAGAGGTATAAGGTGTAAGCAGGTAATAGCTTTTTAATTTTTCGTAATTTAATGTACCATTAATAATGAATCTTAGTTAAAAATAATATTAATATATTTAATTATTTAGTTAAAATTCCTTCAGTTAAAAATCGCTAGAAAATTTAGAGACGAACAACAAAAAGAATTTTATTTATTCTATTTTATTTATTCAGCATTCCGTCTATCTGATTTTGTTAGATCAATAAATGTATTTGTATTGGATTTATATCTCTTTTCGTATCTCTTGGATCAGCGAGTTTTTCCTTTGGAATTTTATATCGACGTTGTTGGAATTTTGAATTGCTTTCTGCTAAATAAAAAACAGAATAATTAATAAATGATTATATAGAAAATTTTTGATGTAGAATAACATTATTTCTTTATAATAAATATATGTTAAATTTGGCTCTTTTCTTTCAACACTATAATCATAAGGTAAAATAGTATTTTATAAAACAAATACATGCTAAATTTGGTTCTTTCTTTCACATTATAATCATAAGGTAAAATAGTATTTTATATAAATGTAAATGTGATTATTTTCTTTAATCGTTACATTATAATCGGGAGATGAACCATTTGAAAAATAATTAATTGCTATGATATGATAATCAATTATCAATAACGTTGCAGATAGAACGAGAAGTTTACTTATTTTCCGGACCGCCTGAAAATGTATACCAGAGGTACCCAACATGAAAATTATTATGAGTTTTTATTTGAAAATTTTCTGGAGTTAAGCCGAAAATAATTATATAAAATTCATTAATATATTATTAAAAATGATAAGAATAATTATTATGATTATAAAATAACCTGAAATAATTATATAAAATTTATTAATATATCATTAAAAATAAAAAAAATAATTATTATGATTACTCGACACAGTTTCAGAAATCAGTATATATTTTAAAAATTTTCAACTTTCATTTTGTTTCTTTTTCTTTCTAATTGGGAATATCAACTTTTATTAATATTTTATTTTTGTTAACTCCCATTCTTGATAGATAATTTTCTTCTATGACAATAAAATTCACTCCATTTATTTTCTTTTCTTTGAGTTAACATAATAATAACATACATTGCACGGAAATATACATCTTCTCTCTGAGTCATTCTACTAATATATTCTTCATTCGTTTTATATTATTTAAATCTTCCTCGTGATCCTTCGCTCTCTACAGAGGGTCTGACGTTGAGGTTCTTGGAGAGGAGATCTGACCCGGCGAACTATCATTCACTACGGGTACCTCCCACACCAAAGTACTAGCTTTAAACTAGTTGGTGAGAATTTAACTTTTCTGACTTTCATGCATGTGATCGTAAAATAATAATGGTGTTGGGCTTAGAGCCAAAATTAAAACAAAATTACCAAAAAATAAAAATAAAAATATGAAAATGGTGAAAATGGTCACTGCACATACACACGCACCGCAGGCAGAGATCAAAAATAAAATAAAACATATTAATTAAAACAAAATAAAAATATAACAAAATTAAATAAAACAAATAATTAATTAAAATTCTGGAAAAAGCCTACGAGGGTTATTTGAGGAGTAGTATTGGAAACAGTGCTCACCTGCTCCAATAGCTTTCGGCTGTTACGTACAGTACCAACATGGTTTTGGCCATGGGTGCGTATCAGTGAACTAAAGTCATGAGGCGTACGCGGTAAGGGAACCTTAGAGGGAAGAGTAGAATGTTAACGATCGGTAGCGTATGATTTCTTTATGAGAGTCTTCCCGTACTACCAGCAATGGTCAATAAAATTAATAATAATGGTCGATAAAATAACGTTCAGACTTGTATCATTTGGATTTTTTAAAAAGTTTTTAGATAAATGGTAATTTTATGAAATTAATGATAATGGTTAGGCCTAATAATAATAATATCAAATGCAATAAATGATCATTATTAATATTTCATTATTACTATTCTAGAGAGATGGAAAGTATTGGTCACGGGGCATCTCTTATAGGTCAAGTACCATGGAAGCAAAGCTTCCCTGGGACTTGACTGACACGAGGAAAAATCATTATCTTTTGTTTTTCATTAATATTGTTTTATTGTTAAATAAATTGACGAAAATTCAAAAATTCAAAATAAATCAAATCATATTATTTGGATAAAAAAATATTTTGATATAACCAATACATTTATAGAACTAAACATTACAGGTGATAACCTAAATAGAGTTTCCTATATAAAAATTCAATCTTTTCAAATATGATAGTACCTATTCTAAGATCTTTCATAAAATAAAAATAAGGATAAAATAATAATAATATAAAAATAAAGAAACTTTTCCTTACTTCGGAATGATTCCTTGAAGTTTTATAAAAATTTCTTGAAAAATAGCATTTAAATTGAATTGTGTCGACTTAAATAGGGGGTTTTACACGTATGTTTTTTGATGCGGTAAAACAAAACGCCTACATATTTTTACCATATTTCATCACTTTTCCCCTAGTTGTCAGATTTTCATGATTATTTTTTGTTAAAGTTTCTAATTACATTTTAAGCTTAATTCTCGTATTTATTTTCTAGAATAAAACGTTTTATATGAATTTGGAGCCAATTTGATGAAATTGGTTAATTTTGCTAAAATTTAATGTTTTTTGATTATTTTTAAATGTTTTTATTTATTTTTTACATATTATTTGTATTTTCTACTCTTTTTTCTACTTTTTGTATTATTTAATGTTAAGTAGGCTATTTTTGCTGATTTTTTGTCCATTTGCATTTTGCGCGCCCTGATTTTATCAAATGTCGAGCCAGATAAACAACAATTTAAAATATTTGTTTTTGCCCAACAATATATATCAAATATGAAACTTTAGTCGCTTTTTCTCCTTTCAACACCGAGTCATATTTTCACTCTCGACAATATTAATAAAATAAAAGTAATGTAGATAAATCTTATCTGTCCGTATAAATCAGGAATTAAAATAATCTAAAATAATTTTCCTGATTAATCTTTCGACTCGAAAAGCACTTTACCAAATTTCCCTATTAAATTTCGGTTTTGCTTTTTCATATTTTGAATTATATTTTGTGTGTGTATGCATATCGCAGTGGGTTAAATTCTAAAACTGAACATTACGAGTAATGCTTTACACCAATAATGGCATCATCTACTTAACCACTGCCTCGTAGTCGGGTGTAAGAAATGAAAATTGTACAAATAAAATTGAAATAGTCTTAAATTATGCCGAATATTTAAGGAGATTATTTTTAATTCATAAAGGAGAGTAAGTGAAAAGAACGAATATATAAAAGGAAACGATGATGTCTTCCAAAAGGAAAATTATTTATACGATAATTAGAAGTTAAATAACTTGCTTATTAATGGTCAGCGAACAAGCATGAATTGTGGTGGGTTACTGGGTAGCGATATTTAAACTATATGATTGTCACCCAGACAACCCCATATAAATATTCTTTCCCTTACCACTCGGCACCCGTTGCTAAGCAACGTTGGAACTGTGTTCGAGTGGGTAGATCGTCCGCAAAAAGTGAGCGCTATTACTAATGCTGTAATTGACCGAACTATCTCTGGGTACAACAAGCTGTCGATAGAAGACCTGTGGTCGCTTTTGGTTTTTAGGTCCCCTTATGTCGTTAATGTCATCATTTGTATTCATAATTCTCGTGTAAACTTCTCATTCATGCAATGCAATATCCTCATACTACCTCTACGAATTAACACTTGTCGAATTCTTTAAATATCATTTAAGTAACAATCGATATATATATTTTACAAACGAAAAACAACATAATTTTGACATGTCAATTATGGATGGTTCAATAATCGAGCGGCTCGGCATTTAGCCCGCTCTTTACGTCCGGGGCGATAACCACTAGCCTTTGGTGCAGTCTTCGGATCTGTCGTTGTCTCTCGGTAGGCTAGTTGGGCAGGAGCAAAAACGAGGGGATATGTCACTGCCGCTCCTTCTTGGCAGGCTGACAATGCTACTTCTAGCCCCTTTATCTGGGTCCTTAGGCTTTGATTTAATTGCCGTTCTTCCGTCCAGCCTTTCTGTGCTGCCGTGAGCCTTTGATAAAACGACTTTGCTTTCTTTGGTTCGATCCAAGTAGCTTTTATTTGTTGGATTTCTTTGGACATCTGAATAATCTGAATTCTTGTTAATGCTACGTGCGTGTTCCAACTCTTTCCGTAGAATTTCTAGGGATTCCATGTCTATAAATAATGCAATTAGCTGTGGTCTACAACTCTTAAATTATTTAATTGACTATGCAAACATAGATATTATTGAACCAAATTTAGAAAAATGAGAAAAATGGGAAATCAACTAATCATTTATTAGAAATTAAATTTCTTATTTCACTAAATGTTATTAACGGAATTGAGGACTTAGAAGATGCCTCTCAACACATTCGTCAGGAACAGGCTGAGCGTAAGAGCGCTCATGATACACAAAGACCGTTCGGTTTGTGTTTCGGGTACGGCTGGCACGGAGCATCGGATGAACGACGACATTAGCTTGCGTTCGTTTATCAGCATGATCGTAGGTGGGGCTGGCCTGTAGTGTGTATTCGTCGGTATCCGCAATTCTGCCGGCCACTATGTCCTCCTCCACGTTTAAAAGATATAGCCTGGCCCTGGCTAGTTGGAGATTGACCTGACGTTGGTGATCCTCGAGCCGAGAGAGGAGAGACCGGGCCTGTTCGTGTATTTCCTGGGCCGGATTTCGGCCACCTTTCCGTCTGACCGCTACGAACGGTGGCGCATCATCTTCTACAGGTCGCAAGGCTTTCCATCGGGGCTCTCTCGATGGGGGCATAGTGAAGCCCGCGTTTCACATGGCTTGTTGCCATTGATCAGCAGCTTGCACGGGGACACGAATAATGGTTCCGGGTTCCTCTAAATGAGATTTAATTAAACTGAATCATTTAAATTTTCTGGCGGTAAATATCATGTTCCTCGCCTTACGTCAATTATACCGACATCCTATTTTATGTCCTTATAATTACTTCAAGTTTTGTTATTTTTGATAAGTTGGTTGTCTTTTACTCCTTTAAAATAAATTTTATATTTACGAAACAATTGCCACAAACAGGTTGTCCACTCTTGTCAACCATTGGATAGTTGCACAAACCCAATTTAATCTACGTAATATTATTCTAAAATCCCAATCATTGACACTTTCAAATTTTTAAATCTATTCATTTTTAAATTCAAAAAAAAATAATTTCTTATTGTTTAAATCGAATCACTTAAAAAATAAATGTGGACCAACATTAACAGTAGATAGTTAGTGGCGCACTGGAACCTAAAAAAAACATAGGGAGGGGGGGGATTATTGCAGATTAAATTTCGGATTATCTTGATTACATAATGATGTAATCAACCTAATTAATTTTGTGTGTATTAATTTTTTTAATTAAATTTTTGTGTGTATTTTTTTTCGAAATTTTTGGGTGTATTTTTTTTCGAAAGTTTTTTCGAGTTTTTGGCGCGATTTTTTTTTGAATTCAAATTTTTGGAACATTTTTTTAAATTCAAATTTTGGCGAATTTTTGAAATAAAATTGAAATATTTTTTTTGAATAAATTTTTTTTAATCACACTATAGTCAGGGGGTATTTTTGTAAAAAAGACTAAAATAAATTGGCTTGAATTGCCTAACGATAAAAAGCATAAAATTAAAATTGGCTCAAATCGCCTAAGATAGTCAGAGAGGGTATTTTCATTCACAAATTTTTTTTTAAACACACTATAGTCAGGGGGTATTTTTGAAAAAGACTAAAATAAATTGGCTCAAATCGCCTAAGATGTGATATAGTCAAGGATATTTTTAATTCGTAATAAAAACTAATGCAATATTTGGTCTCAATACTTTCTATAGTTAAATATAGGCATAAAATAAAAATGGCTTGAATCGCCTACTGATAAAAAAAGCATAAAATTAAAATTGGCTCAAATCGCCTAAGATGTGATATAGTCAGGGATATTTTTAATTCGTAATAAAAACTAATGCAATATTTGGTCTCAATACTTTCTATAGGTAAATATAGGGATAAAATAAAAATGGCTTGAATCGCCTACTGATAAAAAAAGAGCATAAAATTAAAATTGGCTCAAATCGCCTAAGATGTGATATAGTCAGGGATATTTTTAACTCGTAATAAAAAACAAAGCAATATTTGGTCTCAATACTTTCTATAGTTAAATATAGGCATAAAATAAATTGGCTTGAATCGCCTAATGATAAAAAAGCATAAAATTAAAATTGGCTCAAATCGCCTAAGATGGTCAGAGTGGGTATTTTCATTCACAAAATTTTTTTTTAATCACACTATAGTCAGGGGGTATTTTTGAAAAAGACTAAAATAAATTGGCTTGAATTGCCTAACGATAAAAAAAAGCATAAAATTAAAATTGGCTCAAATCGCCTAAGATCTGATATAGTCAGGGATATTTTTAATTCGTAATAAAAACTAATGCAATATTTGGTCTCAATACTTTCTATAGGTAAATATAGGCATAAAATAAATTGGCTTGAATCGCCTACTGATAAAAAATTGACAGGGGTATTTTATAGGCTTGTTAAAAAAACACTTGAAATATTTGTTCACACAATTTTCATAGGCAAATTTAGGCTCTAGATAAAAATAATTTAAAATACCTAAAGTAAATTAAGATAAATTAAAGTACATTAGAATACATTAGAGTATATTAAAGTAAATTTAGATAAATTAAAGTACATTAGAATACATTTAAGTATATTAGAGTAAATTAAGGTTCCTCAAGTAAATTAAGATACATTAGAGTACATTAAGGTAAATTAAAGGGTCGAAAGTCAATTAAGTACATTAGGGTACATTTAAGTAAATTATGGTTCATAAAGTAAATTAAGGTACATCAGAGTAATTTAAAGTACGTTAGAATAAATTTAAGTAAATTAAGGTACTTAAAGTAATTTAAGGTGCCTAGAGTAAAGTGTGGTAAGTTAGGTAAGAATTTTTTAAAAATTAAATAGAGAGTCAACAGTTAAGTTACATAAGGGTAATTTTAAAGCTGAAAATTTTAAAAGCAGTTATAGTAGGCAAATTACATAAGGTAAGAATTTTTAAAGTTAAAGAGTCGACAATATTGCGTGATAAAATTTATTAAATAAAATTTTTAGTATAGTTTTATCGATCAAATTTTATACATATTTTTAAATGATAAAATTTTTAACATAATTTTACAATGGAATTTTTTATATATAATTTTTAAAGATGAAATTTTTAGGATAATTTTACAATGAAATTTTTACACATGTTTTTAATTGAAAAAATTTTTAATGTAATCTTACAATCAAATTTTTAGTATAATTTTTACTATTACTTTTTATACATGTTGATAACGATCAAATTTTCAAAGAAATTTTTCAAAAACTTTTTTCAAAGAATTTTATTAAATTAAATTTTTGAGTTTCAGTGTTACATAGTATTGCCTAAGGTAGGTAGTAGTCATTCGCAAGAGCAACCCATCTACTCCACTCTGCAGCAACCCATCCTTAAAAAAAAAATAATAAAATAATAATATTAATAAAATAATAATTATAATTATAATAATAATAATAATAATAATAATAATAATAATAATACTTTCAGAAAATATAAAAAGTTAACTTACTCGGTATCAACTTCTGAACACTGATAACCCATACACAGTGAATAATTCATTAATAACTGAACAACAATCACTAGGTACTGTATTCAAATAACCGAGTACTGTACAGCTCTCTATATACATATTAGGCATTGAATTATTTACTTATTTATTAAAATGACATATTTAAATAATATTTACTCTTTCAACACAGATATTGAATCAACTCAACCCACTTAAAAAATAAAATTTTCTCTCAATCATTTCCCTTAAAAATACTTAGTTATTCACACACTCACAATATGTTATCAATAACTAGTTACTGAACAAATCAATATCAAAAACTAATTACTGAACCAATAAATATTAATGATGGGTTACTGACCAACTAATTTTGAAATAAATCACATAAAAGGTTAACAAAAAGAAATACAAGTTGAAACTTTATTAACTTTTTCACTATTTTATCGATCATTGATGTGTCCAAATTGGTAAAATTTTTGGTTGCTTAGTTACCTTGTCGTTATCAGGCGATAATTAATCAAATTCATTGAAACCAAATCCATTGCTATATTTACTTGGTATCAACTTCTGAATACTGATAACCCATCACACTGAATAATCCATTAATAACTGAACAACAATCACTAGGTACTGTGTACAAATAACTGAGTACTGAACAACTCTCTATACATACTAGGCATTCAATAATTTACTTATTCATTAAAATGACATATTTAAATAATATTTACTCTTTGAACACCGATATTCAACCAACTTAACTCATTTAAAAATAAAATTTTCTCTCAATCATTTCCCCTTAAAATACTTGGTTATTCACACACTCACAATGTGTTATCAATAACTAGTTACTGAACAAATCAATATCAAAAACTAATTACTGAACCAACAAATATTAATGATAGGTTACTGACCAACTAATTTTGAAATAAATCACATAATGGGTTGAACAAAAGAAATACAAGGTGAAATTTTATTAACTTCTCGACTCTTTTATCGATCATTGATGTCTCCAAATTGTTTTGTTGTTTAGTTACCTGATTGCTATCAAGAAACTATTAATCATTGAAGCTCAATCAATTGTTGTATTTTCTCTGGATAAAAATTTATTTCTTTACAGTCTTGTATGTGATTTATTGAAATTATTTTGTAAAACTTAGTTAAAAAACTTTGAAATTTTTCTACCATTTTTGTAATATTTTTAATTGCGTCCAACAATGAACATTAATTAAAAGTTATTTTCAAAGATGAATGTCAACCTTTTCATTTATTTTTCACATGCCCTAAATAAATTAATTGCTAACAGCTCAAAAAAAAATTACTTAAATTTATTTTTATAGATTTTCTTTTCACTCATACTGTTGTTGTTTACTGAATGACAAATTAATTAGTAAGCATAAACTTGATTAGAAAAATATTTTTAAATTAATTTCACAAAACATACATTACTTTCACTGTACTTGAAATAAATTTTCATATATTTATTGTAAATTATTAGATTTTTAAGTTTCTAAACATTAAATAAAGTTAATAGATAAAATAATTATCATCTACCACATTACTAAAAATTAAATGGTTATCGACCAACCACTAAATAAGTTGAATTTCTAACAAAGCTTAAAAATTCACATGGAACAGGTACTTGTGTACTGATAGATACCGATAAAATCTACTAAAAATCCAAATATGTATGTTTAATTTTTGTAAAATATTTGATTTTGTAAAAATAAGACTTATCCTTAAATTATGATTAGCATTTGAATAGAATTTGATTAAATTTAAATATTTTAAGATGTTAAATAAAACTGATTAATTTGTAAATAATGTTAGTACTTTGAAATTTTAAAATAAGACCTTCGGCAAATTGGTAAGAAAATAGTTGTTATTGAGTAATACATATTAAAATTACCAAAGTTTTATAATTTTTGTCAAGTTTTGATAGATCTTTAATAAAATTTGTTAGTACTTTGAATAAAAATTTTAAAAAAGTTTCAACATACTAGCAAATTGTAAAGAAAATAGTACTTATCAATTAAAAAGTTAAATAAACTAAGTTGTAAAATAATTGAAAAAATTTGTTAGATCATTTTTTAAAATTTTATTCAAGGTACTTGTTGAATAAAAATTAGTGTATATTATCGACTTCTTATAGTATTTAATCGTACAATTTCTCTTCATTCCTGGAAATAATCGTAAATATTTAAATTATTAAGAAAATTGTCAATAACAACATATGTAATGAGTAATTAAAAGTTTTTAAATACTAGTTAATTTAGTTTTTAATTAAATTAAATTACAAATTTATAATAAAATCAAATAAATACTTACTTGTATACAAATAGTTACATGAATCAAACTATTTATTAGAACCGAACACGTATCGTATATTTTATTCAGATTCCAATAATATCATTAAAATTAACCAAAATCTTATTGAAATATTTTGATAACCCTTAAACCAATGAAAATGTATCTATTTCACTAAGTATCCATCCTTTAACATAGATATTTAAACGAATAAATCCCCATAAAAATATCATAAATTCCCCTCTTATCTTATCGTTTCCCCTTAAAATATTATAAAATTTACTGTCAACCAATCATTTCCTTTTAAAATATCAACAAGCCTGTTCTTAATCGATCATTTCCTATTAAAAAATCATAAATTCTCTTCTTAGCCAATTGTTTTCCGCTAAAATAAAATTTACTCTCAACCAATTATTTCTCTTTAAATGACATTAATCCCAGTTATATTCATTATTTTCATCAAAAATCACCGACATCGATATTCAACCGAATAAATCTCTTGAAATCACCTTAAAATAAAATTCCTCTCTTGACCAATCAAATCCCCTTAAAAATATTATAAATTCGCCTCTCAACCAATCATTTCTCTTTAAATTACAATAATCCCCGCTATATTCATTATTTTCATAAAAATCACCAACATATCGATATTCAACAGAATAAATTTCTTGAAATCCATCTCGTGAGCAATTATTTCCCCTTAAAAGATCATAAATTCTCTTCTTAAACAATCATTTCTTTTTTAAATGACAATATTTCTACTCTCTCAAAAGATTTACACACATATTGATATCTATCTGAACAAAGCCCCCTGAAAATATTATAAATTCCTCCTCTATATTCTCCATTTATAAAATATTTATTCTTTGAACACAGATATTCAACCAACTCAACTCCCTTAAAAATGACAACAAACTTGTTCTTAATAGATTATTTCCCCTTAAAATATCACAAAATTTCCTCTTAACCAATCATTTCCCTTGAAATCACATTTTCCCCCACTGCACCAACAATACACATATTTTTGGTAATAACATACAATATAAAATTTCTTTAGAAATCTATATTTAACTGAATAAGATCTTTAAAAATTCATCATTTGGATCATATTTGTATTCAACCAATCAAATTCCCTTAAAATAAAAATTTGAATTTTACCAATAAAAATAAATTTTCTTTAAAGTATTACAAAATTGTTATCGATACCCAACATTTTCCGTCGAAAATCACCACAATTTGATTCTGGTAACAAATTCAATCAAATAAAAAATTCATCAAAAATGACTAAAATCGAATAAAGTCTATGTTTCCCACATAAATTTAATTTCACTAAATTAATGTAAAATCATAAAATATATATCATGTTGCTCAAATAATTAAAATTAATCAGTAAATCAAGTATAAATTCAATAAAAATTACCAGTCAACCCATAGATATAATTCAAAGATTTTCATGTATATTGTTAACCACACTGAGCATCCTCTTAAAAATCTCTACAATATACTACTTTTGTGATTGATATCCACGAAATCAATAAATGGAAAAATGATAATAATTAATTGACCATCCTTTTTTTACTGTAAAATCAATTAAAATTTTCGGTTTCACTAAAATATTTTTAAAAATCAACTGATTTAATCAACTTTTTAAATATATCATAAAATTTAAATATCATTTACTATTCAAAATCTATCAGTCAAATTGGAATCTAATTGGTAAATAATTATCATAAATATGTTTCATAAACATTTTATTCCTAAAATAAACTTTTATTTAAAATAATCCTAAAATCAAGTAAAGTTTACTAAATTATCAAGAAATTAAGTGCTTCTAAAATTATAGATTTACCCTCATTTCTAGTAGTAGGTAGTTAGTGGCACACTGGAACCTAAAAAAAACATAGGGAGGGGGGGGGATTATTGCAGATTAAATTTCGGATTATCTTGATTACATAATGATGTAATCAACTTAATTAATTTTATGTGTATTAATTTTTTTAATTAAATTTTTGTGTGTATTTTTTTTCGAAATTTTTTTTCGAGTTTTTGGCGCGATTTTTTTTTAATTTATTTTCGAATTTATTTTCAATATTTTTTAATTATTTCTAATTAAATTATTTAAGTATTTTTTATCAATGTAGTTTTTATATAAGATTTTTAAAATATGATTTTTTATATATGATTTTAAGTAGATTTTTAAGTATAATTTTATCGATGAATTTTTATATACGAATTTTAAAGATGAAATTTTTTCAGTATAATTTTTAAAATATAATTTTTCAAAGTAATAAATTTTTAACATAATTAAAAATTTTTTATACAAGGTTTGTTTTCGGTATATTTTTATCGATGAAATTTTTTATCAATTATTTTTAAGATAAAATTTTTTAGTATCATTTAAAATATAATTTTTCAAAGTAATAAATTTTTAACATAATTAAAAATTTTTTATACAAGGTTTGTTTTCGGTATATTTTTATCGATGTTTTTAGTTTTAATAAAAAAATTTTAGGATAATTTTTACAATGAGATTTTTTATACAAGGTTTGTTTTCGGTATAATTTTATTAATGTTTTTAGTTTTAATATAAAATTTTTAGGATAATTTTTACAATGAGATTTTTATACGTTTTGATTACGATCAAAGAAATTTAGCGTTATCAAAATAATAATAATAATAATAATAATAATAATAATAATAATAATAATAATAATAATAATAATAATAATAATAATAATAATAAAATATAATAATAATAATAATAATAATAATAATAATAATAATAATAATAATAATAATAATAATAATAATTCAACCAATTAAAATCTTTATAAAAAACAATAAACACACAAAATAAACTCGTAAAAGATCAAAATTTATTTACATCATCACAAATCTGCTTATAGTAAGCTCTTCTTAGCTCAGCCAACAAAATATGTAAAACTTCCTTCTTCTTGTAGTCTCTGCAGCATCTGCATCTAAACGGACAAGTCAACATTGAGGGATCTGCACAAACAATGCAGTCGTCTAAACATTTCAAACCAGATCCTTGAACAGATTCGTAGTGCATCCATACAATTTCTTCGATGTTGATTCCTGTCATTTGATAGATCCGTGTAGCCAAGTATTCAGGAGCACAATAGGAAAGTTTGTTTTTCATATTCGGAAAAAGTTCTTCCATCTTCATCAGAATTGTTTCGAATACGTATGCTTCTTGCTCGTCGATCATTTTTAATTTTTACAATCGTCAGAATTCAATCTATTTAAACACAATCATTGCTTAATAAATAATCTAGAATTTCTTCGTCGGTAATAAGATTATTAATTTTTGATTTTATAAAGTTAAATATTTCTTGTACTAGGTTGTTGTATTCCAGTGTTTTTATCCCCATGACAACAACTTTTCCGCTTGCAAATACATTTACACACAGTGGATTATACTTGACAAGTCTTAATGCAGGAAACAGTTCCGGTTCGTAAATGTTTTCTGTTTTTGTGGACAAATCATACAAGTTGATTCGACAACACATGTCAATATTCAAAGATAATGATTGAATTTGTAAATCTTGAATCTGATATTTGAGATCTCCTTCCTGTAATGGTCTTTTACAACCCATTACTCTGCATTTTCCGCTCTTGAAGAATAAGATTGGATATTTTCCACTTCTATCAACTACATGTTGTGGTTTTCCGGTCGGGAACTTCATTCCAGTTACTTCACATCTGTCTCTATAATTTATATTACTAATCATTTTCCAATATCAAAATAAATGAATCAGTACATCAAATTATAAACAAATTAAATTAAATTAAATTAAAAACTAAATTGACTAGTATTTAAAACTTTTTTGTTACCCATTATTTAGGTTTTTATTGACAATTTTCTGAATAATTTAAATATTTACGATTATTTCCAAGAATAATGAATTTATTATTATTTATCCGGAAATTGTAGAATTAAATACTATGAGCAGTCGATAACATACACTAATTTTCATTCAACAAGTACCTAGAATAATTACCTAACAACCTTATAAAATTTTCAAAAATGATCTAAGAAATTTTTCAATTATTTTACAACTCAGTTAATTTTTTAATTGATAAGTACTATTCTCTTTAAAATTTGCTACTATGTTGAAGCTTTCTTTAAAAAATTTAATTTAAAGAATTAACAAATTTAATCAAATTTATTTAAAATTTACATCTTTCCCACTACTTTAATCAAATTCTATTCACCAGCTAACCACAATTTAAAAAAAATTAATTTCTACAAAGACTAATAGACAATCACATACATTTTTCCTATAAGTTTGGGTTTTCAGTAAGTGATATCAGTACACAAGAATTGTATTGAAGCATGGTATCAGAAATTATAGTTATTTGATTTTAGTAATGCTGTAGATATTTTTTTTTCTATCAGTTTTATTCAAACCTTTAGCATCTTTGAGTTAATAATTTAAAGAGTCGAATCATTTTCAATAAATATATGAAAATTTATTCCAAGTACAATGAAAGTAATATATGTTTCGAGAAATTAATTTAAGTATCTTTGTCTAATCAAGTTTCTTTTCACTAGCAATTAGATTAACCACTACTTGTACTTACTAATTAATTTATCATTCAGTAAACAATAAGAGTTGGGAGTGAAAAGATTAGAAAATCTATTAAAATAAATTTAAGTAATTTTTTTTATTGATGTGTTAGCAATTAATTTATTTAGGGCATGTGAAAAATAAATGAAAAGGTTGGCATTCATCTTTGAAAATAACGTTTAGTAATTGTTCATTGTTGGACGCAATAAAAAAAAATTACAAAAATGGTAGAAAAATTTCAAAGTTTTTTAACTAAGTTTTACAAAATAATTTCAATAAATCACATACAAGACTGTAAAGAAATAAATTTTTATCCAGAGAAAATACAACAATTGATTGAGCTTCAATGATTAATAGTTTCTTGATAGCAATCAGGTAACTAAACAACAAAACAATTTGGAGACATCAATGATCGATAAAAAAGTCGAGAAGTTAATAAAATTGTATTTCTTTTGATTGTTCAAATTTATATGTGCTTTTATTTAAAGATTTCTTGGTCATTAAACAATTTTTGATATTGTTTTGTTCGGTAACTAGTTATTGATAACATATTGTGAGTGTGTGTGAATAACCAGTTATTTTAAGGGAAATGATTGAGAGAAAATTTTATTTTTAAATGAGTTAAGTTGGTTGAATATCGGTGTTCAAAGAGTAAATATTATTTAAATATGGCATTTTAATAAATAAGTAAATTATTCAATACTTAGTATGTATATAGAAAGGTGTACAGTACTCAGTTATTTGTATACAGTACCTAGTGATTGTTGTTCAGTTATTAATGGATTATTCAGTGTGATGGGTTATCAGTATTCAGAAGTTGATACCAAGTAAATATAGCAATGGATTTGGTTTCAATGAATTTGATTAATTATGACCTGATAACGACAAGGTAACTAAGCAACCAAAAAATTTGGACACATCAATGATCGATAAAATAGTGAAAAAGTTAATAAAATTTCAACTTGTATTTCTTTTTGTTAACCTTTTATGTGATTTATTTCAAAATTAGTTGGTCAGTAACCCATCATTAATATTTATTGGTTCAGTAATTAGTTTTTGATATTGATTTGTTCAGTAACTAGTTATTGATAACATATTGTGAGTGTGTGAATAACCAAGTATTTTAAAGGGAAATGATTGAGAGAAAATTTTATTTTTTAAGTGGGTTGAGTTGATTCAATATCTGTGTTGAAAGAGTAAATATTATTTAAATATGTCATTTTAATGAATAAGTAAATTATTCAATACCTAGTATGTATATAGAGAGCTGTACAGTACTCGGTTATTTGTATACAGTACCTAGTGATTGTTGTTAAGTTATTAATGAATTATTCACTGTGTATGGGTTATCAGTGTTCAGAAGTTGATACAAAGTAAGTTAACTTTTTATATTTTCTGAAAGTATTATTATTATTATTATTATTATTATTATTATTATTATAATTATTATTATTATTATTATTATTTTATTATTTTTTTTTATTAAGGATGGGTTGCTGCAGAATGGAGTAGATGGGTTGCTCTTGCGAATGACTACTACCTACCTTAGGCAATACTATGTAACACTGAAACTCAAAAATTTAATTTAATAAAATTCTTTGAAAAAAGTTTTTGAAAAATTTCTTTGAAAATTTGATCGTAATCAACGTGTAGAAAAAAGTCATTGTACAAATTATACTAAAAAATTTCATTGTAAGATTACATTAAAAATTTTTTCAATTAAAATCATGTGTAAAAATTTCATTGTAAAATTATCCTAAAAATTTCATCTTTAAAAATTATATATAAAAAATTCATCGATAAAATTATACTAAAAATTCTATTTAAAAATCATTTATAAAAAATTTCATTGTAAAATTATCCTAAAAATTTCATCTTTAAAAATCATATATAAAAAAATCCATTGTAAATTTATGTTAAAAATTTTATCATTTAAAAATATGTATAAAATTTGATCGATAAAACTATACTAAAAATTTTATTTAATAAATTTTATCATGCAATATTGTCGACTCTTTAACTTTAAAAATTCTTACCTTATGTAATTTGCCTACTATAACTGCTTTTAAAATTTTCAGCTTTAAAAATTACCCTTATGTAACTTAACTGTTGACTCTCTATTTAATTTTAAAAAATTCTTACCTAACCTACCATACTTTACTCTAGGCACCTTAGATTACTTTAAGAACCTTAATTTACTTAAATATATTCTAACGTACTTTAAATTACTCTGATGTACCTTAATTTACTTTATGAACCATAATTTACTTAAATGTACCCCAATGTACTTAAATAGACTTACGACCCTTTAATTCTTTAATTTACCTTAATGTACTTTAATGTATCTTAATTTACTAGAGGAACCTTAATTTACTCTAATATACTTAAATGTATTCTAATGTACTTTAATTTATCTGAATTTACTTTAATATACTCTAATGTATCTTAATTTACTTTAGACCCTTTAATTTACCTTAATTTACTTTAATATACTCTAATGTATTCTAATGTACTTTAATTTACTTTAGGTATTTTAAATTATTTTTATCTAGAGCCTAAATTTACCTATGAAAATTGTGTGAACAAATATTTCAAGTGTTTTTTTTAACAAGCCTATAAAATACCCCTGTCAATTTTTTATCAGTAGGCGATTCAAGCCATTTTTATTTTATGCCTATATTTACCTATAGAAAGTATTGAGACCAAATATTGCATTAGTTTTTATTACGAATTAAAAATATCCCTGACTATATCACATCTTAGGCGATTTGAGCCAATTTTAATTTTATGCCTTTTTTTATCAGTAGACGATTCAAGCCAATTTATTTTAGTCTTTTTCAAAAATACCCCCTGACTATAGTTTGTTTAAAAAAAAATTTGTGAATGAAAATACCCTCTCTGACTATCTTAGGCGATTTGAGCCAATTTTAATTTTATGCTTTTTTATCGTTAGGCAATTCAAGCCAATTTATTTTAGTCTTTTTCAAAAATACCCCCTGACTATAGTGTGATTAAAAAAAAATTTATTCAAAAAAAAATATTTCAATTTTATTTCAAAAATTCGCCAAAATTTGAATTTAAAAAAATGTTCCAAAAATTTGAATTCAAAAAAAAATCGCGCCAAAAACTCGAAAAAAATTTCGAAAAAAAATACACACAAAAATTTAATTAAAAAAATTAATACACACAAAATTAATTAAGTTGATTACATCATTATGTAATCAAGATAATCCGAAATTTAATCTGCAATAATCCCCCCCCTCCCCCTATGTTTTTTTTAGGTTCCAGTGTGCCACTAACTACCTACTATTAACTGGATTCTTTCGTAATTGTCTTTCGTAAACCAAAAAATATTTTCTTTCATAGTTTTGAAGTTACAAGGAAGGAATTAATGGTATCAAATGATGGATTAGGTAGGCAAAGTCAAATAGTTATATTTTAATTGACAAATCTGGATCCAAATCTTTTCTATAAACAAACATTTTTAAAGAATAAAAATTGTAAAGTGATTTCAAAACCCGAAAACGATATCCAATGGCAGACTAATTCGGTTGTTGTTTGCACAAGTCCTTGGCAAGACATTTAAGCTCTCCATTATACGATTTCTAATTAGTTATCCAAGTATCTGAAACTGATCTTCGTAAAATTGTCTATGAAAATTCATTTATCGAACAATGGTTGACAAAAATACCTACTAAATGGAATAAAATCAAAATTTATCTATCTAAATGATTAATAAGACTATAAAAAAATGTCAAATTTTAGTTATCGCATAATAATTAATAAAACTATTTAGTAAATGAATTTAAAAGTTGAAATTTAGCTATCGAGTAATAGTTAACAAAAATAAATCGAATTAAATCGTAAAAACAAAATTTACCCAAACTACGAGCTCCTGGGTTCAGGTCCATGTCCTCTTCGGGTGTTCTGGCCGTCATATTTCCATCGGTGGGTTTTAATTAGCAATGCATTTTTAACTTTTCTAAAAAATATTTTTACTAGTCTCGACCTGCCTATCTTACCTATATAACTCGGGGTGAAATCGAAGGAGTAAGCAGGTGTGCGACTACTAGTATTGCTGGATGGATTTCGGTCTACGCAGTGAATACACAGTAAAGGTTATGCCGATTCGTAATATCAAGGAAATCCTCTGCATGTCGAGTGTGTGTGCCACCTAGATGGTGTGCGCATACCGCGTCATGTATTGCAGTTGGTGCATGCGCAGGATAAACATCAGTATCGATTGATCTTAGATATAAATGTCAAGCCAACGGTTTGTATACCGATTGCCATTGGATTTGTCCCTCGCATTTTTGAAATTTTTTCCAGCTATCATGGAGCCGATAAGGAGTCATAGGCCGTAATACGTTACATAACCGGTATTGATTTGATTTGATTTTATTAAATTATGGATTTGGATTTTTTGGAGCATTATTATCTGGAGGGTGAAATGGGATTCTCGGCAACAAGACTTTCGACTGCAATTTCAATTTATTTTCACTAATAAAATTTCGTAGGCTTATTGTTGGTTATGGATTTTCCGACAGAGGAATAATTTGGCTTGTTTGAATACTCGCTTGGCTTGGAACGACGGATTATTCTGGCGGAGAAACACAATGATCACAGGTACTAGTGGATAATTAGGTTTCTTTTTATTTTAATAATTTTTATCCTTTCAGGGTCGACTCGTAGTAGACATCGATGGGTCAGAACAGAATCATGTTGAAATAATGAGTTTATTTTCTAATAAATGATTGTAGTTTGTTGTTTGTTAATTTTGGGTTGGTACTAGTTGGGAAAATACTGGGCGGATAGATTGTTTTATTCTATACGAGAAACTACTGTTTATCAATTACTGGTAAGGGTTTTGGCGTCTGTGCTTTTCGATTTATTCTGCGTTTATTTTATCTAATACTTATAGCTTACCCGTGTTTTTAGTCTGGAAATATAGAGTTGCGTTTGTCGCTATGAGTTTTCGTCGTGCTGGGGAACTTGGATCTTTATTCATCTAATTGTTATCATCTTGCCGAATTTGACTTAAGATAGTTTTCTGCGCTTAGTTTATTAATGGAATTTAGGCTGTCGGGGATTTTTCTCTATTGATGTGGGGATCTTATCTTATCATCTGAAAATCTTAGTGATTCGGGGTTTGGTTTAAGAATTTTTTGATGTTATAAACACTTATTCTTTTCTATTAAATATTTTGGTCGATTTTAATTGTTGTAACTTATGTGCATTGGTTATAGTTCCTCGCAAGCCCTTTTATCGATTTAAATGCTATATTAAGGTTCACATCCAGCTACTTTCTAGACTTCAAGTAACGTATTAGGAGCTTCTTATATTTACATTTACTACTTCCTATTGGAAATTCGAACGTTTGCATTATTAAGTCCTTACTCCTATATACTTAAATTTTAAGTTTTGTATCGTAACCTCTCAAAATCTATAATTATATTTCATTTAAATTTAGCTAAAATACACCTACCGTAATTATCCGAATTAGGTTCTTAATTACTTTATTATCTTTAGTACGAAACAACTTCTCAAAGATTTTATCACTATATTTCATTTAATTTAAAATGTACATTTAAGTTCATAACAACGATTTCATCTTCTTACTTCCCCGTTACCTTTCCCTTGGTTGACCTTAGGCGCATTGTGTTCATATTATAGTTAATGAGTGCCCACTGGACTACTCGTGTGATGATTTTGAGCCGTATGTAAATATTATTTTAGATCGAGTTTATGGAAATTGAGAGACGAGGAAACAGCCAAGAGACTACTTCCTTATCCCTCTCTTTCTTTATACGGAATGATATTGACGTTCCAGCTCCTGCGTTCCGCACACCGGGGCATTCATAGCACGAATCATTGGCGATTTTCCACGCACTTACACGAATTCGATTAGTATGTCGGATTTTATTAACTTGTAGTGTATTTCGGCTATGGGCCGGAAACATTTCGACAATATAAAACAAAGTTTTATGTTATTGAAATATTTTATAAAAATAAAAATATAAGTTATCGATACATTCAATATAAACAAAAATATCATAAATACACCGCTCCCTACCACGCCGACACCCAAGCAGAGCTCCATTGAGGTTGCGAGGATGCGACGTGGAGAGAGTTTTCAAATAAAAACTCTTACTTACATAGTGAAAATAACTGTTTTACGAGTAAAAACGATTTCAAGTTTTGAAAAAACTGATTTTTTTGTGTAAAAATGAATTGGTATATATACCTATTGTACGACCCTAACCTTGCGTGTTCTTTTTGATTTAGTAAAACAAAATTTGACCTTGGAATTTTCTGGTATATTCTAATCTTTAATTTTATTATTTTGAGATTTTATTTGACAATTTTTTCTTTAGATTTTTTAATTGAATTATTTCTAATTTAAATTATTTTATTTTTATTTCATTTTCATGAAATTTCGCATTTTTTAATAAATTGTCAAATTTCGGTCAACATCGTTGGGTTTTCGTGTTATGTTTATATTTATTTCGTGCGGATCTTGTTGCACTTTGTTATTATTTTAATTTATTTTTGTGTTTATAATTTTATATTTAATTGTTTTCTTCCTCGCATTTTGATAGGATTAATTGGTGTTTTAATAGGTTTGAATTTAAATCTGCATGTTATGTTTGCATTCATTTTAACATTTACAAGGCCGTCTGTGTTCTGGCCCAACAATTGTATTAGTTTACATACTATTGTTGGACCAGAACACAGTAGGTAGTTAGTGGCACTCTGGGACCACACCATTGCATAATAATATAGGGGGGGGGTTTCTCGTGATTATTTTTTGTGTGTATTGATTACTTAATGATGTAATTTTTTGTGTGCAATTAATTTTTTTTCTGTGTGCAATTAATTTTTATTTTTGTGTGTATTTTTTCGAAAATTTTTAAGTTGTGTATTTTTTTTCGAAAATTAAATGATAATGTGTATTTTTTTTCGATAATAATGTGTATTTTTTTCGAAAATTTAAAATGTATTTTTAAGATTAAATTTTAAGTGTATTTTAAGAAGATAATGTGTATTTTTAAGTTAAAATTTATTTTCAAGTTTTGAAATTAATTTTTTAAGTATTACATATTTTTAATTAAAATAATTTATATGAAAATTTTAGTTTGATTTTTGAATTAATTTTTAATAAAATTTTTAACAAAATAATTATTAAATTTTTTATGATAAAATATATAATGTTTTAAATGATTTAAAATTATATTTAAATAAAAAAAGATATTGTTAACATAAAATAATAATAATAATAATTATTCCACCAATTAAAATCTTTATAAAAAACTATAAACACATAAACACATAAAATAAACGCGTAAAAGATCAAAATCTCTATAAAAACTATAAACACAAAAAATAAGCTCGTAAAAGATCAAAATTTATTTACATCATCACAAATTGCGCTTATAGTAAGCCCTTCTTAGCTCAGCCAACAAAATATGTAAAACTTCCTTCTTCTTGTAGTCTCTGCAGCATCTGCATCTAAACGGACAAGTCAACATTGAGGGATCTGCACAAACAATGCAGTCATCTAAACCTTTCAAACCAGATCCTTGAACAGATTCGTAGTGCATACGTACAATTTCTTCGATGTTGATTCCTGTCATTTGATAGATCCGTGTAGCCAAGTATTCAGGAGCACAATAGGAAAGTTTGTTTTTCATATTCGGAAACAGTTCTTCCATCTTCATCAGAATTGTTTCGAATACGTATGCTTCTTGCTCTTCAATCATTTTTAATTTTTACAATCGTCAGAATTTAATCTATTTAAACACAATCAGTACTTAATAAATAATCTAGTATTTCTTCCTCGGTATTAAGATTATTAATTTTTGATTTTATAAAATTAAATATTTCATGTACTAGGTTGTTGTATTCCAGTGATTTTATCCCCATGACAACAACTTTTCCACTTGCAAATACATTCACACAAAGTGGATTATTCTTGACAAGTCTTAATGCAGGAAACAGTTCCGGTTCGTAAATGTTCTGTGTTTTGGTAGACAATTCGTACAAGTTGATTCTACAATCCATGTCAATATTCAAAGATAATGATTGAATTTGTAAATCTTGAATCTGATATTTGAGATCTCCTTCCCGTAATGGTCTTTTACAACACATTACTCTGCATTTTCCGCTCTTGAAGAATAAGATTAGCTATTTTCCACTTCTATCCACTACATGTTGAGGTTTTCCGGTAGGGAACTTCATTCCAGTTACTTCACATTTTCCTCTATAATTAATATTACTAATCATTTTCTGATATCAAAATAAATGAATCAGTATATTAAATTATAAACAAAGTTAATTAAATTAAATTAAATTAAATGGAATTAAGAAATGATGCAGTATATCAAATTGTAGGGCCTAGTGGGAGCGAAAATACTTTATTTGTATGTAATTTATTGCAGTCAGTAAGTAGTTAGGAGCTTACTGGAACCTAAAAAAACATAGGGGGAGGGGGGGAGATTATAGCAGATTAAATTTCGGATTATCTTGATTACATAATGATGTAATCAACTTAATTAATTTTGTGTGTATTTTTTTTTTCGAGTTTTTGGCGCGATTTTTTTTTTCAAAATTTTTTTTCGAATTTTTGGCGCGATTTTTTTTTCGAAATTTTTGGAACATTTTTTTAAATTCAAATTTTGGCGAATTTTTGAAATAAAATTGAAATATTTTTTTTTTGAATAAATTTTTTTTTAATCACACTATAGTCAGGGGGTATTTTTGAAAAAGACTAAAATAAATTGGCTTGAATTGCCTAACGATAAAAAAGCATAAAATTAAATTTGGCTCAAATCGCCTAAGATGTGATATAGTCAGGGTTATTTTTAATTCGTAATAAAAACTAATTCAATATTTGGTCTCAATACTTTCTATAGGTAAATATAGGCATAAAATAAAAATGGCTTGAATCGCCTACTGATAAAAAATTGATAGGGGTATTTTATAGGCTTGTTAAAAAAAAACACTTGAAATATTTGTTCACACAATTTTCATAGGCAAATTTAGGCTCTAGATAAAAATAATTTAAAATACCTAAAGTAAATTAAGATAAATTAAAGTACATTAGAATACATTAAAGTATATTAAAGTAAATTTAGATAAATTAAAGTACATTAGAATACATTTAAGTATATTAGAGTAAATTAAGGTTCCTCAAGTAAATTAAGATACATTAGGGTACATTAAGGTAAATTAAAGGGTCGAAAGTCAATTTAAGTACATTAGGGTACATTTAAGTAAATTATGGTTCATAAAGTAAATTAAGGTACATCAGAGTAATTTAAAGTACGTTAGAATAAATTTAAGTAAATTAAGGTACTTAAAGTAATTTAAGGTGCCTAGAGTAAAGTGTGGTAAGTTAGGTAAGAATTTTTTTTTTAATTAAATAGAGAGTCAACAGTTAAGTTACATAAGGGTAATTTTAAAGCTGAAAATTTTAAAAGCAGTTATAGTAGGCAAATTACATAAGGTAAGAATTTTTAAAGTTAAAGAGTCGACAATATTGCGTGATAAAATTTATTAAATAAAATTTTTAGTATAGTTTTATCGATCAAATTTTATACATATTTTTAAATGATAAAATTTTTAACATAATTTTACAATGGAATTTTTTATATATAATTTTTAAAGATGAAATTTTTAGGATAATTTTACAATGAAATTTTTACACATGTTTTTAATTGAAAAAATTTTTAATGTAATCTTACAATCAAATTTTTAGTATAATTTTTACTATTACTTTTTATACATGTTGATAACGATCAAATTTTCAAAGAAATTTTTCAAAAACTTTTTTCAAAGAATTTTATTAAATTAAATTTTTGAGTTTCAGTGTTACATAGTATTGCCTAAGGTAGGTAGTAGTCATTCGCAAGAGCAACCCATCCTTAAAAAAAATAATAAAATAATAATAATAATAATAATAATAATAATAATAATAATAATAATAATAATAATAATAATAATAATAATAATACTTTCAGAAAACATAAAAAGTTAACTTACTTGGTATCAACTTCTGAACACTGATAACCCATACACAGTGAATAATTCATTAATAACTGAACAACAATCACTAGGTACTGTATACAAATAACCGAGTACTGTACAGCTCTCTATATAGATATTAGGCATTGAATAATTTACTTATTCATTAAAATGTCATATTTAAATAATATTTACTCTTTGAACACCGATATTCAACCAACTTAACCCACTTAAAAAATAAAATTTTCTCTCAATCATTTCCCTTAAAAATACTTAGTTATTCACACACACTCACAATATGTTATCAATAACTAGTTACTGAACAAATCAATATCAAAAACTAATTACTGAACCAATAAATATTAATGATCGGTTACTGACCAACTAATTTTGAAATAAATCACATAAAAGGTTAACAAAAAGAAATACAAGTTGAAACTTTATTAACTTTTTCACTATTTTAAAATTTTTGGTTGCTTAGTTACCTTGTCGTTATCAGGCGATAATTAATCAAATTCATTGAAACCAAATCCATTGTTATATTTACTTGGTATCAACTTCTGAACACTGATAACCCATACACAGTGAATAATTCATTAATAACTGAACAACAATCACTAGGTACTGTATACAAATAACTGAGTACTGTACACCTCTCTATATACATATTAGGTATTGAATAATTTACTTATTCATTAAAATGACATATTTAAATAATATTTACTCTTTGAACACCGATATTCAACCAACTTAACTCATTTAAAAATAAAATTTTCTCTCAATCATTTCCCTTAAAATACTTGGTTATTCACACACTCACAATATGTTATCAATAACTAGTTACCGAACAAAACAATATCAAAAATTTTTACTGACCAAGAAATCTTTAAATAAAAGCACATATAAATTTGAACAATCAAAAGAAATACAATTTTATTAACTTCTCGACTTTTTTATTGATCATTGATGTCTCCAAATTGTTTTGTTGTTTAGTTACCTGATTGCTATCAAGAAACTATTAATCATTGAAGCTCAATCAATTGTTGTATTTTCTCTGAATAAAAATTTATTTCTTTACAGTCTTGTATGTGATTTATTGAAATTATTTTGTAAAACTTAGTTAAAAAACTTTGAAATTTTTCTACCATTTTTGTAATTTTTTTTATTGCGTCCAACAATGAACAATTACTAAACGTTATTTTCAAAGATGAATGCCAACCTTTTCATTTATTTTTCACATGCCCTAAATAAATTAATTGCTAACACATCAATAAAAAAAATTACTTAAATTTATTTTAATAGATTTTCTAATCTTTTCACTCCCAACTCTTATTGTTTACTGAATGATAAATTAATTAGTAAGTACAAGTAGTGGTTAATCTAATTGCTAGTGAAAAGAAACTTGATTAGACAAAGATACTTAAATTAATTTCTCGAAACATATATTACTTTCATTGTACTTGGAATAAATTTTCATATATTTATTGAAAATGATTCGACTCTTTAAATTATTAACTCAAAGATGCTAAAGGTTTGAATAAAACTGATAGAAAAAAAAATTAATATCTACAGCATTACTATAATCAAATAACTATAATTTCTGATACCATGTTTCAATACATACATAGGTTCTTGTGTACTGATATCACTTACTGAAAACCCAAACTTATAGGAAAAATGTATGTGATTGTCTATTAGTCTTTGTAGAAATTAATTTTTTTTAAATTGTGGTTAGCTGGTGAATAGAATTTGATTAAAGTAGTGGGAAAGATGTAAATTTTAAATAAATTTGATTAAATTTGTTAATTCTTTAAATAAAATTTTTTAAAGAAAGCTTCAACATAGTAGCAAATTTTAAAGAGAATAGTACTTATCAATTAAAAATTAAATTAAATTAACTAAGTTGTAAGATAATTGAAAAATTTATTAGATCATTTTTTAAAATTTTATAAGGTTGTTAGGTAATTATTCTAGGTACTTGTTGAATAAAAATTAGTGTATGTTATCAACTGCTCATAGTATTTAATTCTACAATTTCCGGATAAATAATTATTAAATTCTTGATTCCTGGAAATAATCGTAAATATTTAAATTATTCAGAAAATTGTCAAAAAAAACCTAAATAATGGGTAACAAAAAAGTTTTAAATACTAGTCAATTTTAGTTTTTAATTTAATTGAGTTACAAATATTTTAATAAAATCAAATAAATAGTTACATGAATCATACAATTTCATAGAACTGAAATATTATCGATATATCCTGATTAACCTTAAATCAATGAAAAAAGTAACAATTTTCCTAAGTATGTTATAAATTCAACCAACTCAATCCCCTTAAAATACTATAAATTCGCCTCTCAACCAATCATTTCTCTTCAAATGTCATTTTTCACTCCATTATATCAACTATATTCATACTTTTCATAAAACCCTATCAAGTAGATAATATTTACCCTTTGAACACTAATATTCATTCAGGTAAATTCCTTTAAAAATATTATAAATTCATCTCTTGACCAATCATTTTCCAGCGAATAACAATATTTCAAGCCATATTCAATATTTTTCATAAAAATCATAACAATAACCATTTCTATAATATTTACTCTTTAAATAACAATATTTAACTAACTCAAGACCCTTAAAAATGTCAACAAACTAGTTCTTAATCGACTATTTTTCACTAAAATAAATTCCACTCTTGACTAATTTTTCCAATCAAATAACACTTTCCCCTACTCTACCAACTATATTCATTCTTTTATAAAAATCACCTATTAAATAACGATACTTAACCGACTCAACACCTTAAAAATATCAACAAATTTGCTGTTAATCGATTATTTCCCTTTAAAATATCATAAATTCTCTTCTTAGCCAATTGTTTTCCGCTAAAATAAAATTTACTCTCAACCAATCATTTCTCTTTAAATGACATTAATCCCAGTTATATTCATTATTTTCATCAAAAATCACCGACATCGATATTCAACCGAATAAATCTCTTGAAATCACCTTAAAATAAAATTCCTCTCTTGACCAATCAAATCCCCTTAAAAATATTATAAATTCGCCTCTCAACCAATCATTTCTCTTTAAATTACAATAATCCCCGCTATATTCATTATTTTCATAAAAATCACCAACATATCGATATTCAACAGAATAAATTTCTTGAAATCCATCTCGTGACCAATTATTTCCCCTTAAAAGATCATAAATTCTCTTCTTAAACAATCATTTCTCTTTTAAATGACAATATTTCTACTCTCTCAAAAGATTTACACACATATTGATATCTATCTGAACAAAGCCCCCTAAAAATATTATAAATTCCTCCTCTATATTCTCCATTTATAAAATATTTATTCTTTGAACACAGATATTCAACCAACTCAACTCCCTTAAAAATGACAACAAACTTGTTCTTAATAGATTATTTCCCCTTAAAATATCACAAAATTTCCTCTTAACCAATCATTTCCCTTGAAATCACATTTTCCCCCACTGCACCAACAATACACATATTTTTAGTAATAACCTACAATGTAAAATTTCTTTAGAAATCTATATTTAACCGAATAAGATCTTTAAAAATTCATCATTTGGATCATATTTACTATATGTATTCAACCAATCAAATTCCCTTAAAATAAAAATCTTAATTTTACCAATAAAAATAAATTTTTTTTAAAGTATTACAAAATTGTTATCGATACCCAACATTTTCCGTCGAAAATCACCACAATTTGATTCTGGCAACAAATTCAATCAAATAAAAAATTCATCAAAAATGACTAAAATCGAATAAAGTCTATGTTTCCCACATAAATTTAATTTCACTAAATTAATGTAAAATCATAAAATATATATCATGTTGCTCAAATAATTAAAATTAATCAGTAAATCAAGTATAAATTCAATAAAAATTACCAGTCAACCCATAGATATAATTCAACGATTTTCATATGATAACCATACTGAGCATCCTCTTAAAAATCTCTACAATATACTACTTTTGTGATTGATATCCACGAAATCAATAAATGGAAAAATGATAATAATTAATTGACCATCCTTTTTTTACTGTAAAATCAATTAAAATCTTAGGTTTCACTAAAATATTTTTAAAAATCAACTGATTTAATCAACTTTTTAAATATATCATAAAATTTAAATATCATTTACTATTCAAAATCTATCAGTCAATTTGATTCTAATTCTGAAATAATTATCTTAAATAGATGTTTCATAAACATTTTGATCATAAATTTAACTTTTATTTAAAATAATCCTAAAATCAAGTCAAATCTAATAAATTATCAAGAAATTAAGTGTTTCTAAATTATAGATTTAACCTAATTTCTTCAATAATTTCATTAAAAACATAATAGTCCCCAAATCCATTAACATTCAAATGAAATCCATAAAATTCACAAAGATGATTAAAATTTACTAAAATAAATACCTCGTAAAACTAGATATCACTTAAATTATCATAAAATTTCCCTAAAAGCTCTAATTGATTTACATAGCCTAAAATTATTTTATTTTTGTCGAATACAACCTAATCTATTAAAAGATGTTATTTATTTAATTAAATTTTCATTGAAAATAACAAGTCAACAAATAGAATTTTAATTAGTAGAGATTGGTATAGTCACCGGATTTGTTGAATATTCGTTGGATTAATATACACGCGCGCGTTTTTTTTAATAACTATTCATCCGCGCACCCATCAACAATATATATCCCTATTTAAATATAATTAACCGACAAAATCTACTCAATTGTTAATAATTTTTAATTGAATATAATAGTAATTCATCCACTCTTAAAGTACAATTCATTTTCAGTGAATATTTTCATCTTTTAAGTATTTTTGTTGAACAGTGAATAATACAGACTCCATTTATTTCAAATATTTCCAATATTTAATTGATATTTCATCTCATCATTGAGAAATTTTACCGTCTAATTTATTATATGCAATTCTCGATTCACTGAATATTTCTTAGCTTCAATCAATATTTTACGTTATTCAATGATTGTTTTCCCTCTTCAATAAATATTTTTTCTCTCCAATGAATAATTTCTCTTAATGAATATTTTCCTCTTCAATGAATAATTTCTCACATTAATTAATATTTTCTCACTTTAATGAATATTTTTCCTCTTCGATGTATATTTTCTTCATTCAAAGTATATTACCCTTGTAAGGCTTTAATATATCAATTGATATTTCATCTATTTAGAAGATATCTTTAGCTATCCCACTTTTTCCAGTAATTTCAACGATTTTAGTCACTTAATGTACTCTCCCACCAATATTACTTCTTCACTGGAAATTTTCTTTATAGAATATAATCTCTACTAATTTAAATTCTATTTGTTGACTTGTTATTTTCAATGAAAATTTAATTAAATAAATAACATCTTTTAATAGATTAGGTTGTACTCGACAAAAATAAAATAATTTTAGGCTATGTAAATCAATTAGAGCTTTTAGGGAAATTTTATGATAATTTAAGTGATATCTAGTTTTATGAGGTATTTATTTTAGTAAATTTTAATCATCTTTGTGAATTTTATGGTTTTCATTTGAATGTTAATGGATTTGGGGACTATTATGTTTTTAATGAAATTATTGAAGAAATTAGGTTAAATCTATAATTTAGAAACACTTAATTTCTTGATAATTTATTAGATTTGACTTGATTTTAGGATTATTTTAAATAAAAGTTAAATTTATGATCAAAATGTTTATGAAACATCTATTTAAGATAATTATTTCAGAATTAGAATCAAATTGACTGATAGATTTTGAATAGTAAATGATATTTAAATTTTATGATATATTTAAAAAGTTGATTAAATCAGTTGATTTTTAAAAATATTTTAGTGAAACCTAAGATTTTAATTGATTTTACAGTAAAAAAAGGATGGTCAATTAATTATTATCATTTTTCCATTTATTGATTTCGTGGATATCAATCACAAAAGTAGTATATTGTAGAGATTTTTAAGAGGATGCTCAGTATGGTTATCATATGAAAATCGTTGAATTATATCTATGGGTTGACTGGTAATTTTTATTGAATTTATACTTGATTTACTGATTAATTTTAATTATTTGAGCAACATGATATATATTTTATGATTTTACATTAATTTAGTGAAATTAAATTTATGTGGGAAACATAGACTTTATTCGATTTTAGTCATTTTTGATGAATTTTTTATTTGATTGAATTTGTTGCCAGAATCAAATTGTGGTGATTTTCGACGGAAAATGTTGGGTATCGATAACAATTTTGTAATACTTTAAAGAAAATTTATTTTTATTTGTAAAATTAAGATTTTTCTTTTTAAGGGAATTTGATTGGTTGAATACATATAGTAAATATGATCCAAATGATGAATTTTTAAAGATCTTATTCAGTTAAATATAGATTTCTAAAGAAATTTTACATTGTAGGTTATTACCAAAAATATGTGTATTGTTGGTGCAGTGGGGGAAAATGTGATTTCAAGGGAAATGATTGGTTAAGAGGAAATTTTGTGATATTTTAAGGGGAAATAATCTATTAAGAACAAGTTTGTTGTCATTTTTAAGGGAGTTGAGTTGGTTGAATATCTGTGTTCAAAGAATAAATATTTTATAAATGGAGAATATAGAGGAGGAATTTATAATATTTTTAGGGGGCTTTGTTCAGATAGATATCAATATGTGTGTAAATCTTTTGAGAGAGTAGAAATATTGTCATTTAAAAGAGAAATGATTGTTTAAGAAGAGAATTTATGATCTTTTAAGGGGAAATAATTGGTCACGAGATGGATTTCAAGAAATTTATTCTGTTGAATATCGATATGTTGGTGATTTTTATGAAAATAATGAATATAGCGGGGATTATTGTAATTTAAAGAGAAATGATTGGTTGAGAGGCGAATTTATAATATTTTTAAGGGGATTTGATTGGTCAAGAGAGGAATTTTATTTTAAGGTGATTTCAAGAGATTTATTCGGTTGAATATCGATGTCGGTGATTTTTGATGAAAATAATGAATATAACTGGGATTAATGTCATTTAAAGAGAAATGATTGGTTGAGAGTAAATTTTATTTTAGCGGAAAACAATTGGCTAAGAAGAGAATTTATGATATTTTAAAGGGAAATAATCGATTAACAGCAAATTTGTTGATATTTTTAAGGTGTTGAGTCGGTTAAGTATCGTTATTTAATAGGTGATTTTTATAAAAGAATGAATATAGTTGGTAGAGTAGGGGAAAGTGTTATTTGATTGGAAAAATTAGTCAAGAGTGGAATTTATTTTAGTGAAAAATAGTCGATTAAGAACTAGTTTGTTGACATTTTTAAGGGTCTTGAGTTAGTTAAATATTGTTATTTAAAGAGTAAATATTATAGAAATGGTTATTGTTATGATTTTTATGAAAAATATTGAATATGGCTTGAAATATTGTTATTCGCTGGAAAATGATTGGTCAAGAGATGAATTTATAATATTTTTAAAGGAATTTACCTGAATGAATATTAGTGTTCAAAGGGTAAATATTATCTACTTGATAGGGTTTTATGAAAAGTATGAATATAGTTGATATAATGGAGTGAAAAATGACATTTGAAGAGAAATGATTGGTTGAGAGGCGAATTTATAGTATTTTAAGGGGATTGAGTTGGTTGAATTTATAACATACTTAGGAAAATTGTTACTTTTTTCATTGATTTAAGGTTAATCAGGATATATCGATAATATTTCAGTTCTATGAAATTGTATGATTCATGTAACTATTTATTTGATTTTATTAAAATATTTGTAACTCAATTAAATTAAAAACTAAAATTGACTAGTATTTAAAACTTTTTTGTTACCCATTATTTAGGTTTTTTTTGACAATTTTCTGAATAATTTAAATATTTACGATTATTTCCAGGAATCAAGAATTTAATAATTATTTATCCGGAAATTGTAGAATTAAATACTATGAGCAGTTGATAACATACACTAATTTTCATTCAACAAGTACCTAGAATAATTACCTAACAACCTTATAAAATTTTAAAAAATGATCTAATAAATTTTTCAATTATCTTACAACTTAGTTAATTTAATTTAATTTTTAATTGATAAGTACTATTCTCTTTAAAATTTGCTACTAAGTTGAAGCTTTCTTTAAAAAATTTTATTTAAAGAATTAACAAATTTAATCAAATTTATTTAAAATTTACATCTTTCCCACTACTTTAATCAAATTCTATTCACCAGCTAACCACAATTTAAAAAAAAATAATTTCTACAAAGACTAATAGACAATCACATACATTTTTCCTATAAGTTTGGGTTTTCAGTAAGTGATATCAGTACACAAGAACCTATGTATGTATTGAAACATGGTATCAGAAATTATAGTTATTTGATTATAGTAATGCTGTAGATATTAATTTTTTTTTCTATCAGTTTTATTCAAACCTTTAGCATCTTTGAGTTAATAATTTAAAGAGTCGAATCATTTTCAATAAATATATGAAAATTTATTCCAAGTACAATGAAAGTAATATATGCTTCAAGAAATTAATTTAAGTATCTTTGTCTAATCAAGTTTCTTTTCACTAGCAATTAGATTAACCACTACTTGTACTTACTAATTAATTTATCATTCAGTAAACAATAAGAGTTGGGAGTGAAAAGATTAGAAAATCTATTAAAATAAATTTAAGTAATTTTTTTTATTGATGTGTTAGCAATTAATTTATTTAGGGCATGTGAAAAATAAATGAAAAGGTTGGCATTCATCTTTGAAAATAACGTTTAGTAATTGTTCATTGTTGGACGCAATAAAAAAAAAATTACAAAAATGGTAGAAAAATTTCAAAGTTTTTTAACTAAGTTTTACAAAATAATTTCAATAAATCACATACAAGACTGTAAAGAAATAAATTTTTATTCAGAGAAAATACAACAATTGATTGAGCTTCAATGATTAATAGTTTCTTGATAGCAATCAGGTAACTAAACAACAAAACAATTTGGAGACATCAATGATCGATAAAAAAGTCGAGAAGTTAATAAAATTGTATTTCTTTTGATTGTTCAAATTTATATGTGCTTTTATTTAAAGATTTCTTGGTCAGTAAAAATTTTTGATATTGTTTTGTTCGGTAACTAGTTATTGATAACATATTGTGAGTGTGTGAATAACCAAGTATTTTAAGGGAAATGATTGAGAGAAAATTTTATTTTTAAATGAGTTAAGTTGGTTGAATATCGGTGTTCAAAGAGTAAATATTATTTAAATATTATTCACTGTGTATGGGTTATCAGTGTTCAGAGGTTGATACCAAGTAAATATAACAATGGATTTGGTTTCAATGAATTTGATTAATTATCGCCTGATAACGACAAGGTAACTAAGCAACCAAAAATTTTAAAATAGTGAAAAAGTTAATAAAGTTTCAACTTGTATTTCTTTTTGTTAACCTTTTATGTGATTTATTTCAAAATTAGTTGGTCAGTAACCGATCATTAATATTTATTGGTTCAGTAATTAGTTTTTGATATTGATTTGTTCAGTAACTAGTTATTGATAACATATTGTGAGTGTGTGTGAATAACTAAGTATTTTTAAGGGAAATGATTGAGAGAAAATTTTATTTTTTAAGTGGGTTAAGTTGGTTGAATATCGGTGTTCAAAGAGTAAATATTATTTAAATATGACATTTTAATGAATAAGTAAATTATTCAATGCCTAATATCTATATAGAGAGCTGTACAGTACTCGGTTATTTGTATACAGTACCTAGTGATTGTTGTTCAGTTATTAATGAATTATTCACTGTGTATGGGTTATCAGTGTTCAGAAGTTGATACCAAGTAAGTTAACTTTTTATGTTTTCTGAAAGTATTATTATTATTATTATTATTATTATTATTATTATTATTATTATTATTATTATTATTATTATTATTATTTTATTATTTTTTTTTAAGGATGGGTTGCTCTTGCGAATGACTACTACCTATCTTAGGCAATACTATGTAACACTGAAACTCAAAAATTTAATTTAATAAAATTCTTTGAAAAAAGTTTTTGAAAAATTTCTTTGAAAATTTGATCGTTATCAACATGTATAAAAAAGTAATAGTAAAAATTAAACTAAAAATTTGATTGTAAGATTAAATTAAAAAATTTTTCAATTAAAAACATGCGTAAAAATTTCATTGTAAAATTATCCTAAAAATTTCATCTTTAAAAATTATATATAAAAAATTCCATTGTAAAATTATGTTAAAAATTTTATCATTTAAAAATATGTATAAAATTTGATCGATAAAACTATACTAAAAATTTTATTTAATAAATTTTATCATGCAATATTGTCGACTCTTTAACTTTAAAAATTCTTACCTTATGTAATTTACCTTTTGACCCTCTATTTAGTTTTAAAAAATTCTTACCTTATATAATTTGCCTACTATAACTGCTTTTAAAATTTTCAGCTTTAAAATTACCCTTATGTAACTTAACTGTTGACTCTCTATTTAATTAAAAAAAAAATTCTTACCTAACTTACCACACTTTACTCTAGGCACCTTAAATTACTTTAAGTACCTTAATTTACTTAAATTTATTCTAACGTACTTTAAATTACTCTGATGTACCTTAATTTACTTTATGAACCATAATTTACTTAAATGTACCCTAATGTACTTAAATTGACTTTCGACCCTTTAATTTACCTTAATGTACCCTAATGTATCTTAATTTACTTGAGGAACCTTAATTTACTCTAATATACTTAAATGTATTCTAATGTACTTTAATTTATCTAAATTTACTTTAATATACTTTAATGTATTCTAATGTACTTTAATTTATCTTAATTTACTTTAGGTATTTTAAATTATTTTTATCTAGAGCCTAAATTTGCCTATGAAAATTGTGTGAACAAATATTTCAAGTGTTTTTTTTTAACAAGCCTATAAAATACCCCTATCAATTTTTTATCAGTAGGCGATTCAAGCCATTTTTATTTTATGCCTATATTTACCTATAGAAAGTATTGAGACCAAATATTGAATTAGTTTTTATTACGAATTAAAAATAACCCTGACTATATCACATCTTAGGCGATTTGAGCCAATTTTAATTTTATGCTTTTTTATCGTTAGGCAATTCAAGCCAATTTATTTTAGTCTTTTTCAAAAATACCCCCTGACTATAGTGTGATTAAAAAAAAATTTATTCAAAAAAAAAATATTTCAATTTTATTTCAAAAATTCGCCAAAATTTGAATTTAAAAAAATGTTCCAAAAATTTCGAAAAAAAAAATCGCGCCAAAAACTCGAAAAAAAAAATACACACAAAATTAATTAAGTTGATTACATCATTATGTAATCAAGATAATCCGAAATTTAATCTGCTATAATCCCCCCCCCCCTCTTCCTATGTTTTTTTTAGGTTCCAGTAAGCTCCTAACTACCTACTGCAGTCAAACATGTTCAAATCAAAATTCAATAAAATATATTGGCATAGGGGCGCAGACGAAGAACATGGATTGACACAAAATCAGTTTTGTAAATTGAAAATGACAATAGTTAAGGGATTTGATAAAAACTGGTCGTCTAGGTTACATCGAGGTGATGTAATAATTATAGATGATTTGTATCAAGAAGCAAATAAGGAAAAAGATTTCAATAACTTGTTTACAAAAATCAGTAGACATTGCGGAGTTACTGTTATTTTCATAACACAAAATTTATTTCATCAAGGAGGAAGTCATTGAACTAGTAATTTAAATGTTCACTACCTAGTTATTTTCAAAAATCCTCGCGATCAAACGATTATCGATTTCTTAGCCAGGCAAGCTTATCCAAACAATAGAAATTTTTTAATTGAATCATTCCAAGATGCTACAAGCGTTCCCCATGGATATTTATTCTTTGACTTTACACAACAATGTAGTGACGATTTACGTATCCGAACAGATATTTTTAATGAAAAAGGTGTTGAAAACAATAAATGATTATCAATCATGTCATTTAAAAAAGTACTTGTCAAAAACGAAATTCAACCCAAAAAAGTTATTCGTAAACACAAATCAAAAGTAAACAAGAATCTAAAAAAGAAGAGATTTTAAAAAAGAAGTGGATCAAATTATAAACAATAATAATTAATTGTAATTAGTAAACATGAAATTTGAACGTAGTCTACCATATTTCAATGCATTGGTAAAGGCACAAAATAATAAAAGAATTGCAATTTTACAAGCTTTCCCTTCATTTGTTATTAACGATTTGCTTGAAGTTATTGTAAATATAGTTCAGTGTAATGTTAATATTAGTAAAGCTAAAAGAGTGGTATTACAAAGACATAAGAGATCCCTTTTATAATTGGTAAACACTAAAAATAGACGTTTAATGAAAAGAATAATGTATAAACAAAAGGGTGGGTTCTTGGGTACATTAATTCCTATAGTTTTATCTGCAATTAGTGCAATTTCATCCCTAAGATCTTAATGGGTTTACAATACTCTAAACCAGATAAAGTTGTACATATTTTAACATCTTGTTGTAATAATGAAGGATCAATTAACCAAAAATCCAATCAAAACAATCTGGACAAATCCAAAAGATCCAGATTGTTTTGGTGGTGTAGAAAAATTAACAAAAAGAGTGATTAATTCTAAAAAAGAGACTCAAAAATGGTTATCGGACCAACTAGCATATAGTTTAAATAAGCCAATGTTGAAAAGATTCCCAACCAGACCATACAAAACAAGAGGAATCAATGATTTGTGGCAAATGGATTTGATGGAAATGATACCTTATTCGAGAATCAAAAGGGGTACAAATATATTTTAACATGTATTGATGTTTTCAGTAGATATGCCCGTGCTATTCCAACAAAAACTAAATCAGCTAATGAAATGTCCATTGCAATTAAAAAATTATTTAAAGACGGACAACCTCACAATCTACAGACTGATTTGGGTAATAAATTTAATTAATTATTTATTTTAATGTATTTTAGGTAAAGAATTTTATAATAGCAAAGTAAAAGAAGTTATCAAAGCCAATCATTACTCTATATTCTCTCAATTCAAAGCTTGTTATGTTGAAAGATTTAATCGAACTTTGAGAGAAAGATTGAAAAAATACTTTGTGCATCAAGGTAATAAAACTTATATACATGTTTTACCGAAAATTATTTTTAGTTACAATCATTCGCTACATAAAGGATTAAATGGTCTCAGACCCTTTGACATTACAGACACCAACAGAAACCAAACATTAAAGAAAGAAAAAATCGATAAGCCAAAATACAAGGTTGGTGATCATGTAAGAATAAGTAAAATCAGTACTTCTCCGTTCATCAAGAATTTTGACAACAATTGGAGCGATGAAGTATATGTAATAAAGAAAATAGATACAAAACAGAATCCAGTAATGTATTTAATAGCAGATCATGAAAGTAAAGAACTTAGAGGAAAATTCTACGAACAAGAACTCTAAGTCATTCCAATCCCAACAATATTTAGAATTCAAAAGATTTTAAAAACCAAAAATGTTGGTAAATATAAAAAATACTACGTTAAGTGGCATGGATACGAAACTCCAACTTGGATATCCTCATCTCAATTGATTAAATAAATATTATGAAAGAAAACCAGTTTTATATGATTTTACCTAGTAATAGTTGTCCACTTATTTATCCAAATAACGAAGCTAGTAATTTTAATGCACAAGTAAATTCTGTCTACTTGGATGGTGAATGGGAAGTTGCATTGATTGATTTCACTTTTGTGTATAATCCTTTTCCGTATTATAGTAATTCTTGTATACGTTATGAATCTGTAAAGAGTGGTAGTGAAATAAAGTATTTGAAAATAAATAATCAAAATCATACTTATGAATTAATAAATCCAAAATATACTCCAGATGTTGACATATTTATTGAAAAATATGAGAATTTGGTTATTGTCTGTCCGCATGTTTCATTTAAAGTAACATTCCCCGATATTCAACATGCGTTTAATTTTGGATTAAAATCTACATCAATCATTTGTGAAGAGGATCATTGTCGAATAAAATTACCAAAATTTACTGATGATGGTGTTATGGAACAATTTGGGATTATTATAAGTTACGAAGAAAAATCAAAATTTGAAAAATATTTTGAAGATAATTTTTTCATAAACACTTTATCAGAATTACAAGGTCATTTGTTGTCATTTAATCCTTCTCCTTTTAAAGAATTGATAATTCGAGATAAAGAATTGGTCAAAATAACACTTGCAGATGACATTACAAATATATCTTTTGACACAAATTTGTCTAAATCTTTGGGATTAAAATTTTCAAACTTTACAGGAACTATACTAGGCACTAAAATTCCAAAATTATTACATCATCATCAACAAATGTTCATTTATTCAAATATTATCGAACCAATAAATGTTGGTGATGTTAGAGTTCCACTATTAAAATCAATTCGGATTAACAAATATGATCAAGGAGAAATTTTACAATTAGAAATGAAGAATCCAATGTACCTTCCAGTATCGTATTCAACTATAAACATCATTGAAATAGATATTCGAGATGATAGTGGGAAATTAATAAAATTTAGCAAAGATACCAAAACACATTTATCGATACATTTTAGAAAAGTAAATGAATAAAAGAGATTTTTACGTGAATTTACCCAGTAATAGTTGTTCACTTACATTTCCAAATAATGAAGCTGGAAAGTTTAATGTAGAATTTCCAAATCAGATTTACTTGGATGAAGAATGGGAAGTTGCTTTAACTGAATTCACTTTTGTGTACAATAATTTTCCATTTTATAACAACTCTTGTATCAAATATACCAATATTACATTACGTAATAGTTATGAATATTTTTATTATATTGAAGGAAACTATACAATTAGTCACAACTCTACATTTTATCTGATATATATTGACAATAAAATTTTGAACATTAATTGTAAATATTTTCCATTCAAAATAACATTTGATAGTATTGAAGAAGCTAATTGCTTGGGATTTAATAAAAAAGAAGTAGATTTTAATGATGAATTGAATCAGATACGTATACCAAATAAGAAATCAAAATTAGATACTATACGATTAACTATAACTTATTATTATGATGTAGAGTATACTGAGACATTTAAAGAAAATTTATTCATTACTGAACTTTCACAAGTCACTGATCAGTTAATGACATCTTATCCCCATCCTTTCAAGTCTTGTGAAATTAAACAAGATCAACTTGTTAAAATTGAATTGGAAGAAGATGTTAAAAGTGTTAAATTTAGTAAACTGTTGGTTCTTAGTTTGGGATTAATTGAGGAATCTTATAATAAAAAGATCATTGTTGGATCTAGTTTACCAACTATAATGCAAAGAAATATATAAATGATGATTTATACAAATATTGTTGAACCAATTCTTGTGGGTGAATTAAGTGTTCCCTTTCTTAAATGTGTTTGGATAGAAAAACATAAAAAAGACGACCTTGTTCAATTCATTGAGAAAAATCCAATGTATTTACCAGTATCATCGTCGTATATAAACAATATAGAAATCGATATTCGTGATGACAGTGGAAAATATATATTTGGTAAACAAGATAAAACTTACTTGACATTACATTTCCGTAAAATAAATAAGTAATCCAGACATTGTAAACTTTTATAGCACTCATCAAAATGGTGGGGATTTACCTTATTTTGTAGGTAAACAGTATGGATCTGGTTGGTTAAAAACAATTGGACGATTTGCACTACCTATTCTTAAACGTATCGGAAATTTTGGTATGAAAACTGCTAATGACGTAATAAATAATAATGCACAACTCTTACCTGCTTTAAAATCAAATGCAATATCTGAAATTAAAGATTCTATGCCCTCTGTAATGGAACACTTACCTTCTGTTATTAACAAAGTTTCTGATGTATTTAATAAAGAACAAAAAGGTGGAACAATTAAACGTCGAAAAATTATCAAGAAGCATATAAACAAAAGAATGAAAGGATACGGAACTATATTCCAGTCATGATTAGTGCAAAATCAGAATTATGCATCTTTGATAGACCATCTCCTCAAGCAGTAATTGAAAATGGTTCTTTTGAAGATATTTATCCAGTGAATTCAATTACAGATCCAGGAAACACCTCAATTCAATTTTACATTAATAGCTCTCAAACCGAATACTTGGATTTGAACGATACATTACTCTACATCCAAATGAAAGTTGTAAATAGCAATGGGGAAAATTTATCTAATGAATCAGATGTTACTGCAAATAATTTCTTTTTCCAAACTCTTTTTAAAGATGTTGAAGTAATTTTTAATTCTACTAAAATTGAAGGAAGTAATGATGTATTCGCACACAGGGCAATGATTGAAACAATTATTAATTACAATCACGATACAAAACATACTTTTTTAGGTGGAATGGTTTACGATGAAAATGACACAAAAAGAAAAATTTGGATTTCAAAATCAAAACCAATCAGTGATTGTTCCCCACTTCAATTAGATTTCTTTGATCAACCAAAATATTTATTACCTGGTGTTAGTGTTCAAATTAAATTAACAAGATCCAATACTGAAAGAAGTTTAACATGTACAAAAATAATTCCACAAATAATATTATTAGATGCAAAGTTGATGGTTAGAAGAGTTCGTGTTGAACCGTCAGTTTTAGCTGGTCATCAAATTGGGCTTGCTAATAGAAATGCAATTTATCCAATGAAAAGTAAGGAAGTTGTTCAATTTTCATTGCTAATGGGATCATCTTCATTTTATAAGGACCAAATATTTGGTGATAGGCGACTACCAAATTTTATTCTTGTTGCTTTCCAAGGGAATAAAAGATATGGAGGATCGTATTTGGAAACATTTTCAATATTTGAACACTATAATGTCAAGTCTTTAACATTAAGTAAAGGAAATGATAATCGTGAAAAATATAGTCAAGATTTTGCCAATGATAATTATAGTTCTAGTTATATGCAAAGTATTGTTAGGAATATGGGTTATCTTAATAAAAATATGAATTGTGGTATTACCTTGTCAGACTTTAAAAATAAATATCCCTTTTTTACATTTGTATTGGCACCTGATTTTGATCTTAATCAAAGTCAGTTACCTCAAAGTGGAAATTTACGATTGGATATAAAATTTGAAAATCCATTAACCGAATCTGTATCAGTACTTTTATACGGAGTATTTGAAAAAGAAATTCAAATCACATCAAGCCGTACAGTACTTGTTTGACAAACATTGTTGAACACTCTATAAACCAATGTGTTATTAGTTATGGTTAAAAATGAAGTAAGTATTTTAATTAATTTGTTAATTTAATTAATTTTAGTTCTATTCAGATACAAACTATTGCTAAAAAACTAATTGGGAAAAATTTTATTGGTGTTTTTCCATTGGACAAAATTCCCTATATCAATATCAAAAAAGCTTTGATTGTAAATACTCAATCAGCTAATCTCAGTGGAGAACATTGGCTTGCTATTTACGTGAAACCGGATAAAATACATGTATTTGATCCAATGGGATTCTATTATCCCCCTTTATTGATATCAAAACTAGAATCAATGTTGATGCCAATTGAATATAATTGAATTCGTTATCAGAATCCATTGACCAAAACTTGTGGCCAACATTGTTTAGTTTGGTTAAAATCAATGTTATCTAAATAAATTTTTGTATCATTGTGTTTATTACCTAATATGATTTTGTGTAGATTGGTAATGTGTGTTGATTAATACAAGTGCAGATGTGTTGATTTTGATTGGTCAAAAATCAATACACACATTTGAATAAATAGAAAAACATTTTTATAATTTATCATAATTTACAAACTCGTTTAATTTGTAAGTTTAATTTTTCCTTTTAATTTTTTATTAACATTATACAATTTTAGAAAATGAACAACTTTAATAGTTATAATAACAAATATGAATCAAGTAATTTTTTTAATTTATATTGTAATACGAATTTACTTTAAATTTTAGATAATTTATTATTTCCACAAAATGGATTTTATCAACAAACTGATGTTGAATATTATCAACAAAATAATCCTCAAATTGTAAATAAAGGAAATAATTATCAAAATTTAAGTAAGATTTTATTTTTTTTTTATAATTTTATTAAATTTTATGTTTAGGTTACACAAATTACCCACAATTCATCCAAAATGATCCAAGTTATCAAAATTTAAGTAAGATTAGAATTTATTTTAAATTCATTTTAATTTATTATTAGGTTATCAACCAATACTAACAAATATCGAATCAAGTAATAATTTATTAAATTATCAATTGATTTAATATTTCTTTAGACAGAAGTTTGCCATTCTCTGATTCTGAAGGGAATAATGCAATTAATGTTGGGAAATGTAAGTTTTTTATTGGATTTTATTATATATTTTTTCATGTTATATATTTAATCATAATGAACAACTGAGGCCTATTATTATTATTATTGATCAAAAATAAGGCAGACCCCTTGATTTTTTTTTGAATTTTAAAACATGTATTTTAGCAATAATGAAGGACTGATGCCCCTTTATTATTATTGATCAAAAATAAGGGCAGACCCCTTGATTTTTTTTTTGAATTTTAAAACATGTATTTTAGCAATAATGAAGGACTGATGCCCCTTTATTATTATTGATCAAAAATAAGGGCAGACCCTTTGATTTTTTTTTGAATTTTAAAACATGTATTTTTAGCAATAATGAAGGACATATACCCCTTTATTATTATTATTAATCAAAAATAAAGACAGACCCCCCTGATTTTTTTTATTTAAAAACTGACCACTGTATTTTATAAGAGAACAAGTTTTTGAATATAATTTGTCAATAATTATATCCGCTCAAAAAATTTTTATTAAAATAATAGATACTCGAGGTAAACTTTTTTTTAAATGACGTGTTTACTATTAGTTACAAATTATAAAAATCAACAAAACTCAACTTTACAAAAGATAAAAAATTTATTCAACAACATTTAGAATTTTCCAAATAGGTTTGATAATAGAATTGTTAATCTTGACTCCTTTAATAATTATCCGAATTTTATATTTTTTATTATCTTGTACTTGATCCTTCAATTGACTTTCACAATTAATAAATGAAAATTTTTCATTAAAAACAATTTCGTTATTCAACAAATGGAGAATATCTGAAATATTTTTTCGATCTTCCTCTTCAATATTTCCAATCATAATATTGTAATCATAAGCTTTTAAATTAACCGATTCCTAAAAAATAATTAATCAAATTAAATTAAAATAAACATTACTTTGAACGTATATGTAATAGGGAAATTTAAATAGTTCATACTGTATTGAACAGGAGGCTTAAATGTCATCCCAATAACAGCTGTACTGTTTTCTTCTAGGAGCATTTCATATACTTTTGACATTCTTACTTTTTCATCAAAAATATTTTTATTTATAGTAAATAAGCGATTTTTATTGGTTGCATACTTGCACATTTATTTTAATAATTTAATTAATTTTTTTTTATTACTAGGTAAATTATACCCCAATTATTGTCAATTAACTGTGCATAATAAAATAAAATGTCACAAAAAAATGGAAGAGTATTATGGTAAAAAATATCATAATACAATTTATTTTATATGTCCCGTATGCATAACTTCCCAACCCATTCCTTATTTAGACTTTTATGACCATCATAAAAATCATTTGCGACAGTTTAATGTTAAAAAAATTAAATTATTTAAAAAACCAGGAGCAATTAAATTAAGCAGCATCCAAATTACCCTTATAAGTGAACCCATTAGTGAACATACAACAGATTCTATAAATAGTATTTTGGAATCTGTAAATGATGATATTGGAATGGTGAATGAAACAATGGAATCAGCCGAAATTGTTGAAGCGGACGAAGATAATGAAGCGGACGAAGATAATGAAGCGGACAGAGATAATGAAGCGGACGAAGATAACGGATCGATGGATTCATGGGTTAGAGCAGTTGAAGAGATTGAAGATATTGGATCGATGGATTCATGGGATGGAGAGATTGAAGAGGTACAAATGGGACAAAATAACAATATACAAATAGGAGGAAATTTGCCTATAATCCAAAGTGACTTACGAGGTACACATAAAATAATTAGTATAGATACGACCAACTTGAACATTAAAGAAATTGTTTTTCCTATAGAAATAATAAACAAGTTAAGAGAGATAATAGATGAACTTAGATATGTAAAAATTCAATTTGGAATAGAAATTGAATTTGAGAAAGATGGAGAAATAAAATTAAATAATATTAGCAACAGCGCAAGACCACTTACCCAATCATTCTTTGACGATGGTATTCAAAAGATAAATGAAAAGATATCTTCAATAACAGAGTTAGGGAGTAGTTGGGTTATTAGAAAAATAACTGAAATTTACTTTATAGTAACAAAAATAAGTAACATCAGTAGGTTAAGTGGTAGAAGTTATATAAAAACCCCAAAACATTTGGCTAACAAAAAGTGTATAATTAATGTAAAAAATAGTAATAATTTATGTTTTATCTATAGCATATTGTCAATACTTAAAAAAGATGAGATTGTTAGTAGTCATAGAAAAGATAGTTGTAGTTACACTAAGTATCTAAATGAATTAAATTATGAACCAAATGATATGCCCATGAAATTAAATGGTATCCGAAAATTTGAGTCAAATAACGAAGGACTAATAATTAATATATTTAGTTATGATGAAACAACTAAACCCGAACATCATGACTTTGTTTTAAAACATCCATTTTTAAACATAATTCATAGGTCCAAAGTTTCAGAAGGAACAATTATTAATTTATTGTTATTAAATAAAGGAGAACAATATCATTATGTAGGAATTACATCACTCAATAAGTTATTGAATTGTAAAGATAAAACAATAGAAAGAATTCGATCATTATGGTGTCATAGATGTTTGAATGGATTTAGAGATAAGAAATCAATGGACAAGCATGAGATGTTATGTATCAGAAATCAGTTAGGGACAACTTTATATACTTTCCCGGAAAATAAGTTTATTAAATTCACTGATTGGTCCAAAACTGTAACCCCACCATATGTTATATATGCAGATTTTGAATCTGTTTTGCCAAAGGATGACGTACACCATCAAATACATTTACCCATTTCGGCAGGACTTTTGTTAATAAATAATTTTGATGGGAGTACAATATACAAAGAATTTATAGGTGAAGATTGTGTGGAACAATTTTTAAAAACAGTTGAAAAAATAGCAAAATATACACAGTATTACCGTATTATTATAAAATGGGAAATCAAACAATTAAAGATTTAACAACCTTACAACAGTTTCAATTTGATACATGTATAAAATGCTATCTTTGTTTGAAAGATATTGTGGATCCAGTGAGAGATCATGATTATTTTACTGGGGGATACTTGGGTGCTGCTTGCAATGACTGTAATATTAATAGAAAAATAAATAAAGTTTTACCAATTATTTTCCATAACTTAAAGGGATATGATATGCATCATATATTAAAATATGGATTGAGTAAATTTAAAAATTGGGCTTTAGGATGTATTCCATTAACATCTGAAAAATTTATTTCTTTAATTGCTCACTTGGGAAAAATGAGTGTGAGATTTATTGATTCTTATCAATTTGTAAATTATTCTTTAGCAAAAGCGGTTAAAACTCTGACAACTTTACCTTTGACTCGATCAGCTTTTACAGGGACTATAGTTGATGAAAAGGGGATCTTTCCATATAATTTTGCAACTAGTTTAGATGTTCTTCATGATACTTATGAATTACCCCCGATTTGGAAAGGTGTCACTGAGGCTGAATATGAAAAAGCTCTGCTTATTTGGGATGAAACTAATTGTAGGACTTTACTTGATTATATGAAAGTTTACCTGAAACTAGATTGTTTTCTTTTGGCAGACTTTTTTCAACAGTTTCGAGCGAAATCGATAGCACATAATAGATTAGAACCTTTAAATTATTTTGGAATTCCTGGAATGTCGTGGTCTTCTGCTTTAATGTCATTGGATGAACCTATAGAATTAATTACAGAAAATGAAATGTTTTGCTTTTATGAGGGAGGTATTAGAGGTGGTCTTACTTTTGTTAATAAACACTATGTTAAAACCGACGAAAACACAGACTTACTATATATTGATATTAATAATTTATATGGTTGGGCTTTAAGTCAACCATTACCTTGTGGTGAATTTAATTGGATATTTGATGGATTTGATACAATATTATCTGATTGTTTGACTTTGAATCTTGAATCTTTGTCATATGGGTATACTCTTGAAGTCGATCTTGAGATTCCTTCTGAGCTTCATGTTAAGTTAGATGATTTTCCAATTGCAGCTGAGAAAATGAAACCTGAGGGTTCAAAGGTTGAAAAATTGTTGCTGACTCATTATCCTAAATATAACTATGTAATTCATTGGCGATTATTAAAATTATACATGTCTCTCGGTGTTAAAGTGACACATGTTAATCGCGGAGTAAGATACAAAAAGTCTAATATTTTTAAAAAGTACATTGATATAAACACTGAACTTCGAGCTAAAAGTACAAATACACTAGATAAAAATTATTATAAGTTGCTAAATAACAGTTTATATGGAAAAACTGTTGAAAATCTGAAAAAGAGAATGAATTTGCATCTTTGCACAACTGATAAAAAACTAGTGACTTATACTTCGAAACCTACCTTTAAAAAATCAATAAAAATTGACAATGATCTTATAGCTGCGTTGTTAAACCCTGATTCGATATGTTTAGATCGACCAAGCTATATAGGACAATCAGTGCTTGACTTGTCGAAACTTAGAATGTATGAGCTTTAGTATAAGGACTTGGAAAAATATCGTCAACAATTTAACTGTGAGATCAATATAGTTGCTGGAGATACAGACTCTTTCTTCTTGGAGATTAAAAATTGTAAACTAGATATTCTTTTGTCTGAAATGGTTAAGGATAATCTTTTGGATACATCTAATTACCCTTCTACTCATCCACTTTATTCTAAAAAACTTGATTCGGTCATTGGAAAATTTAAAGACGAAAGTAAGGGAGAAGGTTATGACGAATGGGTTTTCCTTCGACCAAAATGTTACAGTTTGTTAGGTAAATCTTCTTGTCTAAAAGCTAAGGGTATATCGTTAAAGGATACCGATCTAACTCATAAATCTTATAAAGAGTGTTATGAGAAAAACTCAGTCTTTTCGGTACCACAATTTAGAATAGGAACAAAAAATCATCAACTTTATAGTTTTAAAAATAGTAAAGTAGCACTAACAAATAGAGATGATAAAAGGGTTTGGGTGGGTAAAAATAAAAGTTTAGCATACGGGCATATAAATGTATCTGGAGAAATTGACATTGATGAAGAAATTGTCGCTGTTGATGAAATTATTGGAGAAAATGCATCAGGTGACGAAATTACAACAAATGAAATTCATCAACCTAACTATGAGGAAGAACTAATAGATATAGACGATGTGCAGTTCACTGACGACGATGAAGAAGATGAAGATTTTTATTAAATAAACATTACAGTATAAATTTTTTTTTATTTGTTGATTTATTTTTATTACAAAGTTTAAAAATTTTGATCTTTTACGAGTTTATTTTATGTGTTTATAGTTTTTTTTTATAAAGATTTAAATTGGATGAATTATTATTATTATTATTATTATTATTATTATTATTATTATTATTATTATTATTATTATTATTATTATTATTATTATTATTATTATTATTTTATGTTAACAATATCTCTTTTTATTTAAATATAATTTTAAATCATTTAAAACATTATATATTTTATCATAAAAAATTTAACAATTATTTTGTTAATAATTTTATTAAAAATTAATTCAAAAATCAAACTAAAATTTTCATATAAATTATTTTAATTAAAAATATGTAATACTTAAAAAATTAATTTCAAAACTTGAAAATAAATTTTAACTTAAAAATACACATTATCTTCTTAAAATACACTTAAAATTTAATCTTAAAAATACATTTTATATTTTCGAAAAAAAATACACATTATCATTTTATTATCGAAAAAAAATACACATTATCATTTAATTTTCGAAAAAAAATACACAACTTAAAAATTTTCGAAAAAATACACACAAAAATAAAAATTAATTGCACACAGAAAAAAAATTAATTGCACACAAAAAATTACATCATTAAGTAATCAATACACACAAAAAATAATCACGAGAAACCCCCCCCCTCCCCCTATATTATTATGCAATGATGTGTAGTTCCAGAGTGCCACTAACTACCTACTGAACACAAACGGCCTTGTAAATAGTTTAAATGAATCAGTAATACACATACAAATACAACATGCAAATTTAAAATCAGACTTATAAAACACCAACTAACAATGCTAAATTAGGAGAGAGGAAAAACAATTAAATATAAAATCAAGAAACAAAAAATTAAACTAAAATATTAACAAAGTGCAACAAGATCCGCACGAAATAAACATAAACATAACATGAGAACATTAAAATTTGACCGAAATTTGACAATTTTCATAAAATGCTAAAATCCATGAAAATGGAATAAAAATCAAATAATTTGAATTGGAAACAATTCAATTTAAAAGTTAAAAAGAAAATTGTCAAATTAAATTACAAAATAATAAAATTAAGAATAGAATATTCTAGAAAATTCCAAGGTCAAATTTTGTTTTACTAAATCAAAATTAACACGCAAGGTTAGGGTCGTACAATAGGTATATATACTGATTCGTTTTCACATAAAATCGAATTTTTGGATCAAATCCATCGTCAAATCAGTTTTTACCTGAAGCAGTTTTTAAACAGTCTTGAAGCAGTAGAATAATTTGATGTGATTGAAGAAATGTTCAATGACTTTCTCCACATCGCACCCAGATAACCTCGTATGAGCTCTGTTTGAGATGTCGGTGTGGGGAAAGGGTTTTACATGCGATGAATGCATTTATGAATGCCAAGACTAAATATGTATTATGACAACTATATGGCAATAAATGATTAATCTAGAAACTTTTTGTCGAAATTTTTCCGACCCATAGCCGCTCACGCACCGCAAGTCAATAAAATCTACACACAATTCAGGCTGTGTAAGAGCAGTTTATCTGCCAATAGCCTGTGCTCGTGAAGGTTCCGGCGTGAATAACGCAGGGCCCAAACGTCAAATCACAACCGTCATAGGTGAAATAGGGAGGAGGGGAAGTAGTCTTTTGGCTGCTTCTCCACCACCCATTTCCCTATAATTTTGACCTAAATTTTAATTTCACATATCGGCTAAAATCATAAACATTGAGTAGCTTGGTGAGCACTCTTAAAATCATAACATAAACATAATCATCCTAAGATCAAATTGAAAGGAAAGAAGTGTGGAAATGAAATTGGAAATCGTTATTATGTTTTAAATTTTTCGAATTAAAAATAAAATAATGATAATGTGAAATTAGAACTAATATTTAGCTGACATAAACTTGAACTGCGACTAGAGATAAACTATGAACTAGATAATCGGGCAGAATCGAATTTTGTGTATTAGTAAATTTATTACCAACTAGTTGTAACAAATAAAAAGCGTATGGATAGCATTAATATAGGCGATATTTTTTAACTTGTAAATTTAAACTCCCGCAAAGCACTTAAAACCTGGCGCTAAATAAGAAATCCACCCATCATTTCATAACTAACCCTAAACAAACGACAAAAGAATAATCCAATCCTATCCCCAAATGCCGACATATTATCATTCGAAATAAATTCCCCATATAAAAACTAACCACTAGCCAGACTAATAAGAAAAAAAAATAAAATAATACCACTTCGAAATTCGTATCAGAATAAAAATAAAACCGCATTAAATCATCTGCGATGTTACGTCTGAACATACCACGAAAATGTAGAACAACACATAAACTTGCATAAATTTTCGTCCATTAGAGCAAGGTCAAGTTAACTCTGAATTAAACACATTAAGGAGCAAATCAAGAGATGTACATTTGAAATCCACCTGCGACCAGTCGATTGAGAATCCCATAGAACAGCCCAAATAAACATCAAAGAGGATAATGATATAGGGATGTACACGCATTCTATTCACAGGAGTGACATCCGGCATTGATTTCCTTCAGTAAAGAATAGAAAACTTACATTGTGATGAGACGATGGAGGCTCATGAACTCAGTAGGATCGTAAACTAATCTTTAAGACAAATGAGATCTTAATCTTTAAAATAATACCAAATTTAACCAAAGATTTAAATCGTACAAATGTAATCCTGAAATCCAACAGTAAAAATCCGTACTGAATTATCCGATAAATTTCAATCAATAGAATAAAATCCACACGATCCGAATAAACAGTAGACGTGGCAAGACGTACAAAATCTCACCCAGAAAAATCGAATCACGAGATAGGAAATAACTACGTGGAGAAATGTCACCCGATTTAGATCGATTACAGTGTAGGGTTAGGGCAGAGAAAACTACAACACACATGGTCCCAGACTAGGTTGGAAAATAGGCTATAAAATTAGCCGACTGACGACAATCTGTCAGAAAATTTTGACCATGAACTCACCAAATGACAAGAGATCATACAGCCGACGAGACGGAAATCGATCCTCACACTGCCCAAATGAAATTACAATGGAGCGAAGAAAGGACGCACAGAATGGTAAAGATTTGTAATTATTGACATAAAATCTGTTTGGATAAAATTATTTTTATGTACTTTGATTGTTCTGCCCACAAGGAGAAATGCCATTCCAGCTGAATCATTATAAGAAAAGGTTCTTTCTATCCGAAAACCTTCAATAATAAAAATTCAGATCTCACGAATTGTCTTTGATGAAAAATAAATGATATACGTTCACTTGAAAACTTATATTACCATAAACTCACTCGAACAAATCTAGACAATAAATTCGTTAAATGAGCAAATCAACCGCTCTCACACTATCCGCAAATAATGCCGACATCATGAAAATATTTTTGTCTGTAATAAATGGTTCTTCATTTGAAAGGTCTTGGTAGAATGAACGCGTGTGAGCGACTAAAATATTGATAAATTGCCAGTACCAGTATCATGCAATGAACGATGCCTATGAATTCTTTAATTTAAGTCGTAATCCGCCGTCACCCTTCACCGTACCGAAATGAGGCCGCGTTCGAGCAAAGAATTACCCAGGTAGGACCATTTATGTTCAACTATTACCTGCACAAGTCGCCGAGAGTCACGGCAGATTAATAAAATTCTCCTAAATGTTAGACAAAGTGTCATAGATCTTTACCCAGTCGATTATTCTCTCTATCAGAATTACCCTTAAAATGCAAAACGTTCCCTATGAAATAATTACGTTCTAACCAACGACATAGGACACATGTCGCCTTGCCAAGACAACGTGATGGAACCAATGAGTCGCAGACCTGGACGGCTTACAATTTAATAACCACGCAGACCCCCCGAACGTAACCTCCACCAGATCACTTAAATGTTTGAAATCGACCCATATTATGATTATATTTAACATACACATTTAACGCTATCACTCGAAAGTTATTTATGAATTTAATTTCATTCGTTTTTAACAGACTCCTGGGTGGATGAATCCCGAATAACAGACAGGTGGTGTGGGATGCGGGATACTCAATTTCCTCAGTCAGAGAATCAAGGTTCGGAGAGCAAGGTGGAGCAGAGGACATCGAACTGCCGTATGTGGCAATTAAACGAGAGCCTGGACGAAACCCGGCTCGCGAGCTCCGGAGTCAGGCGGAAGAACTATTGGCACGCCTGGAAGCTCACCAGGAGAGGACCAACCAGCAAGCGGAGAGAGCTCGACAGCAACTACGGCAAATTAATGAAGATATCGCGGAGGGTCTGATTCCGAGCACGGATGGGTATGCCCCTTCATATAGCATCTTATTCGAGCTCGATGGCCCTCGAGTGAACCGTCCAATTCCACCAATGACTGTATCAATGCCCAAGAAAATCCTCCCGAAGGAGATGAGGCCCACAATCAGAGAACACGGAGCGGAGTGGGAACATTCATACGCACGAAGACAACCTAGACCGAACTCGAAAAACTATCATGCACAATCCCGTTTTAATTGAATTTAATAAATGAATTGTTTGGAACTTATTGTTTTACCTTCCTACATCTAGTTTTCTGACTGTTTTCACATAACATACTCCTGTAGATATATTTTTTTTGATAAATGGATGCTATATTTAATCAAAGAAATCCATTGATGGTTGTTTATTGTAGAAATGGATCCGAACGCGATATTGAGTGCAGCTCTAAAAAATGCCCGGAAGGAGAATACAGATCTCCACCGACAGTTGCTGGAATTAGTTAGAGAAATTCAGCGCGTAAAATCAGCGTGGGTGGAGCCATCCAAGGCGAAGGTCTTGTACCAACGAGTAACCGCCGCCCAATGTGGATGGGCTGAGGAGAAGTGGTTAACGTAGGCCATGAAGACACAAATTCGCGGACTAGAGGTGGCACTAGCAGCCTGTCAAGAAGGCCAAGCTGTCACGTATCCCCTAGTTTTTGCACCGGCCCAGCTGGCGTATCGGGATGCCACCAGCGCAATCAAAACGACGATAAAACCACCACAACGGCGTCCAGGGAAAATCGAACGGGCGAGACGACGAGCAATGAGGTCGACAGAGCAACAAAACTAAAAAATTGTTAAAACAATAAATGTTTTTAGTTGAAATGTTTAAGCGCTTGTTAAAATTTATTAATTATGGCTAAGAATATCCCACGCAAGAGAATAAAGAATAAATCAGAAGGGGATAGATGACGGATTGTACTTACAAGTGAAAGGGACCGGAAGTAGAAATCGCACACATACCTTCTATCGGTGGTGCGTTGAACCCGCTATGGAATCGGGCCTTAGCAGTTCCTATATGGCGCTCACCTTTGGTGATTCCATAACCAGTGGTTGCATTACCAACGTTGCTTGGCAACGGGTAACCATTGGGGGAGAGATAATAATTTTCATATTGGGTCAAGGTTAATGATATCATCATACTATAAAACCCCACACTATAATAGAGGGATTTGCGTAATAAGGTACACATTAGAATAGAAAATTTATATTTGTATGTAATCATGGGTTATTACGAATACCCCTATGATAATTACGTAACATGTGCACCATTATATAATGATCACGTGATTCGTAAAAATATTACATAACTCTTAATGATCACGAGAATCGTTTGCTTTTTGCTGATAGAATCAAGAATGAATTAATTTCCATATAGAACAGAAGTATAATCTGACCTTATACAAACGAAATCAGGCGCAGACCTTCCATAATGTGCGCGAGTCATTACAGTATTGGCAATAAGACTCAAATTTGGAGAACGACAAATGAGTTGAACCCAGAGGTAAGTAACACTATTTTGTGTTGAGCTAGTTTTGATTTAAATACTTCGTTTTTAAACCTAGTTTTTGTCATGATTGGGTCAACAGTTATATGCATTTCAAAAGTTTATGGACAGATCAGACTAACTAAAGATTAAGTAACCCAATGATTCAGGTTAATATTAAGTAGATGGAATTAATTATTTAGTTATCGGACAAAGGCTGTCCGTAAAGCCTTATATCTGCCATCAATTTATCAGCTCACAATAAATGCGCTGACATTCGGCTAACATCCACCCATTTGGTACAGTGCCTAACAAGCACCAATTTATTTTGCTCAAGTATTGTATCTTGGTGGCACTGATAAGAATTACCTAAGAGGTTAGTACACCCTGTAACTTACCATGCGATTAATGTGTCCCCTTCGTACATATTTTAATTGCACTGCTGTAACACTCACTGCATATAATATATATTTTCATGTTTTACATCAATCTTTTGAATTTTCATATTAATGGTACTACTATAAATTACAAAGACACCTAAAAATAGAAAAACAGATTTGTTAAATTTTTGGAATTTTATTTTATAAAATTAAAATAATTTTAGAGTGAAAATTAACTTTGAGATATTTAGTAAAGTTTTTCTGGAAAACATTTGTTTGAATTAATCATAATTTTCGATCTTGTTATTTAATTTTGGCACAAATTTTGAAATAATGTATGATAAAATCAAATCGAAATGGTCAGGCGTAGTTCCGAGCAATATGTTTTTCAAACATAAAGCAGTAAGAAATTGTAGTTCACTTTAAATGTTACTAACTAATTTAGTTATTTAGTGTTGTATTTTTTGCCGTAACAGCTACTGGAGGCGCAGTATTTATGTCAGTGCGCCATTTGGTAATGAATCCAGATATTCAGTTTGTTGATTGCAATAGAAAATAAGATATTTACGCTTTATTTTATTAGCATCAATCGAATTACATCTCCTGAGCACAGAAGACAAAGCGCAGTTGGGGATTTTAGAGTGATTAGTTATTTTTATTGATAAGGGTTTTCAAGTTGGTATTCAGCTGTTCTCCAAAAGGGAAAGCATGCGGCCAGTTCCTGTGAAAATGGATCGGGATGGAAACGTTGTCGTTTTGTCGAAATCGGAATAAATTTGTCGTTGTTATTGTTGGATAGTTTAATAAGGATAGAAATAGAATTTGTTATCAGTTCATTAATAGAAATTCTAGTTTAACAAAAGATATTTTGTTTTTGTATAAATTCCTAATTTGCTTTTATACTTTATTTTATAATTATTTAGTTATAAAATTTAGTTGAAAATGAAATAATATTTATAATCATTTATTCTAATAAAATCTGCCTAAGATTCCATTAATGTGTTGAAATATGAATTGATGAATTCCCCATGAAATGGAGGGAAATCTTTACCGAACGGAAATAATGTCGACTGAACGAATCTGGAGCAATATTGGAATGTAACTAATCTCAATTGCGTTGGCTTTCTCTTATTTTAATGAAATGTTCCATTACGCGCCATATCTGGTTAATTCCATTTTAAAAATTTGACCTTTGAACAGTTAATTGAAAGTTTTGAAATTATATTATTAATTTAAATATAAATTTTCATTTAGTTACAAATATTATTTATAAATTTGAATATATAATAATCTCAGATAAGAATCTATGTGTATGACGAAGTATAAAGGTCACCAATTGTTTTCGATTTCTTTCAATGCCTCAAAAGAATTCGCTTGTAACAGCACCAAGTTTATTTAGGTCCGTTGTAGATTCTATGCTTTGTTAATCAAGCTGATTCTAACATCCGTTTCAACGCAGCCACCAATAGACAAGTACTGATTGACCTATTTGTCCTTATCCGTTGATTGGAATATCTTGATTAGATTGATCTTCACGCTCTGATAATTTCTTTTCCAGACTGTTATCACTGTTCTTCATTCCCAGTGATTATATTTGCAATCTCTTACTTGAAATTCAGTCGTGAATTATTGAAATGCAGAGCCATGCTTGTCCTGTCCAGACTCGAATAAATATCTGGTGAACATTTACGAGGAAAATGGGGAATTTATACAAATAAATTTAATAGACCACATTAAAATTTCTAACAATTATTACAACTTCACGAGTTTTCTTATAACAGTATTTCTAATTATGACCTCCCCACATTATTAATTTTTATCAGAGAAAGAATGATAATAATAAACTATGCTTAAGGGAAAATAAGACAAAGTGATTCAGGCCATTAAAGATTCAAAAGGTCAAAGAGTCACATTTTGAATTTATGTTGTTACCTGTTTTATGCTCTTTTCTTATACTATATATATATATATATATATATATATATATATATATATATATATATATATATATATATATATATATATATATAGTTTGTTTTGCTTGTACTTAGTGGTGACCGTAAACGTTTCGAAATATATTGTATAAGTGATTATTATTATGTGGGGTTTATGGTATTTAACCTTGACCCCATACATGTAACGTTTCTTGCCCCCAATGGTTACCCGTTGCTAAGTAATGCAACCACTGGTTATGAGATCGTCAAAGGTGAGCGAAACGAAAGAACTACTAAGGCCCGATTTCATGATCGGTTCAACGCACTACCGTTAGAAGGTCTGTGTGCGATTTTCCTAATCCCGGTCCCTTTCACTTGAATTAAGACTTTTTAGAGCACATCTTGCCCGATCCCTGGTTCATGACTCCAGTTAAACGATTTCATTTTTAACACGACAAATTAATGAAACAAAAAGAAAAGAGACAATGAAATAACACAAATGTTTATTTATCAATACATTAACCAACTCAGATTGACGTAGAAGTTGGTAGTGCACGACGCCTAGCGCGTTCTGCCTTACCTGGACGTCGTAGTAAAGGTTTCGCCGCTGGTTTGGTGGTATCAGTGGCCTCTCTGTATGCCAACTGAGCCGATAACGCCACTTCCAGGCTGCAGATTTGTAATTTCTGTGCCTGGCAGAGCTGTCTTTCCTCTGTCCATCCACGCTGAGCAGCGTTCAATTTTTGGTACAGCGACTTCATTTTTGTTGGCTCTACCCACGTTGCTTTGATCCTTTGAATCTCCCGTAATAATTTAGGAATTATCGGTGTAATTCTGCATTTTCTCGTCGTGAGCGCACTAATTCTCTATTCAGAGTGTTGAGTGGATCCATATCTATCATTAATTAAATTATTGGCAAATAATACATCTATATCTGTATAAGGTTTCTTTGTTTTTTAATAGATTTTAATCGTTCACCTATTTGCGAAAAGCTTATTAACCATCTGTTCCATTGAACTGAGTTAATTATTCTATTACCCTATAACATTCATTCCTATCTTAAAAAGAAAAATCAAATAATTGTTAAGAAAAGAACGAAAACATTCAAGGTCCAAATTTTATTCATTTTGGTGGGTTTCTGGGTGTTGATTTCTTGAAACTATGTGGTTGTTACCCAGACAACTCCATACAAATATCTTTCGCGTATCACTCGGCAACGTTGCTAAGCAACGTTGTAACTGTGTTCGAGTGGGAGGATCGTCCGCAAAAAGTGATCGCTATTGCTAATGCTATAATTGACAGAACGATCCATGGGTCCAACGAGCTGCCAATAGAAAGCCTGTGCTCGATTTCGATTTTTAGGTCCCATTATTCTCCTATCTCCTTCAAATGTTAACCTATACTCTCCTATCATTTATCTTTATGTCCATTCGCTTAGTCCTTCTGATCTTCGTCCGTGTTGATGATTTTTCTATGGCTTGTAAACCCTTCGTTATGTTAAATATCCACACCGTATCTCTCTTACCCTTATCCCTATTATAACTACTATGTTCCTATTATTATTACTAGTATTATCATGGTTACTATGTATTATTCTAATCCATTATCGCTGCTATTACTATTATTATTATTCTTATTACTACCATTACCATTATATATATTATTATTATTATTATTATTATTATTATTATTATTATTATTATTATTATTATTATTATTATTATTATTATTACTATTATTATTATTACTATTGATATTATAATTATTGTTATTTTATAATTATCATTATCCTTACTATTATCATCTTGCGGCAGACCGTGCAGGGAAGCGTACGGTGACTCGCGAGGCATCTATCCATGATTCATCTAAGACAAAAAGAAAATCGTCAAATTGGTTCTCAACGTGAATAACTATGTTCTTTTCACTCTCTCAAAAAATCGTTGCGTATATGGCTCTCCATCGGACTAAAATTATAGTTATCCCGGAAAATGATTTCTATAGTACGTCGGTACTTCATCATACTTAGCTAAAGTTATATTAAGTAATTCAAATTCATTATTACTAAAATATCAATAGACAATCAATAAAAGAAGTAAGATATCGATTAGGATTTAATTTATGCCTCATAATTATTATTCAAGATCGACAGTTTCTTGGCTTATTCCAACCGTCTGACGTCAAAAATCTTGGAAATTATGCGATTTTTCTTATATCCTTCTTCAGAATAGCCTTGGCATTTGAACAGCTGCCGGATAAACTTCATCTCTGTAAAATCTAGTCATGTCCTGGGGTTTACTAGCTCCTCTTGTGACTGGTCCTTGTCCGACTTGAGCCGGGTTTCATCATAAATTCCCTCAGATGCTATTGGAATACATTCCGTTCAGACCAGTCGATACAAAAAATTAAGATTATATTTAATGAGCGCTAGGTAATATGATGAAGGCTTACCTGTTTGCTCTTCAGTTCCACTCTCCATGGTCTTCTCATTAATATTTTCCCGTCGTCGGCGATAATGGTGATCTTCTTCTCTCGATACGTCTGTGCGAACTTGTTTGGTTGGTTTATGCATATTGTTCAATAATGGTGAAATAAATTTTCTAACTCGTATTCTGGTCCTTTATATAGTTTTTATAACCGACACACTACAGAATAAATCGGCATTTGTTGTCCACGGTGACGTGGAATAATCAATAATCTACTAGTCAATGATTTTAAAATTATTTCTTCGATATTGCTGAGGTGGACTGTGCTGCCACTGTCAGGTGGTGTATATTTTCTCTGACACTTATTGCGATTGATTATTTCTCGATTTCACAATTTATGGAAATTCTATATTAACTATGCCGTTCAGTCACTGCGATCGGGTTAACTACTGATCTTTTTGTGGTAAGTAATTTTTGTTTATCTTCGATACGTGAATTATATTATCATATTTCTTTCTAGTCTATCTATCTTCACTTCTCAGTCTCATTACATTTAGTATGATGTCTACTCATCGTATCCTTTAATATCTGCCTACTAGTTATGCTCCTCCGTCATTAGCTTATAATGAATGAGTTTATGGTCGTGAAACCGAGTGAGTTCCACAGGTGATTTCCTACTGGCTTGCTGTCCGACTGACAAGAAGTTCTATTTCGATATTGATTAGTTATCAGCTTTTATGATTTTAAATTTTTATCTCGTTTTCATTTATTATGTTCTTACTATTGGTATGGGGTTTATTCTACTATTATATATTTTGATGTAAATTAGTTGGGTCTTCCTCTATGTTCTGTACTGTGTACCTAGTCGTGATCAATTAATTAATATTAATACTCCTAGTATTTTTGGGTATCGAATTGTCGATCTCCGAGTATTATGTCAATCTTATAGCGTAGTTCGATTTATTCTAATAACATCGTCTCAAAGGGTTTCAAGTTTAAGAGAGGTGATTTCATTTTAGTTCTAACGAAATTTGAATTTCATTGATATGGCCATCGTTAATATTAGAATTTTTGTTTCATAAACCGGTTTAATTCAGTAATTTAGTATCCGCGTCACGTACCTGTTCAATTTAATTCTGAATTTTTGGAGCTATTTATTCATTTTTTTCGTAAGCCTTTTAATTATTAAGAACTATTGATTTCACGTCGTAACTCGGTGAGTTATTTAGTTTCGAGGTGATGATTTTGGTTCGTGAAAATTCTAGATCTATCGTTCTGGTTTTAACCTATTTATTTTATCTAATTTCGGTTTAAATGCTACTATAGTGAAGTTCTAGCTAGTTTTAGGGTTACTTACTTAATTGATTTAATATAAATATTATCGTTAGAAAGAAGTTCTAATTATTTGATTACCTTGGTATAGATACTATTGTCAGTAACGTGGTTAAATTGTTTAATTACTTTCATATATTATTATTAGTAAAGTGCTTAAATTATTTGATTACTTTTATATAAGTATTATTATTAGTAAAGTACTTAAATTATTTGATTACTTTCATATGAATATTATATTAGTAACGTGCTTAAATTGTTTGACGTAACAACGCTTCTCGACTCCTTCCCTCACTCCCTTCCCTTGTTTGACCTTAGGGTTATTTGTATCGATATTAGAATATTACGAGTGCCCACTGGACTACTCGGTGTTTATGATTTTAAGCCGATGTGAATTGATAAGTTTAGGTCGAATTTATAGGAAACGGTTAATTAAGGAGCAGCCAAAAGACTACCCCCTTACCTCCCGAATTCCCTTATAACGGAAAAATTTCGAGAAAAATGTAATTTTCTTCAAATATATATTTTGGCTTAACATCATAACATGCTTGGCATATAATAAGCATTTCATACGCATAACATTTCCCATTCAAGCGTCAAGCAGGGCTTACCGTAAAGATACTTGTACGCTGTATGGAAAAGTTCGAACTGATTTGAATAATAAATTGGCGAGAGTTGTTGTTAAAATGAGTCTTTTGATTTCTCAAAAGTTTGTCGTTAAAACAAGTTCTTCAAGTTAAACAAGTTAAACTGGTTTTATCAGTTAAAATTCTGTGAAAATGAATCGGTATATATACCTGTTTTGTGACTCTAACCTTGCTTGTAAATATGTCTAATCTAATTCTAATTTTATTATTTTTGTGATTTAATTTGACAATTTGTTTCTTTTATTTTTTATTGAATTATTTCCAATTAAATTTTTAAATTTTATTTCCACTTTTCATTAACTCTCGTTTTTTAAAATAAATTGTCAATTTTCGGTCAAATTTCTGTGTTTTCTTGTTATTTCTATGTTTACTTCGTGCGGATCTTGTTTCATTTTGTTATTATTTTAATTTATTTTTATGTTTTTCGATTTTATATTTTAATTATTTCTTTCTCGTATTTTAAAGTGGTTATTTGATGTTTTATGGGTCTGATTTTAAATCTGCGTGTTATGTTTGATTGCATTTACCAATCCATTTAAACAAAATTTTGTTCTGGTCCAACAATTATTATTGTTGATGACGTTGATATTAAAGGATGGAAAATAAAATAAATAGCAGAGAAAATTAAAAATGAACGAAAACATCAAAAATAATGATAGTACACTAAAATTAATTAAAATTTATAAAAAATTGAAAATAAATAGTGTTGGGCTAGCACTGAATTTGTTTGAATGGATTGTAAATAGCACGCAAACACAACAGGCAGATTTAAAATCAGAACCATAAACACCAAATAACAACCCTAAAATGCGAGAAAGACATAATTAAAAATATAAAATCGAAAAAACATAAAAGTTAATTAAAATAAGTAACAAGTGCATCAAGATCCGCACGAAATAACATAAAAATAACATGATAACAAAAAATTTGACCGAAAATTGACAATTTACGCAAAGACAAAGAATTAATGAAAATATTGACTTAAAATAAAATAATTCGGAGTGGAAATAAATTAAATAAAAAGTGAATGAATAAATTGCCAAGTTAAATCCAGAAAATAATAAGAATTAGAATTAGATTAGACAAATAATATCAAGGTCAAATTTTGTTTTATCGCATCAAATTTAACACGCAAGGTTAGGGTCACAGAATAGGTATAAATACCAATCCATTTTTACATAATTTTAACCTTCATCAACGAACCAACCTTCAGTTTTTTCGCTGAACTAAGCAACCGCTCGATCACTTGAGAAAAGAATCGCTTATTCATTGAATAACTATCATCACTTAACTGAAACTATAAAACGAATTTGAAAGTGAGAATGACTATTTTCGTATGCAGTATGAAGGATGAGATTGAATGAAATGTCATTATGAATAACAACATGTCATTATGAATAACGAAATGTCATTATGATCAATTATATGTTTTGAAATTAACTTTTGTCGAAATTTTTCCTGCCCACTGCCACACACCAGCAAAATATTAAACTTATATATAATTATCGAGCAGTGTAAGTGCGGTGTAAGTCCGCCAATAGCTTGTACCCGTGAGAAATCTCGCCGTGGGTAACGACGGACTCGAACGTCAAATTATTTGCACGTATAGGGGCAGCGGGGAGATCGGGAATCAATCTTCTGGTTGATCCTCTTTCCACCTACTCCCGATAAATCGACCTAAACTATTAATACTTATCGGCAAAAATTATAACACTGAGTAGTCCAGTGGACACTCTTAAAATCTAATATGAACATACAAATCTCTTAGGAACAATTTGAGGTTAAAGGGAAGGAGGCTTGCGGAAATCGATGTAACGGACATGTCAAATTAAACTCCATTAACTAATTTATGAAAATAAACAAAAGTTAAACGATAATTCGGTAAATAATAAGAGGTTTAAGTAGAAATATTTAAAAATGACTAAAGAACTATGTTGTCGGTAGGAAGTAAAACTAACCCGGTAAATAAACGAGAGTTAACGTGAATTTTTTAACTATAACAGAGCAGAAACTAATTAGTAGGGAAGTAAATAGGAGTATGCTGAAGAAAAGGTTTCCCGCAGATACCATAAATAATTAACTATCAAACTCCTACTATCGCCTTATTTTAGAATAGCTGGATATGTAATCAAAATTTCAAACAATACCGTTGCGTTAATAATAATAAAGGTCAAATACCTGATCTACCAACCATAAATAATATCCCATAAAGCCAGCCTAACCGAAATAATCACCCACATTCATCCTTTAACTACTGAGAGTATACACTTACAACAGATATCAACATAAAATACTAACTCATCATCGCCTCAATCGAAATCAAAAGTCGAACCCAAATAATTTGTTTATTAGAGAGAACCACCACAAGATTCTCACCGCAACACCCAATCCGTTGACATCACAGATATGTCCACTAGCATCGGAATGATGAATATATGGCCTACATAAAGACCAGATGAATTAAGATGATAGAAATTTGCAATGCCAACGTGCAGACATCGGCGATGGCCAGCTGAGGGGAATATGCATGATAGGGATACCCAAGTTGCTGTAGTATACAAATCAAGACCTAAATTGAGGAAAAATTTAATCAATCCGTAAATCAATTTTTATCTTACAACCAGATAAAATTCTCAAAAGGAAATATTAAAATCAATTCTGAAAACTCCAGAAAATACGAGACATTCCACGATCAAACACCCATACTCGAGTGGAAGAGAATATAAAATACCAACTCATCAAGACAATATATACTGCAGAAAAATACAGCCCTCACGATAGGCTTGCTGGTTTTAACATAGTGACACAATAGAGGTTAATCTTATCACGTAATTAGTAATAGTGTATGTTTTGACAACGATATAAATTTGAATAAGAAGCCGTTAGCCGAACGGATAGTTATATATTAACATTAATCAATTTACTATTAACGATAATAGGTGGATCGAATGGACGTTGGAGTGACATCAACCAAGTTCGCGGGAGGTACCGCCAGGGGTTATGGGATCGAGGGTACTCCATATCGACCTATGGTACCCCAGGATGGCCAAACCAGAACTCCGACAGTCGTGACGAGGACACGAGCTGCCGAGCATCCTGATTAAAAGAGACCCAGGAAGGAACCCGGCTAGAGAGATCCGACAAGCGGCGGAACATGCGGTTCACCGATTCGAGCAGTTGGAACGACAATATAGACACCTAGCTAACCAGCAAAGAGGACGCCCGGCACGGGTTAACCGGGATATCGCCAGCGGGCGTATTTCGAGTCCGGATGGCCACCTGCCCAGTTACGGGGTGTCATATAATCCAGAGGATCCAACTCTACTGGAATTCGATGCACCCATACATCTGGTCGTTCCAAAGAGCCTGCTACAACCAGATATCCGGGACATATTAGAAGATAGGGGAACTGAAGAACACGCCTACTCTTGAAGGCATCTGACATATAAAAAATCGTGTGGAGAATAATTTTGTTGTTAGATTGAATAAATATGTTTTCTCACTTATGGATTTTGTTTTGTTTCTGGTGTTTTTGATAGAGTATTTTCGACCTAAAAGAGAAATTTTATCATAATATTCATCCGCGAAAGAGTAACAAGCTGTAAGGTTTAGATGAATTAACGCGAGAAACACTCATTCATTTAAGGATTGCTGAATATTTAATATTGTGATTGACCCCATGTTTACTATTATTAAGGAAATTCAGCTATGGACGCCATTCAAGGAATTGTAGTGGAGTTGAAGAAACTTCGCCGGGAAAATGATAACCTACATCAACAATGCCTTCAACTCAGCCGCGAACTCCAGCGGATCAAGGCTGCGTGGTCAGAGCCGTCTAGAGTAAAACGGCTAAGTTACGCACGAGGTCAGGAAAAGCCGAGCGAGCACGTCAGAAGCTACAAATACAACGCAAGGATTAAAATTACCTTGTTATGTAATTTAAATTGTACCGTGTTACAAATAAAAGTATTTTTCGTTTAATGTGGTTGTTTATAAATGAAACCTGTTGAGAATGAAAATAGTCCATATGAGGAATGAATGACAACCAACATAAGTAAAACAAGGAAAGTAAGGGACCTAAACGAGTAAGACGAGCACAGATCTTTCACCGGTAGCTCGCTGAACCAGCTGTAGACTGGGTCTTAGCAGTTTTGGAAACAAAGCTCACTTTTGACGATCACAGAACCATTGGTTACATTACCAACGTTGCTTAGCGAAAGGGTAACCAGTGGTAGGAACATAGTATTGTATGATCGGGGTCAGGGTCATAGTCACCACTAACCCCACAATAGTGATCACGGAGACGGGCATATGTGAACGCCGAATAGCGAGACGAGTTCAAAAATAATAATATACATTTAATGAGGGGTACCTAGAAATAGTTATAAAATGAATTACTTTCCTAATAGAAAACCCGACCCAATGGGAAATCTGGGCAACAATGAAACATTATAGACGTGTAGAGGGCTGAGAATTAAAGAAAGTCTAAGACAAAACCCACTTGTTTCATATTCTGGCAACAATAAACGAGAATGTGTAATGTGAAGATTGCACTGCTATCAAAAATGACCGAGGTGGAGCAATGTAGCAGCAGCCAAAGAAATTGTAATAAAGAAAATTATAATTACCCAATTTGAATAAATTTTTTGGAAAAAACCTAAAGATTTTCTAACATCCAATTACATTGCTACATTCAGAAAATTTAAATTAATAAAATTAATAAAATTTATCTGTAAAACTCTTTAAAATAATTTATTAAAAAAATAAGAAATAAAGTGATTTGTTTGTCTTAATCATATTTCAAGGTCAAATTAAAGTGGGCTTTTTGAAAATTCAAATCTGGTAAGATTTTATGAAATTAATTTTATTATCTGATTTATAAACATTTAAACAAAATTATAAAAGCGAATCCTATGAAAAGTGAATGATAATTAAAAAAAAATTCATTGAAATGTATTTGACAAATGTCAAAAGGTGCCATTTTATCACTTGCCAAAATGTTTTCCTGATTTGGATGGTGAAAATTATATTAATTACAAATTAAATTATGAATTGCCCCCCTCCGCTTCCGATTTGATGACGATTTATCCCCCATGCTAATTTATAATTTAGTGATTTCACTTTTGATTATGGGATGTGGATATTTTTGTTTTAATAATTCTTGATTTATTTCCCGTTTGTCTATATAATTGACTATTGCCGTGTGTCAGCCGACCCAATGTGGGGCAACGTGAACAAATATTTCCCCGCCCTCTAAATGGAAGGCATTATTTTGACATTGGGTCAACAGAATTTCCCATTGATGTATTTATTTACAGATTACACAATTTCATTGACAAATATCACAGACAACCGGTTAATATATATCAATGTCGGCGATGAGCTTCCAGTCGGACAGGTACTTACCCCCCTTGCCCCAGATAGATCTCAGTGAAATGACGCAAGATGAGATCGCCGATTTCGAGAAAGTAATGAACCGAATAGACGCTATCAACGAATTGGAAGCCAACAGAATCAGGTGAGATTATTATCATAAATAATAATAATAATTAATTTCATTATTTTTATTATTATTTTTATATTATTATTATTATTGTTATTATTATTATTATTATTATTATTATTATTATTATTATCATTATTATTATTATTATTATTACTATTATTATTATTATTATTATTATTATTATTATTATTATTATTATTATTATTATTATTATTATTATTATTATTATTATTATTATTAAAAGATAACGCCAATAAAAAACTTTTCGTACGATATATTTCGATAGCATAACTATCATCTTCAGGTACTCAAAACCAACTAAAAATATTCTGAATAAACATTTAATTTAAACAAATTATTTTTTATTAATTTAATTTTGTAATAAATAAATATTTATAAAATATATTCAAATAGCTTTTAATTAATTTAAAATTTCATTTATATTATAACTTTTTAAAAAAATTAATGTAATTTAAAATTTCAATTACTTTAATAATATTAAAAAAAAGTTGTTTTTTAAAAAACAATACATAAACATAATTTAACATACGTAAACTATTTAAAAAAATTCAAAACATTCGTAGTCACAGCACTTTGCACATTAATCTTTGGATCCAATGACCTTATCAACAATGCTTCACATATCACGCGTTCTCAATAATTATTAAAACTTTTCAACAAAATTCTAAAATCAGACATTCCTATTTCACTTTTACAGCCTTTATTGTGCTCACTAATATTGCTCAAACCCTTTAATCGACAATGCTCTAGAACTCGAGTACAGAGATGACGGGAAGTCTCTCCAATGTATGTGGCATTACACTCATTACATGTAAATTGATAAACGAGATCAGAACACAATCCAACCGGAGTTTTTGATTTATTAATAAACATATTGCGTACCTTACACGAATTAGAGACGATCTTATATTCTAAATTTCCCATTTAGAATTATTATTATTATAATTATTATTATTATTATTATTATTAATATTACCAAAAAATAAAAATATATAAATTTTATACCATCAAATAATTAAACACATAAAAATCAAGACAAAACTACGTAAGAACGGACATTCTAAGTCTATTTTTACAAAGTTTGATCTGTGAAACTGTTGATATGCTTAATGAGATTGATGAGATAAGTTAACCTGGCGTTGATCCGTTTAATTCTCTCGTGACCTCTCGTTTGACTACCAAGGGTTGTCATGAATTGAAATTGAATAGTATTGATAGCAATAATGGATGTTCAGCAATTATTTTGCCGTTTTCTGAGGGTTTTACATACTTTAGAAAAGCCATTTTGAAAAGCATTGAAAGTTTAAATTATTTTAATGTCTTGCAAAGGTCGTTTGAAATTGATATTATTATTGTTATTGTTATTGTTATTATTATTATTATTATTATTATTATTATTATTATTATTATTATTATTATTATTATTATTATTATTATTATTATTATTATTATTATTATTATTATTATTATTATTATTATTATTATTATTATTATTATTTTAAATGTATTTAATGGAGCCTGGGGACGTCAGAAAAATAATTAATTCGTACGAGGAATAGAATGGGAAATATAGCTGTGGGAATGATTAATTTGATAGGGTAATCTGGAAACCTCTCCTCATAAAACAAAGTCTGACATCAAGCTATGAAATTCTATATAAAAGAACTAATTGAGATTAGGAAAGCTAATTATATCGTAAGAGAACTGATCCGATCTTGTAGTAACTCGCCTCTCAGCAGCCGGGAAAATACGTGAAGAGGGGGGCAGATATTATAAAAGTCATTCAATTAATAAAGATAATGAAAACTGATAACTAAAGAATGCCGGCCTGCCAGAAATAGTTGCGGATGAACTATGAGGAGTGGACTATTAATGTTTATGGGGAATTTTAGTCATTGTTTTTCATAAGTGATCCTTGTAGATTATTCTCCCCCTCTGAACGATGAATTCTACATTGATGTGAGCTCAGTCGACAAGAAACGCAAGAGTTATGTAAATGAACTCCCTCGATCCACTTGATGGAAATCTAACATTTGCTTGCCTGCTGTCCGAATGCATGGCTCATTGCTCACATAGAATGTGGGCAATGTCATATTCAGTACCAGGCGTACTGCTCACATTAGCAATTCCCAGCTCAGTCGGGGTCTCCATTAGTCACAGAATTCCTGCTTGCTACAGCTACATGAAATAGTTTACAATAGATGTTGTTATGCTATGACGGATGAATAATTCCTTGCAGACATGGGACAGTGAGAATTTCCCTCTACAAATGACTGCTCTCTTATTTTTAGGAAATCATTGCTTCCTTCAATACTAGTAATTTTCAACGCGATTTTGATTATATTTTGAGGGGGGGGGGTTAATGAACCATGTCCATACACTTTGTGTCAAATAAAACTTTATAGGCTATTACAAGACAACATGTAGCATCCCCATCTCCACCTCATAATGCCTTCCATAGGTCAACCATATGATAATGTTCACTGCTCCTCCACCTCTTAAGCCACTTGGTGCACAAATTCGGAAAAGATATAAAACTATTAAAAATTAAAAATATACATTATACAATATTAATTCACTCGCTAAGTATTATTATTTTTTAATATTTTGTCTATTCATACCCCCTCCACCTTCATACGAACCTACTAACCTCATCGAACCCCACCAACCAAAAAATTCCATTCTTCATCGTATTCCCAGGAAAAGAATTAATCTAAACAAAGTACTTTTAGCGCTCAGTAAATATTTATTATCGCAATTATGTCAGTAACTATTATTTGTTTTTATTTTACACATTGAAATGTGATTTTATTGTAGTAAAACAAATAAAAATATATCGATTTTTACAAGAAAAGAAAGCGAAAATTGTAATAATGAAAAGCAATGCAATTTATTATTTATATTTCCTTGTCTGTTGTTGTGACATAATTAAAACAAAAAATACAATTTTAATTCAATAAAACAAATTAAAAGTTGATATTTGAGCACTAAATTTAGTGATTTATTTTAGACTTAATTAATTTAGTTTCATAATAATAATAATAATAATAATAATAATAATAATAATAATAATAATAATAATAATAATAATAATAATAATAATAATAATATTAATAATAATAATAATAATAATAATAATAATAATAATAATAATAATAATAATAATAATAATAATAATAATAATAATAATAATAATAATAATAATAATAATAATAATAATAATAATAATAATAATAATAATAATAATAATAATAATAATAATAATAATAATAATGTTGACTCCCCTGACTGGGTGGATAGACTACAACCCTATCCGTGGATTGCGCTTTCAATTAATCGATATAAATACGATAGAATAAATCAATGAGAAAACGATGTCTGTTTAAAATATTTATTAAGCTGAACAACAATTACAGATTATACAATAAATACAATGGGACAAAAACTATTGAGTTTGGGAGTTGACTATTAAAGAAAGATAAAAAGTCGATATTATATCGCCCTAAAGTATACAGTCGATCGGAACTACGTTTCCTGATCCACTGAGAAAATAGAGGGAAGAGAAGAGTGTTAATTATATTAATTTCCTTATCTCACGATAACTCACAAAATGATGAGCTATTGGAGAGTATTTAGGCATCGTATCGCCTGATTTTTGATCCTTTTTGAAATGCTTGATATATCCGAGGGATCTTTCAAGCGACCTTTTATCCAGTTGGATAAGATTCCTTTATTCAGTTAGTCTATATCAAGTTTGATAAGACAAACTAGTGTCAAAAATAATGAATTTCAACGCTGCTTAAACTCCAATCAAAATAAATTGATTTTTGGTTTTTCCGAATTGAAAAATTAATTCATATTTCTAGTCAATTGATTTAAGTAATTACTATTTTTAGTTATTACGTTATTTTTGGAAAAACCAAATTATAAATAATGATTATATATTAATTACTAATTATATAACCCCCAAGAAGTTTACGAAATGCCCTTCTATCCAAAATATGACGTTCAGAATCATTTTCATCCCACTTATTAATGAAGAGGTAGGTAAGTCTATTCGTCCAATAGGATCGCAGCCAGCAAAACTATATGGGCTTCCAAAAATCCATAAAGATGGTGTACCTATGAGACCAGTTTTGTCGATGGTTGGTACTGCCCAGTATAAAATAGCAAAGTTTTTAGACGGATTATTAAAACCGTTAATACGATCAGAGTTTGAATGTAAGGATATTTTTGAGTTTGTGTCTTGTAATGCACAGTTACAAAAACGAAGTATGAATGATGTTATGGTTTCGTTTGATGTTTGCAGTTTGTTTACGAATCTACCACTGGTTGATAAAATTGACTTATGCTGTGCGTTGTGGAATGAAAATGATTCTGAACTTCACATTTTGGAATTTCGTAAACTTCTTGAATTTGATACTTCAAATGTCAATTTTCTTTTTAATAATGAATGGTATCAACAAATAGATGGAGTTGCTATGAGTTTCTCTTTAGCACCAACGATGGCATCAATATTTTTGGCTAGTTTAGAAAAGAAAATTGCTTCTTTCCAATTTGAAAAACCCATTGTTTATAAAAGGTATGTGGATGATATTTTTTTTGTATTTGAAAACCAGAAACATGTAGAACCGTTTTTGCATTTTATGAACAGTTTACATAAGAAAATTGTATTCACATGTGAAACGGAGAGAAAGTCATCGATTGCGTTTTTAGATTTGTTAATTCAACGCAAAGATAAACAGTATGAGACACAGATTTATAGAAAACCAACTGATATTGGTCTTTATACTTCTCCAGAAAGCTTTTGTGAATTTAAGTATAAGAGAAATATGGTGAAAGGATTGATTCATGGGCTTTATCTTCTACTTTTGCTAATTCGGTAAAAAGTGTTGATAAATTGGTTGAGTTGTTGATAAAGAATGGGTATTCTAAATCATTTTTATGGTTGATGATAAAAGAGACTGTTGAAAAATTGATTAAAAATCATAAGGATCCTTGTTTTGGAAAGTCTGAGTGTAATTTGACAAATGAGTATGAATTGAGTGTTGATCTAAATAATAGTAAAAATGGATATAAAAAAATTGAGCCTAAATATGTGTTAGTATTGCCGTACTCTGAAGGTTTTACAAATTATAAAAGGAAACTAAGTTAACAGAGGGGAAATTTAGAGTATAAGATCGTCTCTAATTCGTGTAAGGTACGCAATATGTTTATTAATAAATCAAAAACTCCGGTTGGATTGTGTTCTGATCTCGTTTATCAATTTACATGTAATGGGTGTAATGCCACATACATTGGAGTGACTTCCCGTCATCTCTGTACTCGAGTTCTAGAGCATTGTCGATTGAAGGGTTTGAGCAATATTAGTGAGCACAATAAAGGTTGTAAAAGTGAAAAAGGAATGTCTGATTTTAGAATTTTGTTGAAAAGTTTTAATAATTATTGAGAACGCGTGATATGTGAAGCATTGCTGATAAGGTCACATGGATCCAAAATATTTTGAATGTTTTTAAATAGTTTAAGGATGTTAAATCATGTTTATGTATTGTTTTTTAAAAAATTATAATATAGATAAAAATTATAATATAGATAAAAATTATAATATTTATATAAATAATATTTTAAATTAGTTAAAAGTATTTGAATATTTTTTAAATGTTTATTTATTACAAAATTAAATTAATATAAAAAAAATAATTGGTTTAAATTAAAAGTTAATTCATAATATTTTTAGTTGGTTTTGTGTACCTGAAGATGACAGTTATGCTGTCGCAATATATCGTACGAAGAGTTTTTTATTGGCGTTATCTTTTAATTAAATCGTTGCCAAATCTATTTAATTATTTATTATTATTATTATTATTGTTATTATTATTATTATTATTATTATTATTATTATTATTATTATTATTATTATTATTATTATTATTATTATTATTATTATTATTATTATTATTATTATTATTATTATTATTATTATTATTATTATTATTATTATTATTATTATTATTATTATTATTATTATTATTAACCAAAGTGATAATCACTGAACGATTTTTGTGTTAACTTAACTAAAACTGAAACTGATTTGACTTCAATTTGATTTTTATTATTATTATTATTAATAATAATAATAATAATAATAATAATAATAATAATAATAATAATAATAATAATAATAATAATAACAAAACTAATAGTAATAGCAGCAACATCAGCAGCAGGAGCAGAAGCAGTAGTAATTATAAATAAAGTAAACCTGATATTTGTGATACCCACCCTATCACATATTAGGCCCCTTCTCCTGATATCTTACATCAACATTTATTCGGCTCTCTTTTGTCGGCGACCTCATTCAGTATCCAGTGAGTCGTTGCCCATTCCCACTTGATAAACCCGGTGGTTCTGCCAGAACATTTTGCCTGACCTGGAAGTAGTAAATCATGTCACCATATTTCTTTGTGGATATTGTTCTAGATTTCGCTACTTTGGTAATTGCTTTTCCATTTTTCGTCAAGTTGTAAATCTCGTCAATTTTTTTAATTTTTAAATTTCTATTCTTTTGTGGTATAAATTTTTTATTTCAATTAAAAATTATTTTTATTTTTTACAAACCTCAAACGAATCCTCTCACTGAAACTGCTTTCATTCTATTGCCTCTGACCAAAAGTCTAAAATAAATTTAGATAAAATCACCAAGAAAATTTTGGTATTTTCCTACAGTGAATTTCTTCTATAGGTGAATTTGTCTCGTCAAAACATTACAAAACATTTCCAAAAATAACAACATTTTTTTAAAAGGGTGATACGTTAGTAAACTGGGGGAGATTATTGCTGAAGGTGGCAGTAAATGTTCATGAATTCCAATAGACAACCAAGTGCGAATGGAGCAGGCCAACTGAACAGTGAAAGAGTGACGATTATTAAATATGAATTCATCCCCACAGGTTATAATAGAAATCATCCACACTAGGCGGCCTCAAATTGTGGCTGACTTGGAACATCACAGCTCCATTTCGCGCCTTTTTCATTATTTAAAAATATTTTTAATTTTTAAAACCCGAACAATTATAACACATTGGCTTGCCTTTTAGCAACTCACAGAATGGCCTTGTAGAGAAACCTTTTGGAGTTTCTATTTAGGTGCGATTTAATCACTGGAAATCTTTTATTTCCCGCTTGAATAATTTAACCGATAGGAGACAAATCAAGTAATAAAACAGTGAAATTGTCGAATTGAGAATAATCTTAGGATAATTAAAATATTAAGCAAGGATAAAAAACCAATTTTCCATGTTCCGTTATTGTAATGCTGGGTATGGATGTTGGAAACATGGGAGACGAGGTCATCTGTCAATTTGTGTGTCCACGTGTGTATGTTTGCCCCCCCACCCCCAATTCAACAGCAGCTGATAGTCATGGCCAGCTATGAAACGGGTCTCATTAATCTTGCCAAGAAATTAGAGTCCCTTCATCACGAACTCAATTTCCTAGAGCTCAAAACTAATGATGGCATTTATCCCTTCAATGGAATCGCGTGTTTGTCAGTCAGTGAATTCCCAAATTTTGCCTCCCATGCCAAAAGGACTCAATTCAAGCTTGATCGAGCTCACAACTAGCGACAGATAGAAACTTGGGTAACTCTGTCACGTCGAGCAATGAAAGAAAGCTAGTCTGACTTTGCCACTTGTTTGTAGTGAATTCCCAAGTCGGCATCCTAGCAAGAGGGAAAATTGGAGTCATGTGGAAATATTTCCCTTGTATTAGCAAACAATTGCGCCTAGTACCGGCTGGGACTTTGGTAAATATTGTAATGAGTTTGTATTTGCTAAGATAATAACTAAGTTAACTATAGAAATTTGTCGTTGTTTATCTTAAGTTCCTTCAATATATAATTTAAACAAGAGACGAAATTTAAAAGTCAAACTTATTTTCAATTTTCATCCATCTTATATTAGTGATGTTTTGGACCCCCATATTTATGTTCTATGGAAGACCATGTCCTTTTGATATGATGTAAGAAGCAAGTCTAAGGAATTTGTGTTATACAGAATAGTATTATTATTATTATTATTATTATTATTATTATTATTATTATTATTATTATTATTATTATTATTATTATTATTATTATTATTATTATTATTATTATTATTATTATTATTATTATTATTATTATTATTATTATTATTATTATTATTATTTTTATTATTTTTATTATTATTTTTATTATTATTATTATCATAATTATTATAAGATATTACTATAAGAGTTTATCATTCAGAAGACTCAAAACTTTGATAATTTCCCAGGAAAACGCAAAATTGTCGTCAGTCCATCCTAATAACAAAGCTCTAAAGAACCTCCTTTGCCATTCATGCGGCTCCTATTGTTTGTCCTCGAGAATCGCAATTGGAAAGTCGTCGACCCGGTCATCTATCCTTTGCAGGATCTGCCAACTTCCTGTCTGCCACTCGTGCTGGAGGTCAGTTGTGGATAAAAAATTGAAAATATGCCCAAGTTGTCATAAAAAAATGTGAGTTTTATTTTACAAAAGGAGATTGTCATTGATGCCGATCGGTGGGAGGAAATCCATCGGGAATTCCCTCAGCTAGTGTTGATAACCAAAATATTTCCTGTCCACCGGACTAATATCAATCGCCATTTTAGTTATGCTCTTATCTACAATTGTTATGGCTAATTCTACTTCGACTGTCATTTGTTTTTTGGGAATTCATTAACGGTATTATGCTCCTAGAGATTTCCCTTTATTAATGCTCCATTTTGGCTTCGAGACCCTAATGATGGGGTCGTTATCTCACATGGCTGAATACAGATAGCAAATTTATATATTTCAAGAAAAATAATTATAGGAAAAGTTTTTAATAATAGTACCAAGCACTGGAATCCGGGATAGGGTTTCCTATTTCAAGGCGTTGATTGGTCTAGAACTATATTTATCATGTAAATAGACAGGCCCCTCTAAGCCAAGTAGATTTGATCACTGACGTTAAGGTTGACTTAAATTTATATGTTTATTATAATATTTTATTCGAAATTCAATCCTGACCCCTCTTTAACTGATATAGGCTGACTAGATCGTTAATTCATAGATTTTGAGACAAGAATTAACTTTTTAATGTAAAACTATTCCTAATATGACTTTTTGTTCAAAATCCGACATCTTTCCAACAACAAAACCACCAGAAGTACCCTAAAATCGTGGTTTTTGAGCCCAGAATTGGCTTTTACGATCAAAATTAACCAAAAAATGATTTTGTTTGACTAAAATCAGACCATTTAATGAAATTTTTTATAAAAATGGCGATCAATTCATTAAAAAATTCAAAATTGAGACTTTGTTAAAACAAAAATGGCGACTTCATTTAAACAAAAAGTTATCGATGATGCAATTTGGAACAGCGTGATCTATGACGTATTATGGTCTTGACTAACATGCTCCATAACATAATATGACCTTGATTTATGACGCATTAATATACCCAATTATGTAACAACTCATGGCACATACAATCACGAGGATGACATAACCATCACATAACCATGTATATTGTGTAAACCTTATGGTTACATAATGACATGTGTGATTATGTCACAATTGTTGGTCCGAGCTTTGTGTAATACATACCCCTTCCCCCTTGGTTCTAACCTGACATAGTATACTACTTACATCACTATTATCTTCCGTATATTATTTGAAACATGTTATGATTGCAGACTAATGATGAGGATAATTTTCTTGAAATTTATTTAGTTTGTTTGACGTTCTAGTGTTAATATAATAATAATTGTTTCATTTCATCTCGAACGTTTTCTTTTTCTGTTGTAGTTGTAAAACTGTAACCTCGTTCTGTCAGAAGTTCCATTAAATAATCGGTCAAATCTCTTCCAGCCCAAACCATTCTGCAAATTGTATGAGGCAGTGCAGAGCCAGCCGTACACCCAGGCGCATCAAAAGAGAGAACTGATTGTATATAATTTATTCTGACTGTATCGAAGAACATTTATTCACCATTCTTTAACGAAGTTGTGTTGGTACGAACAATAGATTTAAATTAACCAAAGCCATTTACATCACAGCGTTCATTGTCATCATTAATAAATCCTTATCCATTTGTCAAGTTAAACTATTTTATGTGTTCAATAACTTGTGGTTGCCCCCATCATTAATATTTTTATAAAAGAAATAAAATAAATTCAAAACGAAAATTATATTAAAAATTCCAAATCGAAACAAAGAATTCTAAATTGCACCAATTCAAAATGTCATAAAAATCAAAATGTATTTATCAAATTCAAAAAGTAACAAATTTCCTACCGTTAAAACCCCAATTTCCTCAGTCACAATGATTACATGAAAATTCCAATAATTAAATCGACGACAACCAAATTCCACCAAAGAATCTCGATCAGAATAATTAGCAAAAGCCACTAAATAAAAATGATCACAAACCAATCTAAAAAACTTGCTTCAATGCTTCAAGGCTATTCATTCTTTATGGAAATCTTGAAGGCAATTTCAGGAAAAAAAGCTCAATGAGAGCTCCTCTTCCTTGAAATTAGAATCAGTCAGGCTCGCATCTTTTATGAATCGAACAGAATTTTATTCAATCGTCAATAAACTTTGTCACTAGTCATATTAAGAACCTTGACTTTAAATTATCATCCAATTCTAAAATCATTTTAAGTTCTCATGAGGTTATTGCCTCCAGAATAAAAATTTAACTTTTAACACTTGCATTTTATTTCAAATAGAAAAAATATTCACTCGAAGTAACCAAAGATCAAACGTAACCTGAAGGTTACGAGCTCTCAACATCTCAACTAGTATTTAGGAAAATTTAGCAAACATAAGTTTAATATTTAAAACAGTTAAAAAAATGACAGCCAGAAAGTTTTAAGGGTTTTAATTGTTTAATTACACAATAATAACTCTTTGTGACATTTAGAGTCCTAGACGCCAAAACCGGAAACTGGTTCCATCAGCAAATGAAAAAGCGGCTCTCAGTTGACCAATCGTCAGAATACTCAAGGATCTCCCCAAACCCCGTCAAAGAAATTACTCAAAGCCATTCACCAAAAAGAAAACTCCTCCATCGACTTCGAAGTGAGAAATAATATAAAAAATCTTAGAATTAACAAGTTGGTTATTTCAAGGCTACAATTCAGTTCATGAAGAGTTGGACGAGATGGAAAATATCCTCACGATTCATTCGCCGGCCTCCAACTGGAAATTTCAGATTTCAGATCAGCCAGAATACTCCCAGAAACGGACTGAACACAGCCCATCGTTTTACATCAATTCAGGTCAGTCTCATTACCTCTCTTACAAATTCATATAAATTATTATACTCCTTCGGAGAAAGAGGTAACTAACTATAACTGGGCTAAGAAATTACCAAATCACGTTACCATGTTCACAATACATGTAATAATAATAATAATAATAATAATAATAATAATAATAATAATAATAATAATAATAATAATAATAATAATAATAATAATAATAATAATAATAATAATAATAATAATAATAGTAATAATAATAATAATAATAATAATAATAATAATAATAATAATAATAATAATAATAATAATAATAATAATAATAATAATAATAATAATAATAATAATAATAATAATAATAATAATAATAATAATAATAATAATAATAATAATAATGAAAACTTTGTTTCAATAAATATATATGTTGAAAACAGATCAGTGGAAAAAAGATCAATGGAAAAAAAAGAAGCAGTGTTGCTACATTTTGTTTATGAGTGATCAGGACCTATTTTAGGTCGAAATATTTAAAATTTAATCTTATGAATAAATTTTGCGGCATTGTTATTTAATAATATTATATTCATATAAATGATTCGGTATCAAAAACAGACAAAACAGATTTTAAAGTTTAATTAAAAAAATAATACTAATAATAATAAAATTAATAATAAAGTTAGTAATGATTGAAGAATAGTCATCTATATAGATCTAACGGATAACACTCAATCCTTTAGTGTACCATATAACTCCTGCTGCTTGGGATACAAAACGGTGTTATATAAACACTGAGTGCACATCCTCATACAAGAATTGCACACCCCCACAGACTAAATAAAAGAAAATCCCAGAAAATAATAATTATTATTAAAAAAGATTTATATTTATATTTTTTGCATTTATATTTTTCATGCTCATTCAGAACTGGAATCAGAGGAGGAGGTATGAATAAATGTTGTGATGAGTGATGCTGTCGTCTGTCATGTCTACTTCTAGTCTTTTTCATTTTTATACAGTCTCATGTTGAAGACTTCGTCGTTCAATTAGTTGGATATATCTCCTGTGATCCACTTTGTGATTAGCATGTTTCAGTAACCCAGTCGACCATGCCCATGCCATCTTGATACAAGAATTGGCAAGTTTCCAATATGCTGTTGCTCTTTCTGTCTCGCTCTTTATATTTGAATATTTTTATTTTTTCTCTTAAATATAATATAATTTTTTAAAACAATTATTATTATTAAAAATAAAATAATAATAATGACATTAAATTTATATTTTTTAATAAATAAAAATTTAATGTCATGTGAAAATAAAAGAAGTTCGTATAATAATAATCTTAATATCAGACAAGTAAATAATAAAATAAGCCATTGCTACAAATTATTTATTAAATTGATGAAAAAACGTTGCAGTGAGGGTTTATTATATTATTTACTTGTATGATATATTAATTTATGCTGCTACCAAGGAATCACCGTTTTATAATAATCATAATAATAATAATAATAATAATAATAATAATAATAATAATAATAATAATAATAATAATAATAATAATAATAATAATAATAATAATAATAATAGTAATAATAATAATAATATAATAATAATAATAATAATAATAATAATAATAATAATAATAATAATAATAATAATAATAATAATAATAATAATAATAATAATAATAATAATAATAATAATAATAATAATAATAATAATAATAATAGTAATAATAATAATAATAATAATAATAATAGTAATAATAATAATAATAGTAATAATAATAATAATATAATAATAATAATAATAATAATAATAATAATAATAATAATAATAATAATAATAATAATAATAATAATAATAATAATAATAATAATAAATCCGATAAATAATCTGGTAAATGCATTAAATCCCAAATGGGAAATCCAGTCACTAAATATTTGGAGTTTAGGGGGCCGTCACTGTTTCAGGGCGTCAAATATCTAATAATTTACCTAAAATTTCATTTTTACAAGTTTCTCTCCATTTCAAGTGGTAATATGCTGTGAATAATTTGTCCTCGAACATTAGGGAAACCTGTTTCAGGTGTCATCCAGTCGAGTACAAATAAAAAATATTTCGATATTTTCGGCCGGAAAATGGGAAATATTTCCTGTTTGAAGCAATTTCTGACCGGTGCTTTAATTAAATGCTAATAACCTTTGATCATTCAATTTTGCTATGAGAGATAGGAATAATTTGGTAGGGGGAGGGGTTTGCGTTGATGCATTGAGTTTCAAGGACAATCAGTGAGAACAAGAGGACTCGTGTCCTATGAAGGCAAGAATGAAATTGAATGCAACTCCAAAATAAACGCTAATTTATCTATAATATCTGGACAGCAAGACATAATAAATTAATTAGATTAATTAATCTGTCGATGTTAGACTAGAAATAATTAGAATATTCTTCAGTTTGAAAAAAAGTTAGAAGGATAAGTCATTACCACTTGCAACCAAGCTAAGCAGGATAATGATATTCATGAGTGACTTTCCCAATCGGAGGGTCATATCACCTAGAGACTCTCCAATTTATATTGGTAGTCCACACTGTAGGTCACTGGATATTTTGATGTGAAGCGGTTCTATTTGCCTCCTAGACAGCATGATAGACCGAACATATTAAGTGGGCAAAAGAGAAAAAGCAGAGATAAGTAGCCAACTACCCAAACACTAAGTAATACAAATTAAACATGTTTTCCTATTTTATATTTTTCCCCCAAAAGTTACAAATTCAGTCTAAATATTTGTGCTGGATTGAATTTATAATTTTTCCCGGTTCTAAATTCTTTTGAATGCAATTTGGATGAATAATTTAAACAATTCTTGTTGGATATTTGATTCGCTTTATTATTTGTAATTCATCCTTTATTATTATTATTATTATTATTATTATTATTATTATTCAATTTTATTAATTAATGATTATTATAAAAAATGAAAACTACAAATAATCGTAATATATTTGAAAGAAATGATCATCATCAGTCTGCCATCTCAGTCAGTGTTGATGATATTAAATTCGGAAATTAATTATGATGTAATACTTATGATTTAATGAATTAGTTCAATAATCTCAATAAATTCGTTTCTGATTGAATATTGAATCTAGGGCGTTTGACACTGATTAGGATGACAGACCGATGATTGGAATGATTGGTTTGGAATTATTTCGATTATTTCGCCTTCTCTTTTATTTATTAAAAATGTGCCTTAGTTTTATTATTATTATTATTATTATTGGTGGGTTACAGGGTTTCAAATCTTGCCTATCTTCCTTGTGACCCTAGTAACGCCATACAAAATGATACTAACCCACTTGGCACCCGTTGCTAAGCAACGTTGGAAATGTGTTCAAGTGGTGGATTGTCCGCAAAAATTGAATACCATTGGCTAGTACTGTAATTGCTCGGACAAACCTCGGGTTCACGAGCTGTCGATAGAAGACCTATGCTCGCTTTGCTCTGTCCCTCATAAATAATTGTTCATGGTTAGTGCTTAATTGCCTGTGGAAAACTGAGACGTAATGGGGTTACTTATGACCGTGCGGGTATGCAATTTCAAAAGAAAACGACTCAACTAAGGCTAAACTACTCTATTAAATCAAATCACATGATAAATATCTATGGTTTGGCATTCTGAAGTTGCGCTACTCGACGTCGGGCACGCTCCTTACGTCCCGGTCGACGATTGTTGGTGGCGATGGGTTGCTCTGCTGTCTTGACTGCTGGTTGCGGCATTTGAGTTGGGGCGAAGATGAGCGGGTAGGTGACCGCTTCACCTTCTCGGCATACAGCTAGTGCGACTTCTAGCCCCCGAACCTGCGTTCGCAAACTCCGATTGAGCTGGCGTTCTTCGGCCCAGCCTTTTTGAGCTGCGGTGAGTCGTTGGTATAGGACTTTGGTTCGTTTAGGATCTAAGCACGTCGCTTTGATCTGCTGCATTTCACGGGTTAGTTGCAGGACTTGACTAAGTAATTCGGCATTCGCCTGCCTCGCGCGATCTAACTCCGACTGCAGGATCCGTAGAGAAGCCATTTGCTGAGATTAAATGGATTTTTACTCGTCAATTTATAGTTGGCCTAATGTTTAAAAATCTTTCAAACAACTCAACATTCGTTTTCAGCTATATGCGAAAAGAAATTCACACGGTTCTAATTTTTATTGCTATTTAATCACTATAATGTCTCGTTCGTCGGTTTATTCATCCGGGCAGAATCTTTCTAGGCTTCTTTTGAGAGCCTCTACTGTGTATGGACGCCTAGTGTCCCGAACCGGACGAGGTGGATGGGCGACGGCGATCCGCCCAGCAAGGATGTCATCCAGTACATTTGCACGGTACATCCTTGCCTTGACGACTTGTAAGTCCACCTGCTCCTGCACCCGCTCCCAATGGGTGAGGAGGTCCTGCGCATTTGCAAAGATTTCAGCGGCTGGGTATTCTTGTTTCACTGGTTCGAGAGGGTCGTTACTCGGATTCCGTGCTTTCCGAGGGATAGAATAAGGCCACTGTGACCGGGGTCTTTCTATTGCGTCGGTGGTTCGTAACAGCATTCTTGAGCGTCTCTTCCCCGTTGACTGAGCGGTGATCTGATTTGTGGACATGTTCTGCAACAATTGAGATTTAAGCTATGAATAATAATAGTGTGGGGAATAGGGTCTTTACTATATTAGTTAAAGCGAGTTTAGGTGGGTCAAGATTTGGTGCATTTAGCGACTAACATTGAGGTTTTCCTAGACTCGACTTATCTGCAATGAATAAACCAGCATACGAAACATTTTAGTGTAAAGAAGGGTCAACTATTCTGTGAGATTCATAAGATTATCATTTAAGTAATGGCTGTCAAGTGAGAGAAGAAAAAAATAATTAATTTTACAGCTTGAAATTTGTATACTATTGTTAATCTTAATATGTTTCTAATTGAAGTTTTTCAGGACCCTGATGGTTTTATAATTTTTGAATTTATTTCGAGTGGTTTTAGAATTTTGAATTTAATTCGAGAAAACAAATTGCTAAAATTGACTTGAGCTTAAAATAGATTTCAAAACTGGTCACTTCTGTGTTTATTTTATCGACCGGACGGGCGTGCATTAACTAATTAATTCTAGACGTTAATTGAGCCGCCTAACGAATTCCATCGTCTCGGAATTTTTACTTATCACGTTTCACAATTAGTATGATTATGAACATAATTGTCATTTGTTCTTGTCGCAATATTGGGGCTACCTCTGCCTTGGATTTTATCGACATTCCTCGACTGGACCTTTTCTAATATTATTGAACTTTGGAAAGCGACGGTGTTGTGAATAAAACGATTTTTCGTGGTGAACATGGATTTTTGTTATTTTCAAATTTGGATCTTATGCTACGTCGGATTAACTTTGATTTTATGGAAACTCCCTGTCTAATTTCGCAATCAATTTGTCTAAAACATGATTCGGATTTATTGGTCAATTTCAAATCTTTGCGCAACTACAACATAATCCTAACTTGTCGAACACTATCTAATTAATGTTACAATTTTTATTGTTAATTCGAATTGATGGTTTTCCTTTATTCCACTACACTATTGGAGTTTAATTATTGATCGTAGCTTTTATTTATCTCACCGGCATGATCTTGATTTGGGGTGAATCCTATAACCTAGTGGGTACGATTTTTATTTCCTATAATTGTTAATCGTAGCAGAGTTAACCAATAAAATTTGATTTTTGTCTCAGTTTACTTACTTTATCAACAAAATTTTATCTGCTTCAATCGAAAATTTTATCTAATTTTTTTTTTTCTTATAAACAAGATTTTATTCTTTATTAAACTTTGCCAATTTTTTGTTACAATTAATATTTTCTTTTATATCATGTTAAATCGCTTTACCGTTGAGATTCTATTTCATGTTAACCATAAATTTTTTAAATTCATTTTATTCCTTATTAATCATAATTTCATTAAATTCATTTTTCGTAATTTCATTTTATTTCATACTAATCATAACTTTATCTGATTTCTTTCATCTCCTATTGATCAGAACTCTATTGAATTCATTTTTATCTTTAGTAAATTTCTTTCATTTCCTGTCAATCATAACCTTATTCGTTTTATTTCATATGGATCATAACTCTATTGAATTCATTTTATCAATCATGACTTCATTAAATTCATTTTGTTTCATCTTAATCTTAACTTTATTCGTTTTATTTCATCATAACTTTATTAAATTTACATTACTTCTATTAACCATATCTTTATTAAATTCATTTTATTTCTATTAATCGTATCGTTATTACACTCATTTTATGGCATTGACACGGAAGTGGTTATATCAGCAATTTCAATTTACGTTACCCCCGTACCCTTTTCCTTTAATTGATCTTAAGGCATAGTATGTTTATATTATAGTTATTGAGTGCCCACTGGACTACTCGGTGTGGTGATTTTAAGCCGTTTGTATGATAATTTTAGGTCGATTTTACAGAATTGAGAAACGAGGAAGCAGCCAGAGACTTCTTCCTTATTTCTCGCTTCAGCTATAGGGATAAATATTTACGATCCGACCGCTGCGTTGCGCACGCTGAGTCTTCACGGGTGCATATCATTGGCGATCTTCCACGCACTTACATGCATCTACACTATGTTGATTTTACTAACTTGCGTGATGTGTCGGCTGTGGGCCGGAAAAATTTCGATAGTTAAATTTTATAATTTATAAAAACATATAAATATATATTAATAAATTTTATTAATCATGAAACAAATAAGTTACCCATTAACCATTCCAAAATCATCAACCATGAAATAAGCATAAAATAGCATAACAGCATAAATACCTCTCCTCCCACATCGACGCCGAGCAGAGCTCCATTGAGATGCAAGGTCGTGATGTGGAAAGAGGGTTCCAATGTAAATGATTCTCACCTAAATAAAAATTTTGAAAATAGATTTGATGTAGTTCACAATAATTGAAAAGTAGTTGAAGATTTTCTAAATTAGTTTTAAAGATTTAACGCTTTTCACAACGATTCTTTGTTCTCAAGAAAAATGGTGTGTTTAAATGTGAAAATGGATCAGTATTTATACCTAATTGTGTGACGTGTAAAATTTGATGCAGTAAAACAAAATTCGACCTTGTTCTTTTCCAGCAAATTCTATTTTTTAATTTTTATATTTCTTGATTTATTTTTATAATTTTTTATTTAAAATTTTTATTGAATTATTGCTAATTCAATTTTTCCATTTAAATTCCACTTTAATGAACTTTAATTGATTTTTCTAATTTCGTCGAATTTGTCGTGTTTTCTTGTTGTATTTGTGTAGGTATCGTGCGGATCTTGATGCATTTTGTTATTATTTTATTTTATTTTTATGTTTCTTAATTTTATATTTAATTCTTTTATTTCTCAGATTTTATCGGGTTTACTTGGTGTTTTTCAGGTTTATTTTAAATTGCGTGTTGTATCTGCGTGTGTTTTTCTGATCCATTTAAACATTTTGAAGGCCGTTTACGTTCTGGCCCAACATTATTATTATTATTATTATTATTATTATTATTAATTATTAAATTTATATTTATTAAAAATTTAAACATGACATTCATTTAATGTAAATTAAGAATCCTAAAATGAAGCTTCATGATAAATAAAGGGTATGGACAAGCAGGTAAACATGGACCAAGAAGGGAATGTGGGTAAATAATTTAATGAGATAAAAATGAGGAAGAAAAATTATTCCCTAAACATAAAAGTAAAACAAATTGTTACCGGCATCAATTACGAGATTCCATATCTGTGATATTCTGATTCTGGAAACGGATGGGGAGTGATCTATGCGAGTGAGATGCTTAACGTGTTCCCGCAAATAAAAGCCAAAATTAATCATCCGTGATCGCTTTTGCAATTAATCAGAATTAAAACAAAATTAAGATTTTATCAGTGGAAATTCCCTGGGAGAAGGATGTAAGGGATAAATATGTACCCGACAACCAGAACTGCATTTCCCCTCTGCCTATTCAAATATTTATAGCTCATCGTTTTGTGGGAATCAGATGCCTGATTTAAACAAAATATCATTTAAAATAAATTGCTAAGCTTGAATCAATTTCCGGCTGTAATGCAGATATTTCAACTTCCTTTCAATATGGAGGGATATGTCAAACGCCAAGTCAAACATACGCGTCAAACGCTAAATTAGAAGGCTACTAATTCGACGGCTATCCTTATGGCTATCTTAGCGCATGTGATGGCGGATAAGGAATTCTTTAATTATTCATTTCCTCTTTAGCAAGAGCTCAATTGTGTTTACGCCCGTCCATTGTTTCAACTGTATTGGGACAAATTGACAACCAAATATTGAATTACCCGCAAAACTCACCCTATTTATTGAGTTACACAATAGATGTTTCATTTCCTTTACAGATTGGGAGGAGTCGGGCGGCGGTGGTGGTGATATCGTTCTATTGAAATCTTCTTGACAGCTCGCCCATAGTTAGAGTGTCGACTAATTGCCCGTGAAACAAATATCCCAATTATATCCACCCATTTCTACAATGGGACATTTATCCACTTATCACCGCCTTTGGAGTAAACAATGAAAAATGAATGGGAATACATTTGTTTACATGTCTCGAGTGGTGGGGTCCCTACGAAAGGACTATTTCACTATCTATCTCTAGTTTTCATGAAGCTCATTCATTATGAGGCAAATTTTGACATAAATGTTTAATGATAATTAATAAATGCTCAATGAAATTTTATACTTTCTTTATTGATACATTTATTATAAAGAAACTTCATGTTCCCATGAAACTGGTGACCTGAGACCTAACGAATTGATATATACTAAGGAGCATACTTGCCCTAACCCTCACTTCTAAATGCCCTTCACTCAAGCTAATACTATAAAAGGTCAATTGAAATAAACAAACAAAATCCCAACATCAAAAACAACGTTCGGTGTCAAAGAGAAATAACAAAAAAAAATAGTCTGGGAATATTGTCAAAATCGCGGCCAGTCACCCGCAAACCTGTAAGTGATTCTCATAATGTGATAAATGCGCTCTGTTCTCGTTATGAATAATAGATGTCATTCACAGCTTTTCGCGTAATCACTGAAAAGACGACAGCAATTATTTTTTTATTCAAGGTCAGCAAAAATATCGCCTTACGCAGCACTGAATATCATTTGCGTTGGGATATGAATTTTTCATTTACTACTCCTCTGCCACTTTCTGGCCGTCTTGCTTTCTGATGAAGGCGCTTTAGGTACATTGATAAGGGAAATTATTTTATATTTAATATATCATTAAAATTAAAAATTAAATTGTTTCATAAAATTAATGATAATAATAATAATAATTAAATGACATTATTTAAAAAATATATTTCACAATGAATCAGTAAACATCAAATATTTTGTAACAATAATGTCATTTGAGAATGAAAAGAAATTTTTATATTAATATATAATAATAATTATAATTATAATAAATCAAGATTAAATAAATAACTATGTAAGGCAATTGACGTATAATAATAATAATAATAGATATTTATTTAAATAATTCCGCTATGGACAAAAGAAAGGATTTTATAATAATAATAATAATAATAATAATAATAATAATAATAATAATTATAATAATAATAATAATAATAATAATAATAATAATAACAATAATAATAATAATAATAATAATAATAATAATAGTAATAATAATAATAATAATAATAATAATAATAATAATAATAATAATAATAATAATAATAATAATAATAATAATAATAATAATAATAATAATAATAATGAAATAGGTAAAATTAGATCTCAGCGATGATGTTGTGAATAGTAATAAAAATTATTACCGACCCCTGTCACACATATCTAGTCAGCCTCTAAAATCTTGTTCCAATGGTAGTCCGATCCCAGTTGAGGATCACACCACAGATGTATGCAAATCAGTCCATGATGCAAATTCGATACAGAATCCAAGTTTCTCACCCGGGGGAGAAGTTCTAATCGAGCTAGATTTCAATTTCCGTATGTCCCAATTCATCATAATCCTCCGTCAGTGTAAAAATCTGCCGCAAATTGATACGATTAATAGTATAATCTGCCCGTGAGTCTTTTAATTCTGTTATTTCTCCCTCAAATATGATTTTATCATAGATATCTCTTTGTTCTTCTACTTCCCGATAGATCGAAAAAGAGTAGAAGGACGACAAGTGTTAAAAAGAATTGTTTTTGTCCAATTTTCGACCAAATATTTAAAGTGAGAATATCATTTATATTATTATTATTATTCTATTTAAAATTAAACATTATTCACAGCAATCAATAAAATATATTAAAAGTTGTTTCCTTCTACCCAAAAATAACTTTTAAAAACATAACATTGATGATTACATTTAAAACAATAATTACAATCCACTCACTCTCAAGTCACCATCTAAAATATTTAAAAACATTCATAATGCAGTGTTCACAGCATTTTGCACATTAATTTACAGGTTTAATAATATTACCAATAACGCTTCATATATCGCACATTTTTAATAATTATTTTTAAAAATCGCATTTACTCTCAATACTCACCAATATTGCTCAACCCTTTGGTCGATAATGTTCAAGAGCTTGAGTACAGAGATGACGGGAAGCCTCTCCAATATTTTAGCATTTAATCAACGATATTATTATTATTATTATTATTATTATTATTATTATTATTATTATTATTATTATTATTATTATTATTATTATTATTATTATTATTATTATTAGTATTATTATTATTAATATTATTATTATTGTTACAATAATTTTATGAAATGATGAGAACTATCCCTATCAAGAAAGACCGTGTAGTTATTTAGTTAATTTATTCATTCCATTCCGGATTTGAGTAAATATTGACAAGCAAATAGCGTGTGATGGGGGGTGCTGGGGTCCCTTGCCTCCAGTAATGTAGGCCAGAATTCGCATGTGTTTTACAAACATTCTACATCATAGTCCCACAAAATTTAAGCGGATTTCATTCATAAAATTCCCCACCAAATCACTATTTGCCTGTGACAAATTTTTTGCAAGAGAAATGACGAATCTGAAAATAATTCCCATTCATTGCATTCAAACAAACGATAAAATACAAATAATTTCATTATATTACAGAATGAACAATAGCTTATGTTGTTGAATAGGAACAATACCTGTATTATTTCCCAATTATGTAATGTTACGTGGGCTTGGAAAATATGCAGCTTTTTCTCTGGGTAGGATAGGGGACACATGCTGTACAAGCAAATATAATCTTTTTCACCCAGAAAGGTTTATTCGCCTGACTTTCCGCAATGACTATGACCTATGACGTGGTTAAAATGCTTTTTTGCACAAGGTCATTGAACTTCCTTTCATTGTTTGTAAAAGTACTCTCAATTTATACAACTATTTCAAATTTTCCATTTTATAATTATAATTATTATAATTATCATTATTATTAATATAATTATTATTATTATTATTATTATTTTTATTATTTATTTTTAATTATTATTATTATTATTATTATTACTATTATTATTATTATTATTATTATTATTATTATTATTATTATTATTATTATTATTATTATTATTATTATTATTATTATTATTATCATTATTATTGTTATGATAAGATTAATGGGGAACAAAGTTAAAGACATCCAGGAAAAAGTAAATTTATCATTAGGAACAGGGAAATCATAAAAAATTCACATTACAAATCCTATGAATCTATATTGTACGCGCGGTGTTGTCATGGTTAAGTGTACTTGAATATACTAAAAGACATTTTGTTTCTATGACTACAGTTGCATATTTTTCATTTCATGCTCGAGCTGCTAGTTTTGTTTTAATTGCATCGCGATATACCTGAAAATGGTCCTTAACGAGGAATCAGTGAGAGAAGGAGAAAACGAGAATTTTCTGAAGAAAATCTCTGATTTATCAACGAAATCTAGAGTTGGAATAAATGGTGGTCAGCTGCATCCATCTGTAAATACTGATTGATCGGATCGCGTTAATGCTCTTATGAGATCCATTTTGTAGAAATTATAACCACAGTATGAAATTAGGTAACTTGCCACAGGATGATATTCAAATTTGGGTAACCTTAATTTCTATGATCGAACCTTATTAGGTTTAGACAGAAAATTTATAAACGTGTGCTAATTGCAAAATGGATTTCAAATTCAATTTGTTAAAGCAGACTTTTTACAGGTCACATGAGTGATTATTAGTGTGTTTGAATATATTCGGTTGCGCTAGATATCCGTTATAGTTTTGTTGAGTTATAATTTTATTTGGTTTGGTAAAGCTGTTTGCTCTGACTCCATGTGCTCTTTAAATGATACTAGAATAACTCAACACAGTAAAACATCTATTCGATACCAATAATTTCACAACGATTCGAATGTTACTTTTACAAAAATGGCAGGAAGCCGCCTTTTCAATTAACTACTAAAATATCCTTGACAAGTCTGACTAGTTCTTTTTCAATCTCACGAATCTTTTTAACTTTTCTGTTACTCACAATTTTTCAAAATTATTTGTGTCCCCGTTGTTGATTTGAGACTCCTTTATATCGGAAATCTCTCCTCAAACATCTAATCTGATTTATGGCAATTTACATTGGACGTCCGGGGAACTAGTTAAACAATTTACTTTCATCTTTTGGCCGATTCGGCCGTTCCCCGGAAGAAGACTGCGAAATAAATCACATTATTGGATAATTAGTTCCCTTCGTAATTAAATTTATCCAATTCGAAGAATTTCTCCCTAATTTAATTTATTTGTTTTCGTCATTTTAATTAATTAATTTGTATTTTTTAATAACTTTTTCTAGGGATCCCAAATTAATAAAAACTTTAAAATAAAATTATTATAATATTTTTTTAGTAATTTTTATTTTGAAAATACATATAGTCCTCGATTTACATGGTTTCGGTTAAACACGGTTGAAGAAATGCGGAAAACTGCAATTAATAATACAATAATTTTCGGTTTAACTTGGTCACAAAATTTTTGAAAAAAAATTAAAACAAAATTAGAATTTAAAAAACTAAAAATATACACAAGTTTTAATCTCAGTAGGCAATTAATTTCATTTTTATCTAAGTAAAGTAATATATATCATCAATACGGATTTATATTTTAATCTCATTTGAAAATTTAGAATATTTTAATCTAAGTAAGCTTATACACCTAGCCCTCGATTAACACGGTTTCGATATACACGGCATTTTTGAGGAACCAATCTACTGTGTAAATCGAGGGCTAAGTGTAGTCCAAATGTTTAAAATGATTTATTATTTAAATTAAATTAATAAAAATATTTATTTTAAAAACAATAAAATTTGTGTTTTTTTATAAATAATCTGCAATATACATAGATTTTACTATCATGTGTAAAGATGGCTAGGAAATCATCGAATTATATAATAAAATGTGTGTTTGAATGGCACTTTCTTACAATTAAATCTTTTCTATATTTACTTAATTATAGTAAAACCTCCATATAACAGACTAATTTGGGGAGGGGTGTCAGTTAAAGCCGAAAGTCCGTGTGGTGAACTAATTAACGACCAAAACCCATCCGATGGAAATATCTTTCGCAAATTTATATAAAAAGCATCAAAATAGTGTAGACAGTTTTAAAAGTACAGAAGACTATACAGCTGATTGTGAAACATAAGATTTTATGAGCGACGGCCAGGAAGAAATAAGATTTCCACCCCAATGAAAAAAATCATCAAATTATCAAGATTCTTATGAGACTCTTAAAAGTGATTTTTCTCGGCTATTAAATGATGAAAAATCTAATTCTGGGCATAGAAATCGAAATGTTTTTTAAAAAAAAATAAATGTATTGTTTAAAAAAGTTATAAAAACCAGATTGTTTAAAAAATGTAAAAACAAAACTGTCAACAATTTTAAAGAATATGTTTTTGTTTTAGTATTGACATGTAAATTTAGTACAAATAAAATTTGAATTGTGTTAAATAAACTTTTTGTTTTATAATAACCTTTTACGTCTCAATTAATTTAAATGAGCGATTTGAAAGAAGATAATAAAAGTATTGTGGAAATAGTGGTAATAGTTGTAATTTTAATTTAATGAAAGATAATGATCGAAAAAAATCACACAAATGTGACAGTCTTACCCAATTTTCAGTAAGATCAAATCGTCGCCAACAAGTTCAGGCTCCAACGCCAACTTCATCCAATCAACAAGGGAACAATTTTTGCGGCCCAGTAAATATTATTTCGGAAAAAGACTTAATAGCACCTGCCTTAAATTGCACTTCTTGTCGAAATATCATTACTGATATTGAATCAATGAAATTCGAAGGAAATAACGTTTTCATCAATGAACTTTGCTGGAAACTTTGGATTAAAAAAATGGTTGATTCTGACAAATTTAAAATTAGAGATTTAGTATCACAGGCATCAAAACGATATTTACTCTATCGTGTATGCGCCACTTGTAATGATCGATTGATCACAAAGGTCATACTTATGCTCGAAGAACTATGGATGAATTTGAATTTGGAATTTTGCTTTACGATAATATAGGCGCATATAATCATCATATGGCATTTCTCAGAGAGACTAAACAAAGTAATGAAAGTTCCACCAGAAACGGAATTCCCACGACCACTAAAGTCCGTTATATAAAAATAGGTTTAAAATAAAAATTAAATAAAAAATGCAAACAAAATGCTGTATAACTGCCTATGGACATTGGCGTACGCAGGAGTTGAGGGATTAGGGGATAAATCCCCCGAAATTTCAAAAGGAACAAAAATTAAAAACTATTGAAAATTGTGTTAAATAAAATTAAAACATATTGTAAACTTTAATTTTATTTCACTCTAGGAAGGTAAAATTTTGTTATTTACCCGTAATTTTAATTTGGTTAATTTAATTAAATTTATAAATAAATAAAACATAAATTTAGCAAGGATTTAATCAAAAGAAAACGCCAATAAAAAACTCTTTGTACTATATATTTCGACAGTTTGATTGTCATCTTCTGGCACAAAAACCAACTAAATATATTATGAATTAACTTATAATTTAAACAAATTATTTTTTTATATTAATTTAATTTTCTAATAAATAAACACTTAAAAAATATTTAAATACTTTTAGCTAGTTTTATCAAAAATTTTTTCATATGAATATTATAATTTTTTAACTATATTATAATTTTAAAATAATAATGCAATTTAATTAAATTATTTTAATAATATTAAAATTTAAATTTTTTTAAAAACAATACACAAACATTATTTAACATACTCAAACTATTTAAAAACATTCAAAACATTCGTAGTCATATTAATAGCACTTTGCACATTAATATTTTATCCAATGACCTGTAAAAGAAAAAGTCGGTAAATTTAGCAATATTTTTATAGTTTCCAGTTTGCTAATCGGGGTTTTCATATAAATTTCAATACATATTGAAAACTATCTCCTCTATTTATTTAACGCTATTTTATATCAAGGTGTTGCGTTTTATAAATCTAAATAAAAATGAAAAACTAAATTGATGGTTTACCTATGGCCTATGGTGGCAAAAGGTCAAATGGCTATTATTTAAAGTAAATAAGATTTAAATTGTCAATTTTTAACCTAATTTGTACTAATAATGATATATACCAAAGCAATACTCATTTATTTTAAAAATAATGCTGTAGTCATATAAGATTATAAGATTTTTATAGTTTATAATTTACAAGTGCAATATATATATATATATATATATATATATACAAATTCAATAAAACCGTTTAATGAAAACTTACTTTGAAAATCTTCCCACGAAATTTTTTTCTGTGTACGCCTTCGTCTTCGGACGCTTATCGTGAAGTGACGTTACTGCTTGATATCAATGCGCTTGCTTTTGGTAATCCTGTTTTGAAAAAGGAATCAAGTTTTGTCTGCACTTTTGAAGTTTTCTGATTTTTTATAATCAACTCGCTAAAATTACGAAAATGCGTATAATATATTTGAACTTCTTTATCTGACAAATAGTTAATAAATGTTATTAGATCGTCGAAATGGGATCTTACTACTGATAACTTCATTTTTTGCAGTGGGGTTTCTCCATCTTCGCTAACTTCCCTTCAACCTCATTTTTTAGGTTCATAATTTCATTTGTTAATTTACTTTCAGTCATACCCAGAGTCACCTTCATCTTCTTTTAGCAGTTGTAAAACATCTTCCTCAGCTACTCCTTCTCCGGTATTATTATGTATTGTCCTAAAGAAATCAGGAACCTCTAACACCCCTAAAAATACGTCTGCATCTTGGCCATCTGTCCTCTTGTCTGCATTATCTTCATCCTGTGATATACAACCATTACTTCATTTAAAACCTTTCTGTGATGTATTCGTTTGGTTGCCAAAACCTTTCCCGGAAACATGTGTTGAATAAGCGATGTTGTATTTTTTTGGCAAAACATACTCTTAAAGTAGAATATTTTCAGAGAATGAACAGAAGCGTTGTATAAAGTCAATAAACACTTCACTTTTTCTTCACCAGTTTCTTCTCTTGAAATTTTCTCACTGTAATATGAAAAAGGCAGATAATGCATTATATTTTTTAAATCTGCAGGTTTACAAGATTTGCTAACAATAACAGGAGTCAGTCTATGCGCTCCATCGGTGTTGCCTCAAAGCAGTGCCGAGATCCTGTCCTTGCTAAATTTTCTTTCAGGATTTGATTTTTCATATTTGGAGGCTTGTATGCTTTCAGGCAAAGTATGCAATAACAAACCAGTTTCGTCAGCATTGTAAATCTGAGATTCTAATAGCATTTTGTTACTTATATGTTCTATTAATGTTTGCATAAAAGGTTCAATTTCTTCTTTTGGTTAACTTGAATCTTTGCCGTAAATTCTTTTATTCATGATTCCGCGCCTTTTATGAAAGTTCCAGAGCCATCCATCACTTACTCTGAATGGTATGCTCAAATGGTTTGCTAATTTAATTGCATCAGATTTCAATTCGATTGCCCGAACCGGAACCCCACTAGAACGTTGTTCGCCGCACCATTTTAACATTGCTTCTTCAAGTGATGTTTCACAAGCCAATTTCATTTGTGATCTGGGATTGCTGTTCTCTCCTACATCACACATTTATTTAATTTGCTTTTTGCTTTTTTATGCCATATTGTTCACATAAACGAGACGCAGACATTCCAGACTCCAACTTTTGTATAATTTCTAATTTTTAATTGATCGTTAGATATATTCTTTTCCGTCTGTCAATATTTCAAGGATAGAATTGCGAAAATTTAAATAAATTTACTAGAGTACACTAAATGCGTTCCTCTACATCGATGAAACTAGTTAAACTGAATCCTCGACCAGTGTGGTGCGTCGAAATCTAAGCGCTATTATATCAGGGAATCCCCTAATATAGCATTGCTCCGTCTAGATGTAGTCTACGAGCAGGGCGGCATAATGGCTCATATCCTAGTGCTAGACGTATGACGTGATTATCATAACAGCTAAAATTTGTTTACATGTGGCGACATTTAAATTTAAACATGTGTTGGACCAGAACACAAATAGCCTTGAGAATTGTTTAAATGCATCAGTAATACAGCACGAAAACCCAGCACCAAGATAACTTTAAATACAATATACAACACCAACTAAACACTTTAAAATCTGAGAGAATATAAATAAATATAAAATCAAAAACATAAAAGTAAAATAAAATAAATACAGAATGCATCAAGAACCGCACGAAATTTACATAAAAAATAACATAATAACAAGAAAATTTGACGTAAAATGACCATTTACATAAAAGTAAAAATTAAGGAATTAAATGAATAAAAATAAAATATTTTTAGCTGAATAAATTTATTTAAAAATGTTAAAAATAAATAACCAATTTAAATTAAGAAATAAATAAAAATTTAATTTAGATAACACAAATAATTTCAAGGTCGAATTTTGTTTAATCGCAATAAAATTAACACGCAAGGTTAAGGCCAAATCATAGGTATATATACTGATGTATTTTGACAGATTTCAATCTTGTTTTCAGTATTGATTTAAAATCTTAATTTTCATGGGCGTACGCAACCGGCTGAGAGCCGTGGTATATGTTGTGTCTAAGCATGACGGCTGATAGTTAGCGTGTGAATATGATATTGTAAACTAATGCCAGATGAATTAATATTGCAAACTAATGACAGATGAATTAATGGAATACTGATTATGATTTTGTGAATTGATGCCGGATAAATTAATGATTAGTTCATGACGATTTTTTGTGAATTCCCATTGTCGGACTTGACCAAACGAATGTAGTATGCCAAATAAAAATTTAAAGCCAACAATCTTTATGCATCGAGACTTTTATTCAACTCCTATGGTAAATTTATTTATTTTCTTTTCCGGCCCACAGCCGATACAGCACCGCAAGTAATTAAAATTACACATAACTAGCGAACTGTGTAAGTGCGTGTATAATCGCCAATAGTTCGTGCACGTGAAGGCTCCGGCGTGAGAACGCAGGAGCTGGAACGTCAATATTATCCGTATATAGGGGAAATTGGAAGGTAAAGGAGTAGTCCTTTGACTGCTCTTTCATCATCCGTTTCCTGAAAAATCGACATAAATTTTTAACTACAATCGGCTCAAAATCTCCAACACCGAGTAGTCCAGTGGGCACTCATTAACTATGAAATGAACATACATAGATCTTAAGAACAAAGAGAGGGAATTGGTAGCGGGGAAAATTGCGAAATCGTTGCAACAGTTAAAATAAATAGTCATCGGAAAAAGATTAATCCGAACGACCAAAATCATGAAAAATAATGTTTTTAAATAATAAATACGAATTAAATAAATTATGTTGAATTGAAACGGAAAATATGGGCAGAACGCTGCGCAAATTTTCGGAAATAATTGAAACTTTTATAAAACTGTAAAATAAGGGCGGAACGCTGCTCAAATTTTCCGAATCAATTAAAATACTTATCGAAAATAGTAAAATAAAAGTGAAATGCGGCTCAACTGTTGGTATAAGATTATTATGAAACTGTAAAATAAGGGCGGAACGCTGCTCAAATTCTCCGAGTCAATGAAAATACTTTGTCGAAAACTATAGAATAAGGATAAAACCGTAAAATAAGGGCGGAACGCTGCTAAAATTTTTCGAATCAACAAAAATACTTTATCGAAAACCGGAAAAATACAGATGGATTAAGGCAAAATTTTTATATAAGAAAAATATTTCTTAAAGCTGAGGAATAAGGACGAATCCCTACACAAAAATTTGTTAATAATATTGATAACAATTATAATAATAATAATAATAATAATAATAATAATAATAATAATAATAATAATAATGATCATGGTACCTATAATAGTAATGATAAAAATTATGATGATAATAGTAGTAATAATAATAAATATAACGGTAATTATAGTAATAAGAATAATAATAAATGTAATAGTAGTAACAATTAATAAGGGTAATACAGATAATGGCAACAATGATAATGCTAGTGATGATGATAGGGAGCATAGTAGTTATAATAGGGATAAGAGTAAGAGAGATAATGTGAGGATATTTAACATAGCAATGGGTTTACAGGCCATAGAAAAATCATCAATACGAAAAACGATAAGAAGGACTAAGCGAATGGACACAAAGCTGAATGATATAACAGTATGGCCAACATTTGAAGGAGATAGGAGAATAATGGGACCTAAAAATCGAAATCGAGCACAGGCCTTCTATCGGCAGCTCGTTGGACCGCCGAGTGGCAAGCGAAAGATATTTGTATGGGGTTGTCTGGGTAACAACCATATAGTTTCAAAATATCAACACCCAGAAACCCACCACATGTATAATAATAACAGGACGTTTTTAATTTTTTTACATTTAACCGGATTTTTTGTCAGTTACATCCGAAGTTCATTAAATAGATGTCCGTTATATCGAGGCTTTAGTGCATTATAATTTTAGCAGAAAATCAAAATTATGAATAGTTAAAATCCGCACACAGACAAATTTGTGTGTTTCTATAATATAAGGCTATTGCTTGATTTTATATAATCGGGCAGGATGGCAAATAGTTTAGATCAAAATTGAGTTTAAAGTTTTCAAATAAATATTTGAATAAATAAAATGTAAAAATGCATTTAAATTAGAATTTATTTAGATAAAAATGTAATATTAAATTTTATAAATAAAATAATCAATACGGTTCTAGATATAAAAAATTGAGTGAGCATAAAATTTAGTTATCTTTGACATGAGATGTTTATTCATTTAATTGTTTTGAGAAATTTTTTTTATTATAACAATAATTGTGCACGTGAGTAACTTATAAGTACTCAAGTCGGTAAGTGAGGAATCGTCGAGTCCTAGGTTCACTATCGCTGGTATCAGTGATGTTATCCAATTTGACATTGTGTATGCCTGGGTGTATGTCTCGTGTAGTGTATATATTTCCTGCTTATATCGTATTGCGTTTGCTGATATGAACAGGTTTCATTAGCTCTCGAGTCCATCAAAAGACAAAAGTAATAATATATTAAAATCAGAATGAAACTGATAACTAGAATTTGAACCGATCATTCAGCCCGTCATCCCCCGTTCACATCCGATCTCAATTATTCCATCATAGCATTGAGTCACTCCCATATGCAAACAACTCTAAAGAGTCACAGCAAGAATTAATTACGAATTTCCTCAATTAATTATAATAAATAAAATGAAAAATTCTTTGAAAATGAAACGAGAGAATAATTTCCCTCAAAATAATGAATAATTATCTCTTAATTACATTTTCCTCCAGACATTTTCTTATTTCATTTCTCATGTTTTCTGTTTCCGATCTTATTCTAATGTAATCCCTATTTCGCCTATCAGACGCGAGAATATCTACTCATATTATTCAGGGGGCCTCGCCTCGGCAAATGTTGACATAATTCAATTCAGTTGACAAACTATTTCCCCGTGCCCTTTTTATTATAATACATAGATCCGGACAAACAAAAATAGGAGCTGAGAAAAGGTGATATCCGTTTTTTGGTTACGGCTCACTGATCCGATAAGTAATGGGGTAAAAAAATGGTCAGCTGTTATTCTCAAATATAAACTGCTTTCGTAAAGGTCTACAAATAGATAATTAGGTAGCGCAAATAATTGTTGGAATTGTGTGTGTTTGGCACATCTCCTAAACTTGTCCACAGGGTTGAAATTTTCGTGGAAATTGTTTGGAATAGAAAAATATAAACTTGATCAAAGTAAATTCGGTTACGCAATCAGTAATTTGTGATATTTGAATGCCGTAACATTGCAGAAAAAGTAGCTATTCCTGTATCTCAAAGTATGAACTTTCAGTTAACCTTTATTTACAAGTTAATATCATTTTGACTCTTTGTCTGAATTGCTGTCACCTAAAGCTCTGCTATCCTTACCGACAAAGGAATCCTCTGACATTAATGGTGCCATGCGTACCACCGTAACTAGTTTTATAGAGCTCGTATCACCAAGTAATGTGTAGCCTCTAAATGGAGTTTGTCAATTGGGTAGGTAAATCGCAATATATTTCTGCTACCTGTTTCAGTGAGAAATATTTCTAAACGTCGAATGATCAGATTTGCTAAGCAGCGGCCACGGTTCGGTGATTTGTCCCCCTTGAGTTGGGCCTAATAGTAATGGTAGCTCCTAAATAAAATTTGTCAATTCCGCAGACATATACGCGAATTATTCGCTACTTATTCTACCCTATCCAGTGGAAAATGCCAATAAAATATGAGACGAATAATTTGATTTGTTAAATATGTGGTCACTGACCGATTATTTGCTCCCCTCTCTCAATTTAGGCGATTCAAATCCGATAAATACGTCACCAACGTCATATTAAATAATTAATTAAGATTTATTTTCCAAATATTTTGTTTCTTTGAGGTAAAATAGGTCGGCATCAGTTTGTTGTCATGGCAGCGGATTTGGTGAATTATTAATAAATTATAGGAATTCTCATTATCAAATCCACTCCATTCACTAGATGTCGGATGAAGAATTAGTAATGATTTATCCTTAGATAATTCTAAAAGGGGGGAGATATTTGGATCATTAATATGGACTGAGTCAATAATGTGATAATACTAATAATGATCTAGATCACAACCCCGAGCCCAGATCAGTTTGTGGTGATTCAGAATGAATGATCTCTTATTCTTGATTAATATTATTCCCTTGCTCCAAGCCCGCAATATTGAAATTAATTATTCATGCCAATTGCTGACCTAATTCATAAAAAAATGGGAAATTTTCCCCTCTTTTCCTTTTGGAAATTTCTATTTCCATTTTAATAAGAAACTGCTGAAATTCTTCTCCACCATTAGTAAATATTTATTGTTTCCAATTATTATTATTATTATTATTATTATTATTATTATTATTATTATTATTATTATTATTATTATTATTATTATTATTATTATTATCATTATTATTATTATTATCATTATTATTATTATTATGAAACTCGCGTAAACAAATAAATGTCACATAATTTCTTTGATAAGAGTTTATCAAAAGGATGTGTTGCTAGCGAGAGTATTCCGCCGAATATCACAAAAGAATAGAAATGGGAAATCAAAAAAATTATTTGTTTAAACCTGAATTCATTCAAACAATTTGTTTTCTCAAAATAATCGGGAATCCGAGAATTACTTGGTCAATTAAACAGAAAATAGTTTCAAATAAATCTTTGTAACTGAAAGAGTTTTCAATGAATTAGTCAATGCTAATGCGAGTTATTTGATGCTCATCTCAAGCTCGCTCAAAAAGGCAGGCGAACTTGACACGAGACTGCTGTCAACCTTTTATAAATCCATTAAGTAATAGCTAATTATATTTCATTCAGTACTCCATCAACTTCGCCGAATTAGAGTCCAGGAGCATATTGGTGATGCTTTGTCACAAGGATGACCTATCTTCTCGAGACCTTGCTCTGGGTCAGGTAATTATTCCTCTCAGCTTCGTTGATTTTAGTCGACCAATTGTCAGATGGTATTCATTTCAGCTACTTGTAAGGGATATGCTAACCTTCATTGGACCTTCAATAATTCCTTTATCATTGACAGATTGAACCAAGCCTCAGCCAATCTAGAATTGAGAGATCTTTTTCATCTGCGCAAACCAGGAATTCTAACATCCCTGCTTACTTTGGGGAAATTTCTCTGGCAATCAAACATGTTCCGAAAGGTTATTCCATGACAGCGAACGCAAATCACGCAGACTCATTTGGTGAGTTACATGTTTGGGTGAAATCTATGCGCAATGTCGCACAGCATCAGTTGAATTCCAACATTTGCGTGCCTCCTTCTCGCAGATTCTCGACCAGTGACGACAAAGGCATCACAGAGAGTAAAATCATTGATAACATTAGTTTTGGAAGCAGCAAATTACTCAGCGCCATAGCCCAATTCGGACAGAACCAGCCCGTAGCCAGAGTGTAAGTTGCATCAGTTTATTATTTGGGTTGTAATTTATTCCCGTGCTCTAGTTTCCCCCAAAATACATTTGTAATCCTTTTCGGATAAACCATCAATCTTACATAGTATTTGTAAGACTTTAATTAATTTTCATTTTGACAAAAGTTAAAAAATGATACTTGTTCGTTATCAGGACCCCCAGTAAAAAAATCAAAAATTCGGTGAAAACATTTAATTCAACAATTACAACTACTGCATCTGATACTCAGGAAGCCAGAAAGCCACAATTGCTTATACCAAAGCCTCGAAAACATCCTCTCTTGCCACATTAACTCAGCAAAATACGACTCCAAATTATGACGTGCGGTGCCTCGGTGTTTTTTGTTACACCATTTGGCCGATCCCCACATACGTTCTAAGGTCTGGGTGTGAGTGAAGGTGTCCGGATTCACGAAGTTGTACCAATTTCCATCGCGCGTGTTGAAGAAATTCGTTTATTTATAAATTAATATACCTCAGTTTACTAAGACAATATAATTACACTTTTCAAAACGATTTGAATTCAAACAATTATAAAATTTATTTTCAAAATTAAATTTCAACTCAAAAAAACCAACAAAATTGATCCAGTAAAACAAAACCATAAATAATAAAAATTTCACAAATGTAATGTTTTACAATAAATTTTATTTACATTTTAATTGGCCGAAACAATATATATAATACTACAATAATATATGTATATATATATATAGAATTAAAATCAGATAGTTTGAATTTTAATTCTACCTGATGATGACAGTGAGTCTGTAGAAATATATTGTCGTTTAATTTTAATAATGTTTGTAAAAGTGAGCAATAAAAATTAAAAAATATCTTTTTAAAAATAATTTAATTAGCTAAAAAATTCTATAAATAAAGTTGTTTAAATATTCTCAGATTAGTAGATTTCTTAATTGCTTTTTTATATTTCATTGAAATGGATGTTCACAGTTGTGTATTTGGTTTGGTTTAGGACAGTTGTTAGTTCAGATAATAAATTCTAGATTTTTTATTTCGACGCGTTATCGAATGGGCGGAAGCATTGGAACTCTTACATCCGTTGAAATGAGCCTTGACAAACATATCAATTAATATAGTGATGTATTGAAACTTGAAAGTGGTCAGATAAAAACATCATCAACTTACGTGAATAATTACTATTGAGATGTGCAGTAGATAAATCTTAATATCTTTGTGTTTCCGTCTTGAAAATCTCAAACACAAATTGACTAAGATAATTTAATTCGATTAAATCTTTCTAAAGAAAGGTTTGTTTGTGACATAAACGACATATGCTTATTTTCCGAGGATATAACTTACCGGAAGTGGTGATTATTGCAGAGGTTTCCCAGGGCGCAATAAATGTGTTATATCCTACTCATCAATGTTTCATAAGATAGTCTTAGTGTTAAACTTGCTATGAACGCTCCACAAACTGTACGTATGGACACCAAATCGTAATAATATTGCTAATACGCATTGCTTGACTAATATGGCTTGAGGCGTCTACATTGCTTCTTCCCAACCTTGACATTGGTTGACATTTAGACATGTTGCCTTAGAAATTGAGATCCTTGGGGAATGAATTGTGTTAGTTTGGACTGAGATTATTATTTCAATAAATAAAATATATTTGAATTCTATTTTGAGCATTTCTAATTCATTAAAACAATTTAAATGTAAAATGATGATTCCCATATTTAATGAGTTTCGAGTCGTTGTGTGTGGAGGGAGGGGGGGGGTCGAGCTGACTAATAGAATAACTTAACCATTTTATTTTCACAATTAAATTTTATTGAAATTAGGAAAAAAAATTTGTTTCTCACGCGAGGGTGATTTTGATATTTGGAACTGATGAACCGTGAAATCGGGGATGAAGCCTGGACACGACTGAATCATTTACATGAGTTGAGATAATGATATTTACATCAACATTGCAAGGATAGGTGGGCTAAAGATACATTTGGTCCCATTACTCATTGAATTGTTGGAATTTCTCACGGAAATACTCCTTGTCGTTTAATTTATGCATTCCGACTGTCCGACTAGTTCGGTCGATGCGTTCAATTAATTATTTAATTAGATCAATTAATGCATGAGAATTACACAGAAATTATTGATTAATTAATTTTTCATCAATATTTGCCATTGATTAAATATATTTCTATTGTTTTTGTGAACAATTTATATCAAATCGCGTTTGATCGTCAAATGGGGTCTAAATCTAGGTGTCCCGATTTCTCTATGTTCCGATTTAATGATTATAAAAGCATAAGTTATAAAGCTTTTGGGATATTAATAAAGTTTCTGTAGGAAATATCTCTCAATCTGGCTCCTTGTGTTCAATAGAAAATCAATTAAACCCAACAAAATATAGCTTTTATATAGGATCACAAACAAATACATTTCAATCAAATTATTGTACAAAAATACTGAGTCAGATAGCTTATGGATGGCACACATTTTTAATCTTTGCAATTTGATTTTATATTATCTCTCTTATTGGGGGATCTATCCTACTCCTTTATTTGGACAACCAAGTGAATATTGGAGGAGGGGAGGGGGAATTTCTCTAATTGATACATTGAATTACTTGATTTGTCAACTGAGGGAAACTTTTCTAATGATATATGAGGTTTTCTTGAATAATAAAGGAGATTAATTAATTGAATTATTTATTTTTTCGTTACAGCCTCATTTAGGGTTTCTTCAAAGTTTTAAATTATTTTATACGCTTATAACCTTTTGGTTGCTACCGGTTACCAATTTTTTCAAAAATATCGATTCCAACATCATGATTAATTTAATTAGTTTTTAATTAATTTCTAAAATTTTCCATTTTTATTTATACGTTTTTATAAAATCCTAGCAACGTTATGAAACTCATTATTTACTTTCTGCTCATGATATAATTATTTTGAATTGTTATTTTGAATCCTTTTGTAGTCTTCCCCTTTCCTCTTTCAATCCACTGAAATAGACCATAACATACTGGACTGTGCGTAGAGTGATTGCTCCAAACGAGGTTTTGAAAAGTAATCTTTGTAAGAATTCCTGAACCTTTTAACCATATTTAATGAAGCCAAGACCAACTTTTCTAAAATGAACCTAAAATTCCTTACAAAGAACTTATCGATGAAAAAACAAAACCCTTTGGTTCTTTGAGTTTTTTCTTGATTCTTTTGTTTTAATCAGGGCAATTATTTTTATATTAATCAAAAAACAATGAAAAACCTGTCGCAAAATCTGTGTCAAAAGGCTAAAGTAAAGATTAAGCTGTAGTTAAACAGGAAATGAATGTTAATGAGGAAATGTTATTATTTATTAAATTCTAGTAAATGGAGGCCTCACATAATTTGTGATAGATATTTCTTGCTCAGAATATTGAATGCGCTTATTGAATGTCACCGACATAATTATCCACAACACCAAACCCCTTCTCAAGCTTGTAAATAAATTTATTTAAATTTATTTATAATTAAAAGAAAGAAAATTAAACTGTAAAAGAGAGAAATATTTCGTTTAAATTGGCTTACTCACTTATTTGAATTATATTTTTATAATTGATTTCGATATCAACAGGTTCGTATAAATTAATCTGATAAAGTAATCTATAAATAATATAAAAATACTTACCTAATAAATGAGGTTAATAAGGCCCATTTAGTTTTGTAGCTGATGTGAGTCCCCCCCCCCCAGCTACGGAAGTCCCTGGGAAATAGTAGAGATGGAAAGGATAAACCTGCCAGAATCGTGTTTATTTAACATATTTATGATATAATTATATAGATGCCTTCTCCCTTACCGAACAAGTATGCAAAGCACGAGTCCAGCGAAATCACAGTCGGAAAACAGTTCACAATACGTTTGGTCTACAATACTGAAATTCACCAATGTCGACGTAGAAGAGTTGCGCACGCGCAGCCTCGAGGTGACCATTTGGGTGAATTCTAAACATGGCTGGTTGAATAGGATAATCCATCCTCGCTGCGTTGGTGGCGTTCGACTCTGTCGAGGAGGAAGAGATTGTGATGCAAGTCCAAGACACGGAAATCAGTGTCGGGGAGCTTCAACGGGAATGATAGAAGAGAAAATGTGGGCAGCAATGCTGGATCGGAGCAATACTTGGGTTGATGGAACCATCAAGCTTAAAATGGATTCTTCATTTTTAAATATAAACGTTCCTGAATTCTAATAACATTTATTTGGGAAATATTTGTCACTTTAGGCTGTATCGTTTATTCCAATGCAACTATATTTGATTTATGATGATATACCTATTTTACATAAATACAGTTGTTTCTTATCTCAGTGAAAGACATGAAATGATGAGGATCAGAGGTCTATAGGCTAGCAACCGACCATTATTTATCGTTTTCCCCTTTCCCCAATCCCAACTTCCATTTGTTTCCTATAAAATATCCCCATAGAGTGAGGATAACAGCAAGGCAAGCCTCTTTTATAAGACTTTACAAATGTAGGATTCCGCCCCATCAAACCCCTACAGAAGAGATTGGCTTAATAAATAACTCGCGTAATTGAGACTAAAAATAACTTTATTTAATGAAAAAGAAACATAATTGGGATATTAATGAATTAGTTGATGCCCTGGGTCAGATTGCAAAATACGCCTGACAGCATGATCATAGAGTGGATCGCGTTTAGGTAGAGATTGAGAGTGACGAATACGTGCTCATTCTGGGATATTATATACACGTGATAGCCTTCTAGGATCAGCTGGGTCTCGACCAAGAGCATCTGGAAATATAATTAGAACATTGGAGAAATAAGGGTTAGAAATAAGTTTTGCTGTGAATTCCTCCTTTTCTGGTTTTCCCTTATAATATAACCCCATCGCTAGTCTAAATTTCCCAGTATATCTATGTTTCTCGAACCTCCACGATAGAAGGATTTCTCAGAGAAAGTCTTTCTTCACTTCAATTGGCAGATAAATATTCGAAATCTCAAATTCATATAATCTGACATAAATACAGACGCTTCTCAGCTCTCATTGGAAGCAATTTAGCTTTTTCCTGAGCTCCTTAAGGTACCAGACTCATTTCCATCTTTGTCGGCTTTCCTTTTCTTGATTGTCAAAATTGATTTCTGTTTTCCTCTTTTTGATGATTTATATTATCCCCAAAAAAGAAAAATTTTCAAATTACATTAGTTGAATATTGATGGTTGGATTGTGTTTTTGATAAATAAAGTTTCTAGGGCTTGTCTTTGTAATGTGTTTTTGAACGCGTCTTGTAACATTTGGCATTTTGTTTCGTGTTTTAGTTACGTTGATTTGTGTACTTTTCCCCAGTGTTAGTGATAATAACTGGCTTTGCTTTTAATATGTTCATTGAGTTATGATCGAAATGTTCTATGTATTTCTACTAAGTATCTTGTGTTTTATTATTAACTGTTAGTGTTTTATTGTTTAACCCCCCGCCCCGATGGCCCATCCCTTTCCAATAATACTGATTCAATCATGTATGATTTGCGACACATTTTACTCAGTCTCCATGTAGCCGCCTGACATGTGTAAAAGAAGGGAAAAAAAAAGGATGCAACAATTCCCAGTCATATACAATAAACAAAATTTAAGGATAAACTTACCACCGAATAGAGAATGACTCCAACGACACAATAGATCATCGTGATAACGTCGTACCCAATCAACAGAAGACCAACTATAAAACCCAGAGCGACCACAAGCAGAACTATTAGTGATCCCGTGAGATAAGTTAAATCATATTTGTTCTGTCAACCGCAAAAGATGTAAAACTTCCTGACGACAATTTCAACACTTACTTGAAACCCGAACACAAAGGAAACGATGATTATGAAAGCTATCAGTACGATCGAATAAAAGAGAATTTTTGACGTCATAAATACCGTGACCATTCCAAGGATGCACCCAACCGTTATGGTCTTCAACGAGATCTAAATAGCATTTTCTATCAAATATAATTTACGAAGCTTTCCAGGAGGAGATAATTTGTCGGAAACTTCCTTCTAGTTATTGGGCAAAATCCGATAATAAGAATTTGCAGAAACGCAAGAAGACTAATAATAATAATAAAAATAATAATAATAATAATAATAATAATAATAATAATAATAATAATAATAATAATAATAATAATAATAATAATAATAATAATAATAATAATAATAACCTAAAAACCCAAAGAAAACAACTCTGAGTTAACAGCCAATTCTTGATGGCGTTCCTAAATCATTTTAACCTTAAATATAAAATTATATATTTTAATAAATAGTTTCCTTACACAAAACACATAATTACAATTATAAAAACTGTGAATAAAATTTGTATAGTCAAAAGACCGTAAACCCATTTGATGAAAGCTGAAAAGGCAAATAAAAAGGGCGATAAGTCAATGAATTCTCACCATATCTGTCGGCTTTCGAGAGGAATTTGACGTCATCGGAATCTGGAATGCGTCTCTGTCACATAATGAATTCAATTATTAAATAATACTGTCCGACCTTGACTGATGTCAGCTGCAAATATAAATTATTATGTTAGATCAGATAGGATCAAATGAATGAATCTTTCAATTAATATCATGTTTGCGGTCGGTAATTCTATAGATTTCCTGGTAACCTTAGTGACCAGTCTGCTGTATTTTTTCTTTTGGCTAACAGATTCGTAGCTAAAGGCAGTGGGGAACGATGTTCCTGGGCACCAAAACGGGGCTTGAAAATTTTGGGCCTATGGTGGAACATGAAACCTGCTGATGATTTCATATGCTTGGGAAAATACAACAGCGGAAGACTCATGTGCGTGCAAAGTACGAATTTGCAATGTACCAATATTTAAAATATTAAGATAAATTTTTTAAACTGCTTATTTAAAGTGTTATATTTTGTAAAACCTTCCGATTACGGCAATACCAACACAAATTTAGTCTTCATAGTTCCTACATGCACTATTGATGTAATTTACATTAATATTCGATTTACACCCATAAGTCTAATTACACTCAAACATCCTCAAACATGGATACTCAGGATTCAATTTATCGACATTCTCTTTTATCATTGGAATTACACTCCGATTTTTTTCTTCTCTAATCATAATTAAACAATCAAAATTTAAATTCCACACTATTTATTTAATGACATGGTTATTTAAACAACCTTTGTACGTTAGATAATTTAAATATATTTTTAAGCTTTGATAATTCTTTTAAAGAGCCATGATTCCAAACATACATTTCAACATAGTATATAGTTTATATAAAATTATATTTAAATCCATAAATATTATAGATTACACAAAATTTAATAATTTCAACTTTCTTAAAGTTACTTATTTTAATTAATTTTAAATATAATACTCACATTTCACAATAATCGTTAATAAAAATGATTTTGAGCTCCCATTCTTTATCAATAACTAAATACAAAAAGTACTTGAAGGTTTGGTATAATGCTGTTGAGTGTTAAAATCTTTATAATATCTTTAAATTCAATTTAAATTTTGATTTGATTTTATTCTAAGAAAATTTTATTTAGAGAATTATTACGCTTTTTGATTTAGTATTCCTGTGTTTATGTGATTTCAAAGTTCAAGGAGACTGATAAACAGTTAAATATTATAACTAATTGATTAGAAAAATACAAAAAGAAAGGATAAAAAAGAAATCCAGTGAGAGAAATACATTTACATAACTGCTGAAATCTGTTTGGTGTGGTCTCTTAGAACGTAGGACAAGAGAAATAACACAATTCTAAGAGACCTAAAATTCAAATATGAATTGTATAATGAGACAAAATTCAAAATGATTATGTCCTCAAATGCTCCTGGAAAACCTATGATTTATTCAAACATATAATAATAAAACAAAACAAAAACAGTACATGTACTATTTTCCAGTTGATTTTAGGCGACCCCTATATCTGGATATTATTTATCTCTAGTGTGCCTTCTTATGAACCTTGGCATAGAATATCCTTTTTCTTGATCGCTGTTATGTGGATTATCCTCTGTGGAGTTCAATCATTTTTGCTTTAGCGTCTTTAGATTTTTCGTATTTAATATTGATGTTTCTTAGTAGGGAGTTATTTATATTGTTTCATGTCCCAAAACAGCAAACCACAAAGGTTTCTACAGTTGCGTAAATTCATCTCATCTTGGATCTCTTTGATTAGATCACAATATGGAAAAGGATTCCATAACTCAACATCATTAAAGAAGACATGCTTTGAGAAAAACCTGCATCTTGTTATCAGGATCACATAATACCTGCTGGCAAACAATCTTTATACAGTTTTTGTATTGTTTTAAGAGGAAGGCTCATATAAATGATAGATTCATTCAGGTAAATGTATGAAAAATAGACATGAAGCTAACCGTTTCGTAGACCGTAGACCAAAGTTCGGGGACCTATATTCCTGTGTAATAATCAACTCATTTACAAAATTGTCGACTCACTAGCGCCAGGTATTGTCATACTTGAAAAGACTAAATAAATAATCGGAAAACACATAGAAAATTACGTAGAAGTTCCACTCCACACTAAAGATCTGGAAATTTAGAAGATTTATCCAATTAATCAGGAAGGAAACTCACATTGGGGATCACGGGCATCTGAAACATTGTCAAATGTTAAAGCAGCATATCAAGCAAAGTTACAGTTTTCAGGGACCACGGGCTGGTTTAAGTCTGAATCAAACAGGCCGATTAAAGGTTACTACTAAATTGCTATTTTTTACATTGTTGCACTCGCTTTTGCTTGCCCATTTGCAAATTTCTAGGAGCCCCTATTCCACCTTTTTTCAAGGAATGGGATGGATTCTGAGATTCATCATCGAGTACGTAGATTGAGGTGTCTGAATTGGAAGACGAGTTCCGTCAAGCTTCATCAAGCCATAGTAACTTACAAGGTGCTAAAGCATTGGATACGTTTGAGGGTTTCGTCGGATCTGGCTCTGACATCCTTGAGTTCTAGGAGAGGATAGCTTGTTGAAATTGTAATTTATCAATATAATATTTGCCAGACAATTGGAAATCAATTCGTAAATATCAACAAATATTCATAAACAAAATTTTATTCACTAGGTCAAGGCTATCAGAACCTTAAATTGGGGTTTGGCGCCAGAAAGGTTTAAAGGAACTAAGTAAATTGAGCAGAAACAAGAATGGTGAAGGGGGGCTCATTTGGCATGTTGTGAGAAACTAAATAGATTAACTGGAAGATAATAGCATAAATGAGGTAGTTTTGATGTGGAAGGCCAAAGTACAAATGTATTTCAGAAATAAAAACTAACTAACAAATTAAATAATTATTCAAATAAATCTGAAGCCTATCCATTTGATGCCTTATAGTGTGTAATTATATTTTTCTAGAGCTCACGAATGCAAGCTGTAATGAATAATTATCAGTGAATAAATTGTGTTGAATGTTTTGATTTAGTCTAAATTAGCTTTTACACCAATGGATATCAAAGTAGGCTGAAATTCAGATCAGAAATCATAAAGAATTACAATAACAATCGATATGAACTATGCTCGCACAATTACATTAAAGATTCACCACTCAAGACCTCAGAACATATCTGTCCAATCAAAATTCATTAGTATACTTGTTTTATTCAATCGGTTACTTTAACTTTTGTTTGCTTTATTTTCCCTGTAATACTGCTACTATACTTTAATAGTTTCTACAAATGTTTCAATATTTTTCCCCATTTATCTAGCTTATCTATTTGTTTCGGATTTTCTTCTTGTGATTTCTCTGTTTGAATCTCTGCCTTTTATAGGTTATATTTTGGTGGATCTTGGAGATAATTCTAATTTTGATAAAACAGGATCATACAAAATTGGCAACGAACTAAATTAAAGAATAACAACACTAATCCAAAATATATATTCAGCTAGTCTTTTTTTTCAGGTAGTCTTGAACTTTAAACTATTTAGAGTAAATCATTATTATTTAAACCAATTTCTGCTTTTAAATTCTCAAAAATTAAAAATTTGATTTTTTTTAATAACAAATTCTACAATGTTAAAAAAAGATTTATTTTATTTAGTCGAAATATATTGTAGCTGAATATATATTTTGGATTGGTGTATTTATTCTTTAATTTTAATTTTGTTTTCTTTTTCGTTTTTATTATTTCCGTAATTTTCATTCATTCCTGTTATCTCCGGCAGCCGTCAGCATATGCAGCAATTTATCCTTTTTATTTGTCCGACTTCCCAGGTAGTTTACATGATCTTGACCTGTGATTGTGTAATTCTTTGTGAGAGAGAGGAAAGTCACTGTGCTGGAGCCCACATATATATCTGCTTAAAACTATATAGAAACAATTGTTTCGAATCTACGTGACTGAACATGTCACAAACTTTACATGACTTAGAACATTATTTAAATTAACATAGTTAATTATTCATTTTTTCTGACTCTTAATTATATAAGACTTTAATAAATTTCTGAATTTGAAGTATGTATGTGTTTGTGTGTGTGTTATGTACTTGTTTTATTTCCCTATATATGAGAGCCCATAATTACCTTCTAATTCTGCCTTACAGAGGTAGGGAGTATTCATTAGTCGACCCAAAATGAATGTGTAAACACACTCGTGGGAAATTAATAAAATTAATAAATGAATTCATTTAATTAATCGATTGAAATATTGATTGGGATAGTTATGAAGCAGAATGAAATATGTGCACTTGTCCGTGATTCTAACTCCATTGGCCCCATGAAGATGTCCGCGATTTGATGTCCATGGATCAAAGATGTAATGTTTCTTGGGCTGATATAATTATAATTTATTTTTGATTATAATTCAGATCCGCAATGTTAGTTGTTTGTTTTGCATTCCAAGGGTTATTTTGTCATTTTGCTAGACCTCTCTCAAGGAGTTCAGCAGCAATGTTAGTTGTTTAGTTTTATTGTAGTTTTGATGTTGAAATTTTGCCAGATCCCCCACCAGGAGCTCAGCAGCAATGTTAGTTGTTTATTTTGTGTTCTAGGGTTGATGTTGTCCTTTTTCAAGACCCCCCTCAAGGAGCTCAGCAACAATGTAAATTTATAATTATGATCTTATTTAAAATTATCTCATGTTAACTAGATCCTGGAAATTATGCAGGGACCCCTCAATGTTATTATGAATAATTTTTGTTTTCTTTAATATTATATAGATCCTGGACATCCTTCCTATGGAGCTCAGCCTCAATGTAATTGAATATAAATTTTTTTGTCTTTAATATCATACAGATCCCGGACGTCCTACCTATAGTGGCCAGCCTCAATGTAATTTTTGTAAAGGATTGTTAATTAATGTACTAATTTGTTACAGATTCACCAACGGATGGGGGGTACTCAATACCCCAGCCGCGTAACCAATCATAAACCTTTATTACAAGTTATAACACATTTATTTAGGCCCTCAAGTTTATCCTTACGGCTCTCAGCTTCAAAGTAAGTTGCTACATTATCGAAATATGCGGAATTAATCCTGGTAATTAAGACCCTCCAATATATTCTTATGGGAACCCTGGAAATGGTGACCTATTTATTTTTATTATTATTATCATTATTATCATTATTATTATCCCAGGTCCCCTCAACATACGCGTAATAAGTTGAAGTACACATGAAAATATGTTTAAAAGAGGAGGACTCAAAAGAACAAGTATATATAACGTTTGAAATTGCCTTGTATTATAGCAGATGTGAGAGCTTGGCTAAATGAAATTTACGTACCTTGATATAAAGATTGGAGGCTTCGAACCATCAATCGCAATGTTATAGAATGTCGAAAAAGCTAGGGTAGTTAAGATAGTAACTTGATTCCCCTTGAAATGGTTCCTCTTGCCTTTTACTGAAGTCCTTTATTTTCAGTTTACAAAAGTTCATAAAATTTTCATAAAGGATGAATATTAACAAAAATCGGCAATCATTAGGAGCATTAGGATAAGGAGACTCCTTCTGGTCCATAAGTAAAGGTTAAGGAATAGCACTAAAAATTAAGGCTTTATCTGGGCCCTGAAATCATTTACCTGGTCAATTGGCAGCCCTATATTAAGTACTTATAGTAAATTGGATTATTTGTTTAAATGTACTAAATACAATAATCATGTGTTTTTTATTATTGTTGAATTTGAGTTAGAGGTTTTGTTATTTTGCAAAGATATACGCTGTTTTTGACTGAATGAAATGTCTTTAAATTTGTAGAGAGTAAGAAGCCAGCGTTAACCTTAGGAAGAAAGTATCAAATTTCTGTGCAAATATGAGACGACCTCTGTTGATAGCATATGATCGGTGACGAGTCTTTTCAAACGGGGGTGGCTTGCCGACTATTTAAGGATCCAGACATTTCTTTTCATCAGCTGTAAGCCTAGGATAGGACAGGGGGATCAAGGAACTTATAACAGTCTGGAGCCAGGACTGTGATCAGTGGTGACACAACATTGGGCTAGAGGATCTTCTAATGTTCTATTATAATTTTGTAAAATACAGATATGTCTTTGCAAAATCCGTAAAATGTTTTGACTTAATTGATAAATTCATTCTTTATAAATTGTTGTCTCAATTTCCGTCATTGATGATTCATTACTCCGCAGCCTCCTTGACCAATCCCGACAGCGGTAACGTTTATTCTTCATTGGTAATGGTTGATATTGAATTTTCTTTTTCAGATACTGCCCATTTCGTGTTCACCTCGAAATCTATTCGACTTGGTGAGCTCCTGGAGAGACTGTAAATCTTTATCTTTTTTCTTTAGCTTTTATTAGAAAGGTTTATGCGATCCTATCCTTGCAAATGGTAATCACGATCGGATTGATGGCGTTGATGCTGTTTGTGTACGAATCAAGCTTTGTCATATATTTTCATTGACTTCTTCATTTCAGTGAACCGATCAAACTTTGGGTACAGAGAAATAAATATTTATACATTGTCGCCATGTTAGTTTACAATTACAATTACAATTACAATTACAATAATAATAATAATAATAATTATAATAATAACATTAATAGTATAAGTATAAACCTGTGATTCCTTGGTAACAGCATAAATTAATATATTAGATAAGTGAATAACAAAATAAGCCTCGCTGCGAAGTAATAATTATATTGTTGAAAAAAGTTTCGATTGTTAAATAATCCTCTACAGTTTCTTTTGGAACTGAAAAAAGAAACTGAAGTGGCTTATTTAATAATCGAAACTTTTTTCAAAAATATAATTATTACTTCGCAGCAAGGGTTTATTTTGTTACTCACTTATCTGATAAAATAACATTAATAATAATTATTTATAAAAGACATTGTATTTTCTACAAAATCTGATTCATAGTCAAATTTAAATAAAAAGAAATCAGAGGTGAAAAACAAAAGTAATAATAATAATAATAAATCAAAGAAAGAAGGCAAGGTTTTAATAATTGAAAACCGCCAACTGTATATTCTATAAAACATTTCATTAAATATTTCAACCGTTTATCAATCTTCATCAGGATAGAAATCATATTACCAAAATATAAATGAAAATAAGAAAATGGAGACAAATTAATCAATAATAAACTCGTATCACAAAATATAAAATTATTTTAATTTTAATTTTAAAAATTAAACATTCGTTTTAAATAAAATTTTAATAAAATTTAAAATTGTTTTTACATAGCATCACAAACAAATTACATCAAATGCATCATATACACAATTTACATTCAATTACTTAAATACATTCAAGATACATGTAGACTGAACATTTTGAACATTAATTATAGGATTTAAAGATTTTATCAACAACGCCTCACAAGTTATTCGTTCCCAAAAATTACTCAGATTTTTTTCAATTATCTTGAAATCAGACATACCTATCTTTTTACTAGTAAATTTCCTAAAATGATCATTAATGTGAGTTGGCATTTTTTCAATTAATAATAATAATAATAAATTTTTATATTTATACTTATAATCTTAATAATATTTCACATTCAGAGCGATTGTTATAGTTCTAATGGTCGTGCTTGGATGTTTCACCGGGCCCCGCAGAAAATTCCCATTGAACATAATTCTCTTATTGGCATTTGTAAGTGGACATGAAGTAAAATTATCCATTCATCCTTTATTAGACCCTGGCTGAAAGCTTCATGCTTGGAGTAATTTCAATTTCGAAGGACACGAGATATGTCGCATACGCAACGGTCATTACACTGGCCATTGTAGTTGCGATTACAATATTCGCATTCCAGGTAACCGTTCATGAGAAATAATGCCCTATTTTCTTAATTCATTCTTCTAGACAAAGATCGACTTCACCTATTTGTCCGGTGGCTTGTTAATTCTTTCCATTGTATTCTTAGCTTTCGGAATTTTCGCCCTAATTATGAGAAACAGGCTGGTCAACCTTATCTACTGTTGTATTGGAGTTTTGATCTTTTCAATTGTGAGTAATATTTCTGTAACCCCCCTGCCGCTCCTCATTTTCCTTCATTTCTCCCCGGGACTAATATCGATCACAAGCATAAATCCAAGAATTTAAAGGAACATTGTTCCGCTTTCACCTAAATTCCTTGCTAGTGATGAATTTAGGAAGAAGTAAAGCAATGCTAAGTTAGAGCATCACTTATCAAATAAAAGCATATGATCTGTTACAAGATGAAAATTTGTCACTTGAATCAATTTGGTTTAAGGTGGCTTGTAACTGCATTTTCATTGAGGTTGGTTTAACCTTTTTAAAGATTAGTTTTATTGAAAGTTTATTTCTATGTGCTTAATTAATTTCATGCAATTTCATTTCTGTTTGCAACATTAGCAGAATAAGTCCATATTGTCTAAATACTAAATATAAATTTTACACAGGGTCAACTTTATTTCAGCGTGGTGCATATACGCAACATTATACAATAAATTGTCTTTTATAAATTAGGCAGATATGTTTTATAATTAGATTGAAAATTAATATTATTCGACCGTGGTAATTAACTATTGAATTGATTAATTACTGAATTGATTGATTATAGAATTGATTAATTAACGAATTTATCGATTATTGAATTGATTGATTACTAAATTGATTGATTATTGAATTTATTGATTATTGAAGTTATTAATTACGGAATTTATTGATTATTGAATCTATTAATTACGGAATTGATTGATTATTATATCGATTTATTATCAATTTGATTAATTATTGAATTGATTTATGATTGGAATAATTGATTATTGAACGCTAGGAATCTGATTGTTAATTAGTCCTACTGTCCCATAATTGCATTCGGAATATGGGCATTAAGGTCTCGAACGATTACACCAGAATACATCTCATTCTTTATAAATAAAATAACGAACAGGAAGTCAAGGCATATCAGGTTACCCTCCATATCATATGGCATAGAGTTCATACACAATAACTAGGGTGCCTTATATGAGGCTTCTATTCGACTGAATTTATATACATTTCCTAGTAGGAAGGCATTGGACAAAATGAATATTGAAGCCAAAATTTGGCAAGCTGTAAGGTGAAGTAGCTGGAGCATGGAAATGGGAAGATATGAAAATGTCATTCAACGATCGACTTCAAATGATGCATAATTAGTTTTAAAATGGCAATATTTGTGGGACGGGGCTCGATTTTATAATTTACACTGCGATTGTATAAAATGTTGTATATTTGCAGTTTCTGCTCGTTGACACTCAACTCATGCTTGGGGGTAATCACTCATACAGCATATCGCCCGAGGATTATATATTTGCCGCGTTGAACTTATATGTGGATATCGTGCAAATCTTCCTAATGGTTCTTGGAATATTCTCCAACAGCGATTGACGAGGAGAATATTCTATATTTGTCCAGGAATCTGTGGAAGCTAGGCCCACCTCTCTCCTTTCTATTGTATCTAATAATTATTTAGTGATATTTAATAAAAGTTATTTTGACTTTAATTTGATGCGGTGGCGTTGTCTTTGAGCTTAGCTGTTGTAAGGTCCTTTCAGATATTTATTACAGTTTATGACACGACTATCAAAACTTCGCCGATTTCTCCATCATTTACAACTCAAATTCCGTTCTCCAGATTCATCAAATTAGCTCGCATTTCTGGTAATGTAAATTGTTCTTTCTCATTGTTGTAAAAATAAATTATTGTTGAAAAGAATCCTAAAAACGGGTATTCACCACTTAGTTTGCGGACCACTGTTCAAGACAAACCTGATAAGCTTCATTCAAAATGATTTAATTTCCCATTCTTTTCTCTCTTTACTTTTTGTTTAAATACTCTTTGATTTTCACAATCCATCTTTTTCTTTGACTATTTGTGGCCATTTTCCTGAATTTCGAGTTCATTTAATAAGAAACTCCTCTTCTGTATGACCTTTAATCAAACTATCTCACTCCAAGGAGCCAGAGTATCCTCTGTAAATTTGATTATTTTTATTTTAGTCTGACATTTCACCTGTGAAGTAATTTTGTTCCAAATTTAATTAATTTGGAAGGGATTGTGATTCATTCGTCAATGCCTCGCATAAACTTTCAATCAGCAACGAATTTATAGAGATTATTTAATTATTAATGACATCATTATTTTTTCCATTTATAGAATTTGACATAGATTAAACGAGGATAATTTCCTCGAAATACGTTTTTGTTTATTATTCTCCCTTGTGTTTTTTAAAATGAGCCATCAATTAATATTTCCATTTTATCTTTTGCGTCTTGTGTTAATATTTTTTGTGGGGCGAGTGGAAACTTATGACAAATGAGATTTTGAATAATAATATAGAAGAGAAAGGAATCTAAAAAATTAATTAATTAATTAAATTATTTTTGGAAATCCCATAAATCAGGGTGAACCCAGATGAATGCCAGCTGAATGGGTTACCGAGAATTAACATAATGTGCGATCAATTGTTCACCAGATATGAAAGTCTAAAGAGGAAAATTAATTCGGGAAATATTTAAAAGTGTGGTCAGAAAAAACAAATCGCAAGTTGGTGAGAGTAAAAGAAACTGATATTAAAAAGTAGAAAATTCAATTTGTGTCGTGATTATAAAGAAGGGACTGTGCATTTAAGGAAGCGACTATATTTTAACTATTTACTCTTGTTTTATTAAGTGTGAGAAAGCGAGTGTATTCAATTGTATTCTGGTGGGTTTCTGGGTGTTGATATTTGTAAACTATATGGTTGTTACCCAGACAACCCCATACAAATATTTTTCGCTTACCATTTGGCACCCGTTGCTAAGTAACGCTGGAACTGTGTTCGAGTGGGTGGATCGTCCGCAAAAAGTGAGCGTTATTGCTAATGCTATAATTGACCGAACGATCCATGGGTCCAACGAGCTGCCGATGGAAGGCCTGTACTCGATTTCGATTTTTAGGTCCCATTCTTCTCTTATCTCCTTCAAGTGTTAATCTATACCGCTGTATCATCTATAGTTATGTCTATTCCCATAGCCCTTCTTATCGTTCTTCGTATTATCGATTTTTACCATGGCTTGTACACCCTTGGTTATGTTAAATATCCATATAGTATCTTTCTTACCCTTATCCCTATCGTAACTACTATGTTCCCTATTATTGTTACTAGCATTATCATTGTTACTATTATATATATTATTTTCATTAACTGTTACTGCTATAACATTTATTATTATTCTTATTACTACATTTACCATTATATTCATTATCATCATTATTATTATTATTATTATTATTATTATTATTATTATTATTATTATTATTATTAGTATTATTATTAGTATTATTATTATTATTATTATTATTATTATTATTATTATTATTATTATTATTATTATCATTATTATTATTATTATTATTATTATTATTATTATTATTATTATTATTATTATTATTATTATTATTATTATTATTATTATTATTATTATTATTATTATTATTATTATTATTATTATTATTATTATTATTATTATTATTATTATTATTATTATTTTTTTTTTATTATTATTATTATTATTATTATTATTATTATTATTATTATTATTATTATTGGTGGGTTTCTGGGTTTTGATATTTCGAGACTATATGGTTGTTACCCAGACAACCCCATGCAAATATTCTTTCGCTTACCACTCAGCACCCGTTGCTAAGCAACGTTGGAACTGTGTTCGAGTGGGTAGATCGTCCTCAAAAAGTGAGCGTTATTCTAATACTATAATTGACCGAACGATCTCTGGGTCCAACGAGCTGTCGATAGAAGACCTGTGATCGCTTTTGATTCTTAGGTCCCATTATTCTCCTATCTCTTTCAAATGTTAACCTATACTCTCATATCATCTATCTTTATGTCCATTTGCTTAGTCCTTCTTATTATTGTCCATGCTGATGATTATTCTTTGGCCTGTACACCCTTTGTTATGTTAAATACACCCACATTATATCTTTCACCCTTATCCCTATTATAACTACAATGTTTCCCATTATTATTACTAGCATTATTATTGTTGCCATAATATGTATTACCTTTATTAATTGTTGCTACTGTTACCTTTATTATTATTTTTATTACTATAACTACCATTATATTTATTGTTATTACCACTATGATTATTACTATTATTATTATTATCATAATTATTATCATCATTACTACAAATACCATGATTATTATTATTATTATTATTATTATTATTATTATTATTATTATTATTATTATTATTATTATTATTATTATTATTATTATTATTATTATTATTATTATTATTATTATTACAATTATTATTAATATTATTATTATTATTATTACAATTATTATAATTATTATCAATATTATTAACAAAATTTTGTGTAGGGATTCGTCCTTATTCCTCAGCTTTAAGAAATATTTTTCTTATATAACAATTTAGCCGTAATCCATTTGTATTTCCCTGGTTTTCGGTAAAGTATTTATGTTGAGTCGAAAAATTTGAGCAGCGTTCCGCCCTTATTTTACACGTTCCATTTTTGCGTTACTATTTTTGTTAAGTATTTGAATTAATTCGGAAAATCTGAGCAGCGTCCCGCCCATATTTTCCGCCTCAACTCAAATTAATTTATTTAATTTTTATTTAAAAACATTATTTTTCATGATTTTGGTCGTTCGGATTAATCTTTTTCCGATGGCTTTTCATTTTAACGGTTGTAACGATTTCGCAATTTTCCCCGCTACCCATTCCCTCTTTTTGTCCTTAAGATCTATTTATGTTCATATTATAGTTAATGAGTGCCCACTGGACTGCTCGGTGTTAGAGATTTTGAGCCGATTGTTGTTAAAAATTTATGTCAATTTTACAGGAAACAGATGATGAAGGAGCAGCCAAAGGGCTACTCATTTACCCTCCAATTTCCCTATCTACAGATAATATTGACGTTCCAACTCCTGCGTTCCGCACCCTGGAGCCTTCACGGGCACGAATCATTGGCGATATTCCACGCACTTACATGGTTCGAATAATATGTTTGATTTTATTAACTTGTGATGTGTCTTTGGCTGTGGGCCGGAAAAGAAATAACAAATAATATTTTACCATAGCATTTGGAATAAAAGTTTCGATGCACTAAGGCTATAGATAGAAAATATTTATTCAGCATATTACATCGGCCACATACATTTGAAATTCATTGTATCCATTCCATAAAATTTACTTCGAAAATCCCATAAATTTAATTCGAAAAATCATCCATAAATTCAATTGGAAAAACAAAATTATCCATAAATTTAATCTGAAAAATCATCCATAAATTCAATTGGAAAAACAAAATTATCCATAAATTTAATCTGAAAAATCATCCATAAATTCAATTGGAAAAACAAAATTATCCATAAATTTAATCTGAAAAATCATCCATAAATTCAATTGAAAAATTACCCACAAATTCGATTCGAAAAATCATCCATAAATTCAATTGGAAAAACAAAAATCATCCATAAATTCAATTTGAAAAACAAAAATCATCCATAAATTCGATCTGAAAAGTCATCCATAAATTCAATTGAAAAATTACCCACAAATTCGATTCGAAAAATCATCCATAAATTCAATTGGAAAAACAAAATTATCCATAAATTTAATCTGAAAAATCATCCATAAATTCAATTGAAAAATTACCCACAAATTCGATTCGAAAAATTATCCATAAATTCAATTGGAAAAACAAAAATCATCCATAAATTCAATTTGAAAAACAAAAATCATCCATAAATTCGATCTGAAAAGTCATCCATAAATTCAATTGAAAAATTACCCATCAATTCTCTTCGAAAAAATCAACTAATAATATTGCACCAGTTGAGAGTGATCGTGTTCAGGCAAAACACTTACCCGTGTTAATTGCCTGAATGCACGGCTCTCAACCAGTTATACAACCAGTTATACAGTTCTGTAATGAAATTTTTTCTCCGAAAAATAAGACTGAAAATTTGTGAAAACACATCGGTATTTATACCTATAATTTGGCCTTAACCTTGCGTGTTAGTTTTACTGCGATTAAACAAAATTCGACTTTGAAATTATTTATGTTATCTACATTAAATTTTTATTTATTTCTTAATTTAAATTGGTAATTTATTTTTAACATTTTTAATTAAATTTATTCATCCAAAAATATTTTATTTTTATTCATTTAATTCATTAATTTTTAATTTTATATAAATGGTCATTTTACGGTCGAATTTTCTTGTTATTATGTTATTTTTTATGTAAATTTCGTGCGGTTCTTGGTGCATTTTGTATTTATTTTATTTTACGTTTTATGTTTTTGATTTTATATTTATTTATATTCTCTCAGATTTTAAACTGTTTAATTGGTGTTGTATATTATATTTTAAGTTAACTTGGTGCTGGGTTTTCGTGCTGTATTACTGATGCATTTAAACAATTCTCAAGGCAATTTGTGTGCTGGCCCAACATTATTATTATTATTATTAAAATTGTTGTTGCTATCAATATTATAATTACCATTATCCTTACTATTATCATTATTATTATTAAGTTTTTTTCTAGGGATCCGTCCTTATTCTTCAGCTTTATAAAAATATTTTACTTATATAAAAATTTAGCCGTAATCCATCCTTAAAGTATTTTCATTGATTTGGAAAATTTAAGCAGCGTTCCGCTCTTATTTTACAGTTTTATGATAAATGTTTTAATTATTTCCGAAAATTTGCGCAGCGTTCGCCCATATTTTCCGTCTCAACTCAAAATAATTTGTTTAGTTCTTATCATTTAAACTATACCTTTTCATGATTTTTGTCGTTCGGAATAATTTTTTCCCGATGGCTATTCATTTTAACTGTTTCAACTATTTCGCAATTTTCCCCGCTACCCTTTCCCTTTCTTTGTCCTTGTGATCTATTTATGTTCCCGGCTCACAGCTGTAACGCACCGATGCAAATTAAAACTGAAAAATTAGACTAAATTTAGTTTGAAAAATAAGACTGAACAAATAAGATTGAAAATTACGTTGATAATTTGTCAAAACACATCAGTATATATACCTATAATTTGACCTTAACCTTGCTTGTTATTTTTTTTGAGATAAAAAAATTTGACCTTGAAATTATTTGTGCTATCTAAATTAAATTTTTATTATTTTCTTAATTTAAATTGGCAATTTATTTTTAAAATTTTTAATTAGATTTATTCAGCCACAAATATTTTATTTTTACTCATTTAATTCATTAATTTTTTACTTTTATATAACTTGTGGTTTTTCGGTCAAATCTTCTTGTTATTATGTTATTTTTTTATGTAAATTTCGTGCGGTTCTTGATGCATTTTGTATTTATTTTATTTTACTTTTATGTTTTTTAATTTTATATTTATTTATGTTCTCTCAAATTTTAGAGTGTTTAGTTGATGTTGTATGTTGTATTTTAAGTTATCTTGGTGCTGGGTTTTCGTGCTGTATTACTGATATATTAAAACAATTTTCAAGGCCGTTTGTGTTCTGGCCCAATAATTCGAAATAAAAGTTATTTTGTTACGACTTGAAATTAAAAATTGTTAGAGAACACGCAGGGCCGGCTTTACGTACAGGCAGAGCAGACTGCCGCTTGTTGCGGCCATTTAATGAGGCGGTCGAATGCATCCCTCGTAATTTTAATACTTGCATGTAAAAATTGTAAAACAATATTCGAATTTTTAAAAAAATATCGTGTGAAAAAATAATAAAAAGAATAATCTCGGAACTTCAAAGAGGACTAGAGGAGGCTTGTTGCCGCTTATTTGGTGTGGACGGGAAAAAAGGAATTTGTTTAAACGCTCACAGTACGATATAGCTAATTGATAAACTATACTGGATAACTGTAGTATTTATGAATGTTCCCGTCACATGGATGTAAATGTACATTGATTTTGTACTTGTACCGCCACACAGAGACGATTTAATTTTCTAATTAAAATTTATGTTTTTAAATGAGCCTTAATGACCTGTAAAGTTTTTACATTTAATTAATTATATTCTACTTTAGTGTTGTTTTAAACTAAGAACAGTTAAAATTTTCAATACGTTATGACTGAGGTAGAGTCTAATTTTTAATCGTATTCGAGAACTTTTGCATCCGATACGATTAGACTACCTATAGCCTATGGCTATATAGGCCTATATATGTATTCAGCTCAATGGCCAGCGGCGATAATAAATTCTTTATCGTGTGTACTATATTTACAAATGTAAATATAGTAAATTTGTGTTTTTTGTTATTTTACTTAATTGTACTCGTGTTAGGGGCGACCGAAAAAAAGTTTGCCTGTAACAGCAAAAAGTCTAGGGCCGGCCCTGAGAACACGATAAGCTTGACCGAGAGCTAATTCCAATCGACAAGTCGTTAAAAATCCCAAAATTTGGTAGTACTGAATTTCAGTTTTAATAAGTTGTTTTAGTGCATCTGCATATAACTGGAAAATGCATGCCTCGTATTTTGTAAAACTACCGCTGTGTATTTTTATGTTTATTTGACGCATTAAAACAAGCCGAAATCCCAATTGTCGAATCCCAACACTAATAAAGCAATAAACGTAATTATTTTTAATTGAATTTGTTTTAGGTCTGATTTTATATAATACAGATCAGGGTCTCCAAACTTTTCATTCTGAGGGCCGATTAACTATCAAACCGCAGTTCAGGAGCTACCTATATACTTGAAGTCTAAATAAAAAAGAATCAAAAGACGAATATTGTTTTTAACTATTTATTTAATATAATTTTCTTCACTCATTATTTAAGAACACAATAACACAAAACACATGAACATATGTATTAGTGCGAATAGTGAAATTGTTTCCTGGATGATAAATAACAGAAATTCCTGGGTTTAGAATTATTGTCCTGAAATTGTTCTTCACGTTTGTTGTTCCAAAGATTGAAAGGTACCTTGATGCAAATGCTTTGACAATAGGAACGTCTTCTCTAAACTGTGTATAGTTGAGCTCTTGTAATCTTATTAAATTCACCATCTTCACCCCAGAAATCAATACACCGCAAATATCCATATATTTAGCACATAAAGCTTACTGGTGAATAATACAGTGCAGGAACATCGGTTGAGGAATGTTTTATTCAATACACATCTGCTTCACTCGTCTAACCAACTGTTTCTTTATTCCACTCAAAGAGAAACGCAAGGAGAAAAAGGAAGTAGTGAATAAGGTTTCACAATGTAGTGATCAGTTGAAAAATATAACGTCCATGTAATTTATGGGTAATCTTGGCAGAATATAGGTAAATTTTTATAATTTTTTGTAGTTTGAAGACCCCTGATCTATTTAAATGAATAAATTGCAAAAACAATAATTAATTCTTGAGTACTAGGGTAAAATTCCCACCACAGTATTCGCGTTTGTAATCGGCGCTTTATATTTCGAATCCTAAAGGTTGATTATATTTCCAGAATATATTTTTAAAATCATTAAAAATGATGAAAACCTCAATAGGAAAAATAAAGACAACTAAAAATTTTAATAATTTAAATGAATTAATTAAATGTTTTCACTCAAAACAAAAATTACATTTTATCAACTATAAGAAATAAAATTTTAAGAAATCAATGAACTTAATCAGTATTAAATCAATATTTTTACAAAATATTTCTATCAAGTCAAACGTAAAATAGATGAAAGGCGCAATATTATACGTGAGAGGTTTATTCATGCCTAGGCTGTTTATCAGAATTTGCTTTTTTCTAAGCTTTTGTTTGAATAATGTGAACATTTTAAATATATTTCTTGTGAAATGCAACAGCAAATTCTCCCAATATTCAGTTCCTCGTGGAAAGTATTTACAGAGTATTAAATCAATATTTTTACAAAATATTTCTATCAAGTCAAATGTAAAATAGATGAAAGGCGAAATATTATACGTGAGAGGTTTATTCATGCCTAGGCTGTTTATCAGAATTTGCCTTTTTCTAAGCTTTTGTTTGAATAATGTGAACATTTTAAATATATTTCTTGTGAAATGCAGCAGCAAATTCTCCCAATATTCAGTTCCTCATGGAAATTATTTTCAGAGCCGATTGTAGGAGACTCGAGATCCCCTTCACATTTTGTCTTTGATATTAATAATATGATTTCAAATGATATGATTATTAGACAATATTAGAAGAAATTAATACAATAATAATAGAAATCATTAAAATCAAATCAACAAAAAATCAATAAAATAAAGACAAAGAGAAAGAATATATTTGCCCAACGAAAGAGCAGAAAGTCAAATATCGATTGCAACCAAATCTAAATGTATAATATTGAGCAGAGCACTTTGTCAATAAAGCAGCGCTTGTGCGGGATATTGAACAATATTGAATTTTCCAATAAAAATGTTTCATAATTTTTAGAATCAATACACAATTTTATTGTTGCCAGCAGGAATAAATATCCCAACTGGTCAGCCAATCAGAATCGAGAATGAATTACAGAATGCCTAGACACACATGCAAATGCGGGGACACACCAAGTAATGGGTACAATGGATCGTCAGTCACATGAGTGCACGTGTGTGTGTGTGTGCACACCGACACACCCCATTCTCAAGCGCGTCAATTCAAGAACAGTCCAGAAAAGTAAATCCCAATATTTGAGATTTAGGGAAATTTTAGCAAACTTAATTAATATAACAAGTGAGTTTTTTAATTGCTTAGAAAAATAATTTTTCACCACAATAAATTCGATTTCCTATCTGATCAGTTCACAGAAATATGGGACCTTGTCTGTCGAAAAGCACTCTGACCGAGGAGGAGATGAACTTTCTGCTCAGCAAGACACATTTCACTAAGTCTCAGATCCGAAAATGGCACAAAGGATTTCTCGTGAGTGATTCTCCTTGATTGACTGGCGTAATTTTGTTTACCCTTTCCCTCAGAAAGACTGTCCGAACAGCCAGCTCAACAAGAAGGCATTTCTAGACATGTATTCGCAATATTTCCCCGACGGAAAGGCGAAACCGTTTTATGAGCATTTGTTTCGGACATTTGATCAGGACAACAGCGGCAACATAGACTTTTCGGAGTTCTTAATAGTAAGCTTGATGCATTAAAATTTTATTGATATATTTCCGGCTCATTTTTCCATACCAGATGGCATGAACGCTGAGGAGCGGCCAAACCAACCCTAGCGCCAAGGGTTGTATGAGGAGTGAATCAGTTGGAATTATTATTATTTACTGATAATTGCGACGAGAAATATTTCAAATTTGTATCAGAAATATTTTTACTTGAATAAGTGAGCAATAATAATAATTCTCCATTACCCTCCTTTTGCTAAAAAATTAATTTAACAAATAAGTTAAGGGAACATGACAAACTGTAAAATTCACAATGGAAAATGTTACCACAATTAATCATTCTTGAAAATGATTTCTAGATTTATTTGAAATTTTGTATTTGTTTTACTGCTGTCACATTTATAGGCAATAAGCACCACTCAAAGCGGGACCCCAGAGGAAAAATTGGACTTGGCATTCAAGCTTTATGACATTGATAGCAATGGGAAGATTGAGGAAAGTGAAATGACAGAAATAATCAAAGTGATTTTAATTATTAATAATATTAATAATAATTATAATCATAATTATAATAATAAATATTAATAATATTAATAATAATGATAATAATAATAATAATAATAATAATAATAATATATATAATTATAATAATAAATTATTATTGTTATAGGCAATATATCTCATGGTGGGAGAAACCCAAAGTATTGCTTTTGACAGTCCAACTGATCGAACGAAGGCAATTTTCGAAAAGATGGACAAAAATAAAGATAACGTTTTGAGTAAGGAAGAATTCATCAAAGGTTGTTTGGAAGATGAGCAATTGTTTGCGTTGTTGTCGTATTCGGAAGGGGATAAAATGGAGGAATCCGTGGAATAGTATTGTTGATTGACAAATAGTTATTATGTTGAATTTGTACCTTTTTATTTTGAAATTGGGAAGGCAATTTGCCTTCTCTGAATTCTTGATTTTCGATTTAATATTTTTTGTTACGGTGTTGAAATTATCATTTGGTGCTCGAAATTTAGTCATATTCTTCTATTCAAATATATCACTAGTTGTATTACTTTATACTTGATGCTGATTGGCTTATTTTATCATATGAACTATTCCTATTGGTTATCCTTTCACCCTTCGACTAGGACTCGTTTTTATCTTCTTTTATTTCTTCCTTGAAATTAATATCATTCTATGTGATTTTATGTGTGCGAGAAGTGATTCTAGAGGATGGCTTTGCTTTAAAACCCGAATACTACCTTTGCTATGCCATTTCATAAAACATAGATCTTTTGTTACAATAGTAACATTAGCTCATTCCTAAACGTTTTATGATTCACTTCTTTTTACTAAAAATTGCATTCATACTTTTTTCTAAATTTTAATTTATTATTTGGTTTTGAGGGCTTTGCACATCCTTTTTGTAATACGCAAAAGTCCTGTTTCGCAATAATTTAATCCTCCTTCAGTTATATTAATGCTGAGTATACCTAACAATAAAATTAAATAAATATAATAAAGATGAACAAAATAAGTGAGGAAAGGTATAAAATAAAGATTATGTTGCTACAGAATTTATAAAGTAAGAAAAAAGAGAAGAAATTTTAAAATGACAATGAATTGGCAAAGATTTGAGAAAATTAAACAATAGATAATGACAGGTCGTTATTAATTAACAAGTACAAATTAATAAAAGAAAACAAACAACAAAGTGAAAATGGAATTACTTTATCTCGACAGCTTGGTCAAGGTAATTTATAAACCACAGGAGAAGTCAAAAAAATGAAAAAGCAAACAAAATTGCATATCTTTACAGTTTCGGGAGATAACAAGAATCGATGGAAATGACGGAGACTATAAAAAAGATAAAAGCAAAATTAGAATTGTTTTTGGGCGCAGTCAAATAAACCTATAAAATGGTAAGAATCAATTGGAGATAACAGAAGAAAACCGAGAAAAAACAAATGAAATAGAAACTCAAGAAAAATATAGAGCTATTTACAGAAAACTATAAATATGAGAAAACAGTATCAAATGAAAACGAAAGCAAATATAAATTTAAGCAACCTGGTGATTGATGTAAGTTTTTCGAGGAAATTTGTTTGAAGAAGCACTTTTGGCGATTATTAATTGAACTATTACTCCTTGTGTGTCGTATTATGTCTTATGTGGTGAATTGTTTGTATAATCGTGTTGGAAAATTTATATCGATTGCAGTTGTGACTGACAATAAATATTGATAATATCGAGAATTTGTCATTGTTGTTAATATTTCAAGACACGCTAGATCAATAATTTTTAATTACACATTCCACCGACAATCCCAGCAAAATAATGATACAATTTATCTTACATTATAGTAGCAATCTGAATTATTTAAAATATTTTCCTACTAATAATTGTCCATCTTTTACCCTATTCTAATAATTATTTTTCGATATCAATCGCATATACGTGGTTATGCTAAAAATTCCTTAGACACACATGGAAATAACACATTGAACCAACAAGATAGATATGAAGAACAGATATGTAATACTCATGTAATTTCTCCAATGGTTCACCATTTGTTTGAAAGCCATTTCGAAGATTTATCATTCCTCTCCAAAAAATTTCTTCGCATTTCCTTCAAATAATACTTTGATTGTAATATTTCACCTTTCGAATGTTTGGTCAAGTGATTGAACAACCAAAACTCGGTATAATTTCTGGCGTGTGTGGCAGTTGTTTCTGTTTCAGAGGTATATAATTGTAATTCTACTAAACACAATGAATAACGTTTTTGATGGATATTTGCATTTGGAGTTTATTATTAATGATCAGACGAGTAACTCGAAGATCTTTTCAATCCCATTAGTTTTTTTACTCATAAACAACGGGTCTTAATATATAAATACAATGACTATTTAAAAGACTTATTTAATATAAAAATTTATCTTGCTCAGACCCTTTAAATTTTCATTAAATCTAAAGTCTTTTAAATCAGTTGTTTCTTTGCATATTTTTCCATGCTCAATAATATTACTAACGCCTCTCAATCGACAATGTTCCTGAACCCGTGTGCGAAGATGACGTGAAGTCTCTCCGATGTATGTTGCGATGCCCCATTACATGAAAATTTATACACTTGATCAGAAACTAAACCTATTTGGGTTTGAGATGTATTACTAAACATATTTATTGATTTTAATGATTTTGATACTATTTTAAATAAATAAAAACTTCAGTTATAAGTGGGAAAGAATTTTATGTGAGACTTTTGTGATTAAATCACAATCCCCTAAAATAAACGTTCAATAATCAACAAATTTATAGAGATTATTTAATTAAATCATTAAATCTTAACTATTACATCATTATTGTTTCCGTATATAATATTTAGCAAAGATTATGATGGCAGGAAAATTTTCTCGAAATATATTTCTTTAATTTGATTTTCTCGATTTTTATATATTATAAATCTTAATTTATAATTATTCGTATTTACATTTTTAAAAATAAATTTACAAAATATCATATTTGAATTCCTAAAAGCAAAATAGTCATTAAATGGCTTGTACATAAATTTCAGTAAATTTTTTATTATTTTCAGTTATTATTTTTGTTATCAAGTTAAATTTATGCACTAACTTGTATTTTAAAAGTTGTCTTACAGTTGCTTATTTTCATATGGTTATCTATATTACATATGAATGAATGTCCTACCCCTTAAATTTTTGAGGAAGAATTTGTTTTCATTTCTGTTTACAACTTGATCTTATACCATGTTAAGAGTTTTTGCGTAGTTTTCAGCTTTAGAAATTGACATTTCAACTATTAAGTCCTTGTTGAAAATTTGAAGCCATGTTCCACAAATATATTATGAAGTGTCCGAGCTAGTTCTTATTTATTGGAACATTAATCAAAATTATTTGTGATATTCAACTATCATTAGCAGAATCTTAATTTCCCTTAAACTTTTATTTTATTTATGTCATTCTGGTGAATCTGTTGTCTTAAAAAATGAACTAGGATTCTTGCAGTGCCAATAACCCGAGACATACGCTCAAGATTTGAAGTTACCTCCAACTTGAAGTTAGTCCCAAGACCAATTCAGCTTTGGAATTCACCATTTGAGTTTCTACTTTAAGTGAAATATTTTGGATTAATATTCTTGATGTTGAAGCTGGCCGGAGTCATGCATACATTGATGAAATGTTATATGAACAGAAATTAAGACAATAGTTTTGAAAAATTTTTCTTAGAAATAATATCTTTTAATAATCTTTTCATAAAAATACAACTTATCGATTCACCAACATAAAAGTTATAATGACAAAATTCCGTAATCTTTGGTGACTGCTGAAATGGAAAAGAGTATGTTAAAATGAATTATCGGTGTCTATTTATAGTAATTGTAAGTATTTGCTTACACAGTATTGATCACTATATGAAATTAGTGTGCATTTAATTCAAAGAATTTTAGGCTGACATCGCACAAATATTCGAAATATCGATTAATTTATTTAGTTTCTTTTAAAATAAATTGGATTTATTTTTTCTGAAATTATTTTATTTTCAGCATAATCATACCATACATGTGATTCATCTACTTGTTGCATTTGATGATATCGGTTATTCTTTTATTTGTTCAAATTAACTGTATTATTTATTAATTTAATTCATCTATAATTTAACTTATTCAACAAGTTCTGTATCTATTTTCAACTGAAAGTTTCCAAATTTTAATTATTTTATATCATTTCTACATAAATCATCATTTTTATCATTTTGCATCTCTTTTTTAACTACATTGATGCTTGTTTCTTATTTTATTTTATAATTTAAATGGTACGTGTTTAATGATAATTAACGTATTGTTCACTTTATTTGCAATACCTGATGTATGATCATATATTTTAATTCATCTTGATTCGGATTTGAACATTTAAACATATGTCAAAGTTTCAAGTTCAAAATGCATAAATTCAGGATCTGTTGCAACTCAAAGACTCAAAGATGCTGGAGACACAGGAACGGTTAACGCGTCATTATGAGTAACTGGTATTCTCGTTGAGACCACATTCGATGTACAGTAGTTACGTTAACCATACAAAAGTAATGGTCTTTTGAGGAATCTTTTGACTTTTGATAGATCAAGGTTAATGAATGTTTTCTTCACTTTAACCAGTCATGTAATCCATTCGAACATGAAGTTCCCAAGTCAGTAGACAGCTGAAGCAAATGTGATGAATATTCTTTAGAGTAATAAAATTGAAATTCCAAAAAAATGCTAAAATTTTTAAAGAAAAAGAAAAATTTTTTATAAATTCTAAATTAATACTAAGAAATATTTTGTAAACGTAAAAAATATAAATTTTTTCTGTAAAATAAATTTGAATCTTTTTAGATTTGTTTTACTAAACTAATTTCATCATTTTAAGGTCGAGCTTGAAATGGAATTTTAACTTCGACTTGGATGTAAAATCCAGAAAACTAATTTCATGACAAATTATGCCAAACCATCTAAAGCATTCGATGAATCCAACAAATCTAATTATATTCCTCTGCAAATACAAAGTTTCCTATTAACGCAGACAAAGTAAATCAAATAACACTAATGTTGTAATGAATTTTGATCGGTTTTTAGTTCATTTTTCCTGAATAAAAACACTCGCGATAATGCTTGCATTGTAAGTTTTTGTCTATTTCTGTTGTTATATTATATTATTGTAAATGATGGGATTGGAATTTCATATTGATGTTTATCTTGTGAATATTCAATCCTGTAATCGAGTGGCCGCCATTTTGTATTGGATTATTCAGTATTCTTCTGGCATTAGGTTCACAGCACGGAACGTTTATAGGGATGGGATTGTTATTAATTGTGACGGGCTTGTGGCCATTGGCACTGGACGGGATTGATTATTAATTTTTTTTTATGAATTACTTATTGACATGCTATGAAAATTATTAAATCGATTAATCATAAAGTCAATTAAAATGTTAATTAATTGTGAAAAATAAGTGTTTCATTGACAAATTTTCGTAAATCTCTAATTAATTGCTAAGCTAAACCCTTTAGAAAAGCTTTATTATTCATGGGATCATTGTATTCTTTTGTCGGCTTGAATTCATATCAATGCTATGCTACTTGCATAGGACTAAGAAACTCTATAGTTGCTTTTGCTCCATTTCATATATTACTGCCTTCACATTTCAAAGTCTCAATTTCAAGTCCATCTGTGTTTTGGTAATGCCAATGCGTGACAAGAGCTTAGACTTGATCATGTCACTGTCTAATTCCGGTAACTACACGGCAATCTCAATAAAAAAGAAAATTTTTATATCTGAAACCGCTAAACATTTTCATCCATCCTTATTTATGTGCTTTGTCCTGGATTGAATAGATGATAGAAATGTTATTATTCGTCACGTTCTTCTCTATCCTTAATATCAATAAATCCTAAATAAAAACAACTGATTCTTTCTCATTTGCGTCTGTATTCTCAAAAATATAAATTTTGAACTTGAAATCGTCTTATCATTTGTGATTATGAACTGTGGGTATTGTCATTTCATTTTGTATTCATTAATACGCGGTTTTGTCCATTCGCAATTTTGTCTTCTATTATTTTCGGCGGTCACCTATTGGTGGACATGAGTCTGTTGGTGAATCATGAGCTGGTAATGTCTACGGTGAGGAGTTGTAATAATAATGTTATGAATCACTTTATTTCTTTCCGCTGGTTTTCAGCATTTTTCAATAAAAAATAACCAAAACTTTGTAATCACAACCCTTTTGTGGACAAGATGATTTTTCGTGACCATATTGTATACTTATTTTCTATACTATTTTTGATAGTAATGTTTCTATAATTTGATACGGCTGCTGAATTCTCGAGGCCGCATTTCCTTGTGTTATTTCTTTTCGGCTCGTGCTCCACAGTTTCATTAGTCATGTTGTATTCCATAAACTATAGTAATAATATAGTTTTTTAACTTTATAAGCATTTAAAAACTTTCCGTGACAGACGCCTTTTCAACCATGGCATAATTATTGAATAAAATGATCTCTGGCTTTATGGTTTTGGGGTCTCAAACAGGACCCATTTTCTTAGAGCACTACAGAATTCAAACTTTGTTAGATAGTAGTAACATTGTTTTAAGTTACATTGGACTACTTCTTTATGAACCTGAGGTTGCAACTATGTATTTTGATGATCTAACACAGCTTCCAAAGTGGGTGGTAGCGCCCCCACTGGTGGGGGCTGAAACTTTCTAAGGATCGGTAGGGCTTTCGAGTAGTGTTGCGGTAAGTAGACAGTCATAATAAAATTAATAAACCCTTTTAAATTAATAATTTTTGTGATTTAGAAGTCGAAATCATTGAAAATTTAAATTTTTAATTATAATTCATTTTATTCCATTTGCACAGCAGTTTAGTCTCAACAACTAAGTATGTTGGGCAACTATTAATGCTGAGTTATGTATCACAAGGAACTGTTTCTGTTTCCATCGAAAATATCAGATAGCTTGAACGAGAAAAACTGTTATAATGAGGGGCATTAAACGCCATGTACCGCGCAAAATGGGTGGTAGTTCCAAAAAATTTGGTAACCAGTGACCTAACACAACAAGAACAATATTAATATTAAACAAAAAAATGCTAAGACAAGCCTTTACTGCAAAATATATATCAAATTAATTGATAAAATTGATAAATCTGATAAATTCTTAGCGATTGAAAAGGAGTATCTTATCATTTATTTGTTTAACATTTAATTTAAGCTGCTACAGGGAAACCATAACTTTAATAATAATTATTATTATTATTATAATAACAAAACAAATTTACTGTATTAACTGTTTATCAAAAATTGAGAGGGAGGAGAGTATCTCACTTATAGAACTAGATCTAAATGAAAATTATAATCCGATGTTCATAGAGCTTGGAACGAGTTTTGGTCCAGAATATAATCCATGGCTTGTCACCAACAATTTGCAGTGCCATTCAGATTGTCAGTCGGTGGCAGTTTATCAAAACGGCATTTCCACATGTTATGCACTGCGCCTCGCTATTGATGAGAGAGAAATTCAGCCAAGAGAGCAAAGTGCCATTCTCATCAACTGAAACGAAAATAATGTACAGTTTACATTGGATTATAATGGACGCGGCTGCTGAATGCGAGGATAATGATAGAGAGAACAAATGTTTGAAATTCAATGCTAGAAGTACAAATAAATGATTCGTTAATAGGTTCCGATGGAATCAGTTACTTGCATGATCTGAGCGCAATCCAATTATTCGTGTATTTGTTTGCTCCCTTAGTGGATCAGATAGATGAATCACTGTTCCAGACTTTGAAATTGGAAAATGGCCTTAATATCTGGTCTCCGTTGCGTAATTATAAGCAACCAGACTTGAATTGTTTTACAGCTCCCGTCAAGTCGAAATGCCGAAGGGTTGCATCAAATTCTAGAGCTACCGATGGTATCGGTGTCAAAAGCGCTCAGATTTATATTGGTAAAGGAAGTTCTGTGGAAAAGCTAACTATGGACCCGAAAGACCGATCTAGTTTCATTAACGGTGCATTCTGCCCTGCAAATATTCTTTATCCGGAAGAATCGATTGATAGTGAAGTAGACTGATACATTTTATCATTTGAATTTACGCAATTTTTGTAGATGACAACAAGCTTCGGTGGAACAAGCCTTCTGGATTCGAACTGTAAGAACCATTGGATTAAAAGCGCTCTTTGTGGCGGTGACAATTCAGTCACTGTCTCATGTGGACATCAAACAAAATTATCACCAGCTCCTCTCGCCAGATTAAGCGACATTTGCCCTCTGTCAACAGTTTCAGGGGACACAGTCAATCTTGAGGTTTACTGTGAGAACTGTAACAGTGTCGTTAGCAATAGATCGGTAAGTAATTTGTCCTGATCAACCTTGCACTTTATTATCCTTGTAAGAAATGATAATTAAATAATATTTTAAAATTAATTAAATTAACATATTACGTAATAATATGTAATTTGAATATCTGAGCTTATGATGTTTGATGATTGTGTTTGAATGTTGCTATGTTTGTGTATTCAATAATTAGAAAATCAATAAACTCCCTTGTATATATTATGCAACGAAAAGCTATAAAAGAGTGTGTTTAAGATTTGTCGTCAGAAAAATACTGTGTACTTGTGTCTCTTTTTAACATGGAAACCACGCCATACTCAACGTTTACAGTAGAAAAGTGGATTACTTAGTATATTTGAAATTTACTCACATTTCTTAAGTAACTATTATCTAATAAATAATTTGTGGGGACCTATCTTTGATATCTTATGCTATTACTTTTATTTTTAATCGATAACATGTTATTTTTATTTCCATTTTATCTGAAAATCGATTTTCCTATCAAATAATGACTAATTTGTCCAATTTCGTCAAATGTTTCTTTTAAATTTTTTATTAAAACTAGATTTGTCTAAATATTTCTAAACAATCATCTATAATTAAAAGAAAACGCTAATAAAACACTATTCTTACGATATATTTCGTCAGTTAGACTGTCATCTTCAGGAATACCTTAAATAAATCTGATTCATAGTCAAATTGTGTTGAAAATATTATGTCTTTTATGAATATTTATATATTTATTTATAAATCATATGTAAATTTTCAATTTGTATTAATTTGTGGTAGACAGAAATCGTAAATATAAGCATGTCAACAATGAAAAAGAAAAGGATATTTTATTTCAACAAATTATTTATTTTAATTATATAATTCATTTATTTTAATTGGTTTTAATTGATTATATACTAATTTACATTCTAATGGAGAGTTTATGCTAAAAATGTAAGTACAGTGCAACCTCGACTTACGACCATAACATGTTCCATAAATGTTCTCATCGCTCAAAACATTCGTATAACGAAGCGAATTCCATAAAGTAAATGAAGGATACTCAATTAATTCGTCCCATGATAAAGAAATATCAATTATTCATACAAAATATACGTTCATCTTTTACATTATTTATAATACGACAATCGGGTTTATTCATCACTGATGGCTCAACAAAATCCTTTCCTTTTCATGGAACTTTAACCAGGAACCTATATCTACTTACTCTTGCTTTTGCCTCTTTGATGATTTGATATAAACGTGACATCGTGTTGTCGTACTGATTCAGCCTTACTCTGCTGGTGCTTTTCTACGAAATGTTGCATTTCTTTTATATATTTCAGATCTCTTAAATCTCATTTGAAGTGACGTATTTCTTAGTACCTTTTTCTTCGTATCCTTAGTCGATATCTCGCCTGTAGTTTCGTGTTGTTGTTCGTGATGCAGAACAATTAGCTCTTCAGTGATCAACTGTTGGCTATTTTCTTTCATCAGCTCTTGAATATCATCCTCATTTACCTCAAACCCCATTTTATTCCCCAATGGCACAATTCCATCGATAATTAGCGGACCTTGTTTATAAGCAAACACGTCTAACGTAATTTGGCCACAGTTTTCTCCATAAAGAATTAAGTGTTCCCTTGATTACCTTATTCTGTGCTTTATAGCTGATTTTAAAACAACCTACGATTATAAAGTAGTTTTACATAAGTCTATGAGGTAAGATTTGTTTCTTCAGCCACTTCGAAGCAGCTCTAAAAATGACTTTGTATTATTTGCATTTACGGTGCAATCTTTTTCTTCTGTAATCATAATGAATAAACGAACAAAATACAACTGATCCATGTAAGGTTGTAAAACCTCCACATAACATTTAATTGGCTCTTCTGCTATTTGAGTTTCGTAGAGTTTCAAAATGATACACGAAATTTGCAGGCAAGATGGTAAAATTACCTTTCATCGGTTTATGACTAAGCATTATTTTCTATTCTGCTGTAGTGTATTGTATTTTTGGCATCTTTCAATATATGCTCGTCTTATCGCAGTAACACTTTGAAACCAACAACTTCTGGAAATCAGAACCATGCACTTCAGCTTCATTGGAATTCGAACTCACAGCCTCTTCAACTTTGCAAGTCATTATCTGTAACTTCTCTTAAATTTATCAAGCCATTCTCTGCTCGCTTTGAAACATTCTTTTTATTATATCAACGTGCATGCTAGTTTAATTACGACAACGGCATTTGCTTTTTGACAAGTCAAACTCTCGGACTCAGAATCACTGTTATTTGCTTCTCGTCTATCCACGATAGTAATTTGCGTACATTTTCCTGACTTTTAACTTTTTCTTAATCTAGCTCCTTTATTCCACTGTTCTTTATTACAGTGCAAAGCTTCGGTGTAGATTTTTTCTAAAATCATGTGCTGTAACTAGTTGCATGTCTGTCTTTTTCATGCTTCTCGATGATTTCCTTCTTCATGTTTACCGTAATCATATTCTTATTCATACTCCTTTCCCATTTAACTGTTTTCTTCGTAGGGACAATTTTTGCAGTACAATTATGACAAAAACTATTATAAACAAAACAAAGAAATTACACCTTGCAAAACTAGTAAATGTTTGTGTAAGCAGTACACGAGTGCACAAGCCGACCGTATGAGTGCAACACGTCGACGGCAACAGTGCTGCTGATAATGTTTCATGGCGTGTCGTCGTTATGGAGCAGTCCAGTGTCTGTCACCGCAGTAATTAGTGATACCTTAGCAATGAATACATACTATATAAGTCTAAGATGAAGTTTCAGGTCTAGCAATCACTTTACTGCTCGTATGTTCAGTAAAACCTTGTTTAAATTTGCTCTTACCTCGAAATACTCGTAAATCGAAGTTTCATTGTAATCTCATAATTAAATAATTCTCTTTGGTTGTCGATAAATCTTTGTTTGTTATAAATCTGGCTTAGAGAGTTTATTTTTTAGACTTTAATAAATTTGAATGAGACAGTTGTTATAATTTCCAAATATATTCACTGTTACATATGAAACAAAATATTGATCGATAGTCTAAAGGAATGAAATGAAGAAAATGAACTGCAGCAGGGGCGGCGCAAAGCGGTAAGCATATTAAGCATCGCATTGGAGCACATACTATGATGGGGCGCCAACGTTGAGAGGAATTTTAAAAATTATTATTAATAAAAAACATGAACATGAAAAACAAAAACATAAAATGAATATCAACAAAAACTTAAAAATATCATATTTTTATTATCTGGAGCGCTTTTGTCGGGTAGCACGCTTTTTTTGTTCTTAATATAAATATGATTTTATAACTTTATTTTTTGTTTAACTTTACATATACTAAGGATGAAATTATATTACGATTAATGTTAAAAATATAATTGTTATTAATAATTACTTGATTTAAAATTATATAATACATGTATTGTTAGTTGTTACAAAAGGTAAACCTTATTTTGAAGGGTAATATATTTTAGGTTTGTATAGGGTTCCAAAGCAGTTTGCGCCACCCCTGAACTGCAGTTAACTATTTATTCTGCTATTTGTTTTATGCGTTTAAAAAGTTGAAATATTCCGATTACAGAATTTACAAACTTTTAATGAGCTCTTCTTTTTCACTATCATGGAGCACTACATTAGAAAACGTTTTCTTTTGAGTCTTTTTTTAAACTGATTTGACAACTAGTTTTCCACTAGGGTGAACTAATTGGTTGCTCATGCTACCCAGTGAATACTGGACCGCAGGTCAGCAAGAGGAACAGCTGGTCTTTGCTCCATCCAAGATTGGGTAAACTCAATTTTCCCATTGACTGGGATTATAAAAATAAGATTATCAACGAAACAGCTGCTTGCACGCAGCAAACACCTTCGCAGGGTGATGATTTCCTTTTAGCCAGTCATTTGGATTTAGCAGTTTTACGGTGCTTGTTCTGTCCAAAATGGTCAGAGCCAGGAGTTTATTGGGGGTTGAAATATTTGCACAAACGGCTTTTGGAAATCAGCTTAGAGCTCAGAATGTCTGAAGAACAAGAGAAACGTCTACAAAATAACTTTCAAAAGAGAAGCAAATCAGCGACTTGTGTTAAAGCTGAAATTTCCGATTCGTTTTGGCAGGAACCTTTAGGTGGGAAATTTGACGAAGATTCCAATTCAAGTAAAATAATTTTCTCTCTGTCACCTAGATATTGATAGAAATCCATTAGATGAGTGCTATTCTGAACTAAATTCAAGGAATTTGGTTTCACAAGATCCTGTCAATGACTTGTCGGCTTCTTTCCCCTCGTCGATGTGGGATCGGTCCATGAGCATATCGACAATGAGTATTCGTCCATCAAAGAAAATCAAAATGACAGATTTCAAAGACCGTTTCACGAAGATTTCGAAATTTAAAAAGACTGAAGCAGAGAAAGACGACGATAATTTCGATTTGAGCAGCAAATTACGCAACCAAATGTTAATTACAGGTCTCTATGGAGCTAGATTACCGTCTAGTCCAAGGCAGCAGAGAAATATTAAAATTCAAGATGAAAGCGTCATTCCTGAGGAATTGGGTGACAGTGGGTCGGACAAAGATGAACGGAGGAGCAGTCTGCCATGTAAGAAAGAGTATTGCCTCTCCTTTACTAAGTATATATCCTTGATTTGATAGCGGATAAACTCGGGATAAAACTGTGCCCCGTCTATACAGAAGTAGAAGCGCTTTTACCGCCTAAGAAAAGTAGGAAAACTGTCACTCATAAGCGGCAGAATGGCACAAAATTCAAACCGATTACCTCGAAAATAAAACTGACAAAATACTCTGATTTCAGTGGATGCCATGAAAACCCGATTGTCCAGCCGGAAATACAAGTCAGCGCTGAAATGGATACCAAAGGTGACCGTTTGATTGATGATGATAATAATCTTTTCAACCGGAACCTTTCAGCGCCAATGTTTAATCTCCCCGATGATCCTGCAACCGCTCTGGATCCGTTGCCGGATTTCACATTAGAGAAGGATTCGTTATCAGACGAGCCCGGGCTATGTTCCAGTGAAGTTCCTTTATCTTCCACCAAGAAAACGACTTCGTTTTTTGATGATTCTCCGAAGCAGGAAAAGCTCTCCAATGAGCAGCAGCTGCAGCGCAACCAAGAACCAATCAGAAAACAAGTTTTGAGGCGAAGTCAGAGTGATACGCAAATCAACTATCAGCTCATAGAAGAAGTAAGCGATCTGACATACGTTTGAAGGTTATAAAGATTATGATGCACTCAGTTGGAGGAGGTGTCAGGATCTGTTCATTACATACAAGGAAATGGACAAATGAATTACAACGTCATTCTCAAGGCTTTGCATTCGCTTGTGAATTCCCATTCCAGCATTCGTATTTGTGAGCATATCATGCACAACATGGCCTGCCTGTTCGACATGGGAATCTTTGAGAAGCGAATTAAAAAGAAAAAGCCTGATCAAGAAAATTCCTCAATACTTTCCAAGCGTAGAAATCAATTAAGAAACAAAAAGACTAAATCCAACGGGCAATCTCCTGTGGCGCCACCTCGATTCGATGCACAGAGAAGTTCTTTGAGTTCTTCTTTGCAAATCAGGTCGAGCAGCAGTGTCGGCAGGCGCGACAGAAGGGTTTCAATGATGATCAATCATGGCAATTACCAAAATTCTAGGGATTTTTCCGCGCCTTCTCAGTCAGATGAGGACGGCAGTGATGAGTCGAGATCAAAATCGGCGCCGCCTGTAAGACCGAGCAGATTTGAGAAACAATTACTTAGTAACAAACCTAAATTGGAGAGACCGACGGCTGAAGAGCTGAATTCTGGTGGCATGAGTAACAATGATATTGCAATGGAGATCATTATCAAGTTATTAAGTTATAATTGCGACGCTTATTGAGATTGCAAGTTATAGGGTCATCAAAATTTTAGGCTGTGGATACGATCATTCGTGTCAAAACCAATCCAAAGAAAGACGTACCTGGCCCCCGGGAACTAATCCTAATAACACTCGTCTCCAAACCCATGAATGTCTTTTGAAACTCTACAAGATGCACACAAGGAAATTTCAAAGCTTTTTATGTCGGATGGCACAAGATCAATCGTTGTCGGATATTGTGGAGTTCCTTCACGCGTACACAGGATTCTGCAATGATCCTGCATCTCTGAAGCCAGCAGGTTTATTCAACAAGCTTATTTTTAGTCTTTCTTCACCGATACGATCTATTCAGGCATTAATTCTCGGAACAACTACAAAAA